>JAODXP020000019.1:12190372-12400372 GCA_027497455.2 Sardinella longiceps
ACACACACACACACGCACAAACACACACCTGGCCTTTTCTAATGATTTCTCCCTCTCTGTTCTCCTCCTCTGCTCCCCAGGCCACCCGTCCTGTCTGAAGTTCTCCCCGGAGCTGACGGAGCGGGTCAAGGCTCTGTGGTGGCAATGCATCGAGTGCAAGACCTGCAGCAGTTGCCAGGACCAGGGCAAGAATGCGGTAAGGGTGCGCATTCTCAGACACACGCGCATGCTCAGACACACACACACACACACACACACAAATGCACACAATACAAGTGTTTGCACACAGTTTGTTTGTTCTAGCGTGTGTAGAAGGGTCATGGCAAATGGCTGTGTGTTGGCGGGTCTGAACTGGCCTCTTGACGAGCTCCTGATGCGTAGCAGGCAAGCTCGGACAGCAGCGGCGTGGTCATTTCCCCCTTCTGCCGAGCTGTCAATCACCCAGGCCTCCCTTAAGCCTCAAGCCTGTTGTGCACTGGCCGAGAGTGAATGTGCAACTGGTCAGATTGTTGGGAAAAAAAATGTTGACAGGTTCCCTCTCCTCAACACTCTCTCTCTCTCTCTCTCTCTCTCTCTCTCTCTCTCTCTCTCTCTCTCTCTCTCTCTCTCTCTCTCTCTCTCTCTCTCTCTCTCTCTCTCTCTCTCTCTCTCTCTCTCTCTGTGTACAGGAGAATATGTTGTTTTGTGATTCCTGTGACCGGGGTTTCCACATGGAGTGCTGTGACCCCCCACTGTTGCGGATGCCAAAAGGTACGCATGCCTTCCCCCACCTCACCCCACTCTTCTCTTCCCTACCCTGCCCCCACTCCCACCCCCACCTCTCCCTCAGCAGTAGAAATAGCGCCTTGTAAAATGCCTCTTTTGGGTGTGTTGTTGTGGTGCTCGATGTCTGACCCTGATTCCTCTGGCTCGCCAGGCATGTGGATCTGTCAGATCTGCCGGCCGAGGGAAAAGGGACGACGGCTCTTGCACGAGAAAGCGGCACAAATCAAGCGACGCTACAACGCTCCGCTGGGGCGGCCCAAGAACAGGTAGGACAGCTGCCATCCTGTGGAATGTAACTCGGCTCACAGAGCGCACATGAATGGAGTCTGATGACTTCAGCTTGCCTTCCCTTTTCATCACACAGACATTAATTATAGGTCTCTCGCTCAAGAGTATTGCTTAGAGAGACCACATGGAAGTGTCACGTTATTAAATCTCGATCTGCATTGCTTGATTATGGGTTGTTGAAAGCACTGATCCATTTTTGGACCGTCTGAGTCTCCCCTTCTGTCTGCTGCTGATTTCCACATTGACTAATTGACGTATTTGGGTAAAGCATCCATCATACTGATAATAAGCATAAAGTTATAAATTATGACTTTTGAATGGATTCCCGATTATGAGGTTTTGGCTTTGGATTTTTACTGCATGGTAATATCTAGGAATAATGACTGGTCTTCAACTCTCCATAACGGTTCAGTGTCCTGCTATCTCTCCATTCATCTACTGTACTTTGTTTTTATGTTTGTACAGCTCATTGAACTTCCTTTGTGTCTGAAATGTGCTATACAAATAAAGTTGCCTTGCCTAATGCTGTGTGTTTGTGCATTTGTGTTTCCAGGTCCAAATTTAAGAAGTTTCGCGGGGGCAGCGGAAGTGGCCGGGGCCGTCGGCGGGGGCGACCTTCGGCGGCCGACCGTCGCTCGCAGGGCTCGTCTTCGCCGCACTCCTCGTCCAGCTCCTCTTGCGAGGGTTACCCGGGCGACGACCAGCTGCTCTTCCCCATGCGCAACGACGACGACGACTCGGCAGGTGGCGGCCTGCACTTCAACAAGAAGACCAAGGGCCTGATCGACGCACTCAGTAAGTTCTTCACCCCCTCACCAGATGGGCGCAAGGCCCGCTCCGAGACTGTGGACTACTCGCAGCAGTGCCGCATCCGCAAGAAGAACCGCAAAGGCGAGCAGGATGACCGCTCAGGAGGTGAGGCAGGAGGGAGTGCACTGTGACAAACGAAAACTATTCTTGCCGCCTTTAGTCACAGAGCAAGCTGTACTGTACAATGATGTGTATGTACAGTACGCGCATATGTTAATGCCGCAGCTGAGCTTTTCCACGGACTTCACAGTATGTCGTGTCCAATATAGAAAACCTGACTGTTTTTTGTTTGTTTGTTTATTGTTGTTCCCCTCACAGACAATCAAGATGGCGATGACTGGCGTGACGAGGAGGATAAGATGCCAGGGCACGAGAACATGACGGAGAAAGACGTTGAGCTCTTCAGACACATTCAGCAATTGGCACTACAGGTAAGACAAAAGGCATTCCTTCGCAGTCCTTCTTCATTGCGCCCCGTTTCCACTGTCTCATGTTAAACTAGTTCAGTTCATCCTTGGAATATAATTTGATGGTGTAGGATGCTGCTGCAAAATCGATTCTTCAGCAGCTCTTAACTTGCCTTGGCCATCTCCAGCATTGAGTCAACTTTTTTTTTTTTGCGTGTGTGTGTGTGTGTATGAAAGCTTTGAAATCTAGCACACTAGGCTGCATGGCTAAATATAGTACTTTTGGGCAAAAGCTCCTACTGAGCAGCACAGGCAATAGCAGACATTTGTCTCAGAGTGTTGGGCGCCCCCCTGCTAAGCTAAATGACTAGCGCTGGTAGAGCTACGGCTCTGGTGGTCTCAGTGGCCCTGGGAGTAGATTGGCATGTAGGGCTGAGATGATGGCAGTGTAGCTCTGACCTCATGCCCCCCCCCTTCCACTGAAGGAACGGAGAGTTGGCCAGTTGGAGCAAAGGTGTGTTGGGAGTAGAGCGGTGCGCACATCCAAGACCACTAGCACAGATGCTGGGCAATTGTGAAAAACATAAAAGTAGGGAACAATCTGCACACTGCTGCAGCTCTACTTTACAAAACTTTATTCTTAAAAACAGGGGACGCTGTTGCCTGCAGCTTTTGAGTTGGAGCCCGGGGCGTTAAGGTCCGTTCACACCTGGGCTGTACCACAACTATGAAAATAGCTGTAACTGTAACAATATTTTTGTCTTCACACTGATGAATGATGATGTAATTCTGTCTTTGTGTGAATGAATTAATTAATTGGAATGGTTGCTCATTGGTTGATGAGCTTTTATCATTGTAATAATCACTCTGATCACCAACAATATTGTTGCACATGTCGTCATAGTTGGACGCTGTCATTCATATTAACTGAAGCAATATTTATATCGTTATAGTTATACAGCTCGTGGTGTGAATGACTCTTTACACCACAGCTGCCAGTCTCTGATGGCCACCACCACGCTGCAGATTTATGTCATGGCGATGGGAGAGAATTCTGCTTGCGCTGGTGATGACATGCATGCAGTGTAAAAAGTGTAAATATAGACGCTGGCTGCCCCTGGGCGTGAGCAAGGCCTGTTTAAACGTTTGGATTGTCTCGTCTCCGCTTATTAAGTTATTATCTGGGTATGTACAGGGCTTGCTGCTGGGCTGTGTGTGTGTGTGTGTGTGTGTGTGGGGGGTTAGTGTTTATTTCTAGTGGTCACTCTAGTGGTCTCCTTTCTCCGTGGAGATGTGTGAGTTCATGTCATACAGTAGGTGTGGCGCACACACACACTTGTGTGCAGCAGATAGTGTGTGAAGTAAGCACTTTTTCCAGGCTGTTCCTCAGTGGTATGTGGTAACGGATGCTGTGTGTGATTGTGTGAGATGGTGTGTGTGTGTGTGTGTGTGAGAGAGAGAGAGAGACAGGGTGGGGGCAGGGGTAAGAGGGGAGGGCTCCTGGCCATGTACAGGAAGCATGTGGTCACCATTGCATAGCGGCAGAGGCAGCGGGGCAGGGAGCCAGCCAGCCCTCCGCTCTGAGTGGCAGCTGCACAGTTTACCCCAAACAGCCCAGCGAGCTAATAATAATCTCCACAGCAGCAGCAGCCCAGTAGCTGAGGCAGAGGTGTGTGTGTGTGTGTGTGTGTGTGAGTGATACACAAAGGCGTACGCCCTGCAGTGTTGCCTGCCAAGTCCTAGTGTGCTTTGGCAGAGTTTGGGGACCTGGCAGGCGAGAGGGGAGGAGGGGGAGGTGTGGACTGGAGGGAGTAATCCCTGCTCTGTAATCTGTCTGTCTGCTCCGCACTTGGTTCTCTTAATCCCCCGTGGCAAACCTGTGCTCAGTCTGATATCTCCCGCTTCCTCCTTCTACCACTCCTCCTCCTCCTCACCCCCGCCCCCCTCGTGCCCTTGCAGAAAGTCGGCGTAACGGGACCTCCAGATCCGCATATGCGCTGCCCGTCTGTCATCGAATTCGGGAAGTTCGAGATCCAGACATGGTACTCCTCTCCCTACCCGCAGGAGTTCAGCAGGTAGGCCTAACCAACACACGCCATTTACACCTGCTTTTTATGGGCCTTTCTTTGTTGTGCATTACCATTCTAGATCTCATCACAGAAAGAGCAGGATGGATAACCTTATCTGACTCCCATCATAAAATCATTGTTCTATGCTAATGACTTGAATGGTAATTTGTTGCGATTTAATGTGATTTATCGGTTTGATCTGTATTACATCTAATCCGACCCCTTTAACGCATTTATGTGGTGTAACAGTATTTACACTATTTTTGTCACATCCATAATGCTACAAAAATGCCTTGGTAATTGCCCGTATATGCCTGACCTTCCTAACCACTGTGTACAGTATATGCCAGACCATTCCAACACTGTGTATTTTTTGTTGTTATTTCAGACTGCCCAAACTCTACCTGTGTGAGTTCTGTCTCCGCTACATGAAGAGCCGCAGCATCCTGTACCAGCACATGCGCAAGTGTGGTTGGTTTCACCCCCCAGCCAACGAGATCTACCGGAAAGATGACGTCTCTGTGTTTGAGGTGAGGAAACAGGGGGAGGCCTAGAGGAGGCGGTGGCGGCGGAAGGGCCCACCACACACACACACACACACACACACACACACGTGCGCATACCGTCACTTCCTGCCTTCCTGTTTTGTGGGTGTGATGGCGTACTCCTCATCCTCTCCACAGCTGCTTACTGAAAATGCAGAATGTCTCGTGGGTCTGGGTTCTGGGTCAGTGGGTCTCTCACTCCAAGAACACCCACGGCTGACATCTGGAAATGTTGGAAAGCCTGCACTTCAGGAAGTGTGACTCAGTACCAGGTGTCTTAATTTGGAAATGTGTAATCACTAATCTTTTTGTTATCAAACACATTTGCTTGTTTCAATGTCGGTTTTGCATCAAATTAGTTTCGCCATGCCTTGGCTGCATGCAGTGGCGTCAGGTGCTCTTATGACATTGTGTGCTGACCTTGAATGTTTTTGCACTGGAGTCGGTCCAGGAGTGAAACGAAAGTGAAACGAGTTAGGACCAAAATGTCACAAGCTGCACGTGTGCAAAAAGGGATCACATGCACCTGGCTGAGATCTGATGTTTATAGTCTGGTATGCTTTCAAATCCCAAGCTAACACACACACACACACACACACACACACACACACACACACGCAGGTGCAAATGCGTGCAGGTAGCACACATTTTGGCACACTGCTCTGTCAGTGACGCCTGAGTCAGATGAGGCTGAACACGGCAAGCATGATTGGCACTGCGCCAGTTCTCTCTCTCTCTCTCTCTCTCTCTCTCTCTCTCTCTCTCTCTCTCTCTCTCTCTCTCTCTCTCTCTCTCTCTCTCTCTCTCTCTCCTTTATCTCTCTCTTTCTTTCTCTCTCTCTCTCTTTCTTCCTTTATCTGACTCTTTCTTTCACTCTCTCTCTTCATTTCCCCTCCTCCCATGAGGCAGTTCTGTATTTCAAGATCAGAGATCACCGCCTGTGACAGTGACAGCATGGTGCTCTGTGCTTTTTAAGAACCCCGCCAGGCGCTCACACGCGCTCTCAGGAATTGAAAGTCACACACCTACGCCAGCAAAACCGGGTCAGCCTGCCATAAGCTAATCGAGCGTAATTGGTTCCCTTATTTTCCTAAGCTGCTTGTAGAGGCCCCTGCTCAGAGATATGGAGTTGATTCATGTGGAATCATTATCCACACAGCCAGGAATCCATAGCAGTCAGAGGAGAGAGAGAGAAAAAAACAGAGCATTGACTGGTCTGGGAGATGGGATGAAGCCAAGGTCAATTTCCAGAAGCTGTTATGCAACTACATACGCCGGGCGATTTGTGGGCCTGGAGAGGTTTTTGTAGTGTTGCTGTTTTTTTACTGCGCTCTCATTGAGTTTGTGTGTGTGTGTGCTCCACAGGTGGACGGCAACGTCAGTACGATATACTGTCAGAACCTGTGCTTATTGGCCAAGCTCTTTCTGGACCACAAGACGCTGTACTACGACGTGGAGCCCTTCCTCTTCTATGTACTCACACAGAATGATAGCAAGGGCTGCCACGTTGTTGGATACTTTTCCAAGGTACGGGGGATGTTTATCCATGGGCAAACACTTGCACAGATTGTGAATATACAGCCTTTAGACATACAGAGCTTGAAACGTTAACTTGATTTTTTCCCCCTCTGTGTCTTTTTCTGTCTTGCAGGAGAAACACTGTCAGCAGAAGTATAACGTGTCCTGTATCATGATTCTTCCACAATACCAGCGCAAGGGCTATGGCCGTTTTCTCATCGATTTCAGTAAGGATCTAACTACCCACTGAGTGTTTTTTTTTTTCATGTTCAAGTTTGTTTTCTTTCTTTTCTTTTGGTTGTGGTCATGCAGTTTGCACAGAGAGACCTCTGTGACACATTTTGCTTTACTCAATTATTGTCCCTTCAAGGGAAATTGATTTTTAAAAGGGCAAGTGAATTTAAAATTTCCATAACACATTCACAACCCCAGGCGGTGCATTAACAAAAGCTAAAATGTACAAAATCAGCACCTTAAAAAGTAAAAAAGAATAAAAACCTAAAAATAGGCATTCAAATTAGGCACTTGCTGCTGCTTACTACAGCGAAAAACATCCAATTTAGGTTCCTTGGGAAATGTCAGTGTGGTGAGTGCCTAAAGCTTGTTGCTAACTTTGTTCCCCCCCCTCCTCCAGGCTACTTGCTTTCTAAGCGCGAGGGTCAGCCAGGCTCGCCCGAGAAGCCTCTGTCCGACCTGGGCCGACTCTCCTACATGGCGTACTGGCGCAGCGTGGTGCTGGAGTGCCTGCACGAGCTCCGCGACCGGCAGCTCACCATCCGGCACCTCAGCAAGATCACCGGCATCTGCCCGCAGGACATCACTTCCACCCTGCTCCACATCAACATGCTGGAACACCGCGGAGGACGGTGAGACGCACGCATACACACACACACACACACAAGTCACGGTCACACACTGTGGGAAACTCAAGTCTAATAGAAACGCACAGACATAGACTAACACGCACACACTTACACTCAAACAAACGCGCAGCATAACAGCCACTGTGGGCGGATTTAGAGTAAGAGGAGGAACAGAGTTCAGGGGGATTACACCCAGACAAATAAACAAACAAACACTCAGACAGGTAGGACAGCAGACACAGCTACTACACTTTTTGTTTTGTTTTGTTTGTAACCCTTCAAAGAATAAAGAACTATACACACACACACACACCCACACACACATAAAAAGCACAAGGCCCTATTGTCGCTTTTATACTTGGCACCCTGCGTGGACACACTGTTATGAATTGCTGCTTGGCCAGTAGTATTTTCACGTTTTGCAACTTCTAACTGCACCAGTGATGGTTTCTATTTTAATAAAAAGCCCTTTTGAAGTGGCCTAAAGAACAGTTCGGCTGCAGAAAAAGGAATTTGCACATGTAAATTTTAGGTAAAGTCAGTGAGACTACTGTATGTAGATTGATGTATAAAGACTTATCTGTGTCTGCTTTGCGCTTGTACATTTGAACAGGTTGGTTATGGTACGTCGGGAGAAGCTGATCTCGACGCACATGAGCAAACTGCAGGCAAGGCCTCGACAGCTGGAGGTGGACCCTGACTGCCTACGCTGGACCCCAGTGATTGTGTCCAACACTGTGGTGTCCGACGGGGACGGTGAGGATGACGAGGATGAAGAAGCTGATGATGGGGAAGAAGAGAATGGCAAAGAGGTGAAGCTATTTTTTTATTTCCGAGAGAAATAAGATAGTTTGCTTAAGAGTGTGCAGGAAAGAAACCAAAAGTGTGATTTTGACCAAAGTGTAAGTTTGAGTCTGGTGTAGCGTTTCTCAAACTGTTGGACACGCCAAACAACATGACAAGTGTGGCGTAATATTTTACAGTGCCGATGGTCTCACCTGTTGGACCTGTATTGCTACCATTTTTTGCATGCTAGGGAGCTGGCCGAGTGTGAAAATTCTCCCCCTTCCAAAGTGGACAATGACAGAAAAAAATGAAGAATTAAAGAGTTAATTAATTCAAAATTAAGAGCCACTGATCTTCTTGAAGGAAAATTATGATTTTTAGACATTTAGAACTTCAAATGTCCCGTGTGGTCAGTAAGATGTGTTTCTCACAATGTATTTGTTTTTTCATCATTGTACAGATCAAGCCGTGCCACAAAATGTCTCCACTCCCCTGGCTCAAGCAAGTGGAGCGGGAGGACGAGGAAGATGACGAGGAGGAGGAGGAGGAAGAAGAGGAGGACAAGAAGTGCTTTTCTTCACCATTTCCCAGCAGGCCAAGTCCTCCAGCCTCCTCTCCAGTCCGCCGCAGTCCTCCCAGCCCGGTCAGACCCCCTGCGCCTGCCAACGGGGAGCGGCGGGGCCGGGGCCGACCTCCTAAGAACTGGCCCTGGGGAAAGGGTCGGCCAGGCAGGCCCAGGAAGCACCGGCCGGAGGAGGACGGCTACAACGACGACCGGGCCAAGAACCAGAAAGCTCCGGGGTCCTCCCCCAGCCTGCCACCAGGACTCTTTGGTCCATCGGGAGACGTGAACTCGGGGCTCAGTCGGCCAACGGAGCTTCCTCGGCTTCCACCGGCGCCAGCTCCCCGCAGCAGAGGGCGCCCTCCAAGGAAGAAGCGCGGCCCCAAGCCCAGGCTACCCGAGGGGCCGGGAGACAGCCTGCCACTATTGCCGCCAGCCCCCAGGCCTTGTGAACCACCACCTGTACACAGGTCTCGCTTCAGCGAGAGCAGCGACGACGAAGAGGATGATGAGGAGATGCAAGCCTGTTCGCCTCCCATCCTTACAAAGCCCACGCTTGGCCTCAAGTGCAAGGTGAGAGCTTTTAAATGTATGATTCTCAATGTTCAAGCAAAGTTGTACAAAACTTGCAATGTGTTGTGAACCTTTTTGTCTATCAGTATGTACTTTGCAAGTGTAATGTCAAACAAAGTGTAAACATGGGTAACTGTGGATAAAATATTCTTATGAATTTCTTGTGAATATAGTGCTTGAAATATAAATTGAATGGTGCTCAGAGGTTATTTACTAATGCCTTGTTATTTGTCTTGCAGAAGCCTTTGAGAAAACGTCGGATGCGGCAGCAGAGCCATCCACACAGTAGTGTGGTAACCGAGACCATTTCGGAAACGACAGAAGTCCTGGATGAGCCTTTTGTGGACTCAGACACTGAACGACCGATGCCCCGCCTCGAAGAGGAGACGCCACTGCGCCGCTATCCCCCTGCCCGCTCCGCCCTCAATCACAGCGACCCTGCCCCCAAAAGGAGCCGACCGCACTTATCGGATGAGTCAGATGATGATGATGGTGAGTCTGCCACCTCCCATAATATACTGACCATTATTGTCTCATTTGCATTTTGTAGTGGGGTCAAACAGTGGTTACACATAATGATGGTGATAATGCTTTGATGGAAAGCCACAGAGACCCTCTGCTTGAGACCCTTTGCAGTCTGGAAATGAGCCATAACAAAATTGGGGGTTCGTCTGGGATGTGAATTGCATGTCTTTGCATGGTGGCATAATAATGCCCCGTCTTGTTTCTCTCTGTTGTAATCTAATCCTTACGTGTTGTTGTTCTGTTGTGTGTCAGATGCCACTCCTGTGCTGAAGCCTGTTCCAGGCCTGAGGAAGCCAGAGCCGTCTGACCCTACTGACAGGGGAGAGCCTCCTGCCCCAACCCCCGAGGTCCCTGTGAAGAAGAAGAAAGGTTGGCCCAAGGGCAAGGCACGCAAGCCCTTACACTGGAAGAAACGGCCCGGGAGGAAGCCTGGCAGCGGGGCCAACCAGCAAGCCTCAGACGCAGCCCAGTCGGGGGACCCACCACCACCCAAGATCAGAATGAAGCCTGGCAGGAAGCCACGCAGCTGGTATGAGGAGCGTGCTCGAGAGGAGGCCGCCCGGTTAGAGCTGGAGAGAAGCATGCTGGGACAGCAGCAGCAGTCGTCATCGCCGACACCGCCGCCACAACCCGACGTCAGGCGGCGGAGCCTAAGCTCCGATCTGGGACACGACAAGCGGAAGGAGTCTGACGATGAGGATTTCAAACCTGTCGAGCCACCCAAGCCAAGGAGGAGAGGCCGGCCACCTAAGAACCCTGCCGCTCGCCTCCCCCCTCCGCCACCGCCACCCAAGCCCCCCATTTCTGAGCCTGAGGAAGAGGAAGAGGAGGAAGATGAGGAAGAGAGGCGATGGACTCAGGACAAGCCCAGCAGACCGCCTTCACGCAACATGCTAACCGCATCCTCCGCCAACTCGAGGTTAGCCCAGTCCCGACCTGACGTGGACATGGGCGATGGTGATGAAGAGGAGCGGGAGGATGAAGAGTGTGAGCGGCGGCCCGCTGTCACCCCTGGCTCAGGTAGTCGCCGCAGCGATGACCATGACGCCGATGACGAGGGGGACGGTCACCTGGAAGAGAAGAGCGATAGCGGCAGCAGCAGCAAGAGGCGGAAGGAGCCGGACTCGGAGGATGATGACGAAGAGGAGGAAGACGAGGAGCCAGCCTCGCCCGTTCGATCGCCGCCAGTGAAAGAGGAACCTCAGAGCGGAGAAGCTTTTTTAGGCATGCAGGGGAGCGTGGGGGCCAGGGAGTACGTGAGCAAGCAGGAGGAAGAGGAGGAGGAGGACGAGGAGGAGGAGGACGAGGAAGAAGAAGAGGCCGATGAGGAGGTGCAGGAGTTGCAAGGTCGCCCAGCCGACTCGCCGGAAGAGCGCAGGCGGCGCGAGGCGGAAGAGTCCTCCGCAGCTGCTGCAGCCGCCGTAGAGACGGTGACGTCAATCGCCGTCCCTGACGAGCCTCTAGACGAGCTGCAGCCCCTCCACGCCGAGGACAAGGCGGTGCTGATGCTGCAGGCCGAGCACCAGCACTCGCACCCGCACCCCCACACCCTCCCCCATCAGCACCCGCACGCCGACTACAAGGACGAGCTCAGCCACGGCCACCACCACCACCATCACCATCACCACCACACGCACCACCCGCAACACACCAGCGAGCTGGACCTGGAGACAGTGCAGGCGGTGCAGTCACTCACGCAAGACGAGGCCCAGGACGAGGAGGCCGACCCCCACCCGTCCGCGTCTGCCTCCTCGGCGGCAGCCGCCGCTTCCTACCAGGACTGCGAGGAGACGTTGGCCGCCTGCCGCACGCTGCAGAACTATGGCGAGCCGGAGGAAGACGCGCTGGGTCTGGTGGAGGACTGCGGCGCATCGGCTGCCGCCCCGGCCACCGCTCCCTCCTCGCAGCACAGCAGCCCGCTCCCCAACACCCCCTTGCCCCCCTTGCCTGGCCAGTCTGTGCGCTCCGTCAACAGCCCCAGCATGACGCCGGGCCCTCTGGAGTCGGGGCAGCAGGGGGGAGCGCCCGGCGCCCCCTCTGGAACGGGTGCAGGGGGCGGCGCGGGAGGCGCTTACACCCAGATCACCCCTGAGCACCCCGGCTCCCTGTCAGCGCCGTCGCTCCAGAACATGGAGACGTCGCCGATGATGGACGTGCCGTCTGTGTCGGACCACTCCCAGCAGGTGGTGGACAGCGGCTTCAGCGACCTGGGCAGCATCGAGAGCACCACGGAGAACTACGACAACCCCAGCAGCTACGACTCCACAATGGGCGGTGGCAACGGAAGCAGCAGCGGTGGCGGTCTCTCTGCTGCCGCTGCAGCAGCGGCCGCCTCTTCGTCGGCTGCTTCCTCTTCGTCCTCGTCATCGTCCTCGTCATCCAGCTCGGCTGCCCCTTCCTCATCGTCCTCGCAGGCCAGCAGCTGTTCCTTCGTCTCCACCCCAGGCCTGAACTCCACCGCCGCTCCTGTGGGCTCTCAGATGGGCATGGGCAGCTGCAGCCTCATTCAGCAGGCTGGCCCAGGGCCTAACAACAGTAACAGCGGCGGTGCCCCCAACAGCGGCGCGGGAGGTGTTCCTCAGCCACCCCCGCCGCCTCCTCCCCCCTCTGCCAACACGCCGAGCTGCGGCATCAAGTCCCCGCAAAGCTGCGTCATCGAAAGGCCGCCCAGCACCAACCAGCAGTCCCAGAAGAAGGTGCAGCAGCAGCAGCAGCAACAACAGGCGCCAAACACCCAAGCCCAGCCTCCACCATCCGCTCCCCCACCCGCACCGCAGCAGCAGCCGCTCTCCCAGTGCAGCATGGGAAACGGCTTTGCTTCCACGCCCATGATCATGGAGATTCCCGAGAGTGCGGGGGGAGGCGGCGGAGGCCGCAGCCTCTACATGGGCCAGGACTTTGGGGCGGGCGGCTACGGGCAGCCCTCGGCCACCTTTAGCCTGGCCAAGCTGCAGCAGCTCACCAACACCATCATGGACCCGCACGCCATGCCCTACTCGCATTCGGCGGCCGTCACCTCCTACGCTTCCAGCGTGTCCCTGTCTAACTCGGGCCTGGCCGGCCTGGCCCCCACACCGCATCCACCCTTAGCCCAGGGCCAGGGCACAATGACGTCGCCGCCCAACTTGAGCTCGGGCTCCATGAACCTGGGTTCATCACTCCTCCAGTGCAACATGGCCGGCGCCAACATCAGCCTGGCGCCACCGCCCCACACGCAGCGGCTACAGGGTCAGATGGCCTCAGTCAAGAGCCACATCTCCATCCGCTCCAAGGCCTCGCAGATCCCCGCCGGCTCGCCCCACCAGCAGCAGCTGTACGGCCGCACCTCGGGACCCGTGACCATGCAGGCTTCGCCGCGGCCTTTAGCCGTGCAGCGCGGCATGATGCCCAACCTCATGACCACGCCGGCCTACAACTCCATGAACATGAACCCGCTCAACGCCGCCATGTCGGCCAGCTACCGCATGGCGCAGCCCATGATGAATAGCGGCTACCACGGCAACCCCCCTTACATGAACCAGCCGGCGCAGTACCCCATGCAGATGCAGATGGGCATGATGGGCGGCCAGGCCTACCCGCAGCAGCCTATGCAGCCCAATCACCATGGCAACATGATGTACACGGGCCCCTCGCACCACAGCTATGCCGGCGTCCCCAAACAGTCGCCCTACATGAGCAGATGAGCCGCAGCACCGGGAGAGAGAGACTTTTAATCGCCCTACATCAGCCCTCTCCTGTGCGCTGCAGCAGCAGGCATTCTCTGTGCTGACACGTACACCCCCCTTCCACACACACATACACACACACAAACAAACAAACAAAAACCTAGTCCTCCAAAGCCTGACAGACTGAACATGGCAAGGGTGGCGTGGCGGGGCGAGGGGGGACCCTGTACACAATCCTGCCTGCAGACTCACAGCAGCACAGGGGACAGGAGGAGCAGACACAGGCAGGGGAATCAAAACTAAAGGGACTGTGATGTTTGTGGTTTTTTTGTTTTTGTATGTTGTCAGTCTCTTTTTTGGGGTCTTTTTGTTTGTTTTTTATTTTTTTTTTGCATTGTTTTGTCCCCTTCCCCAATCCTTTCTGCAGACACACACGCCTGTGATCCTGGGCTGGCTGTGCTGGGGGTGCTGCCTGCCTGGCTGGCTGGCTGGCTGCTGGGACTGCCATGTAAATGGACTTTCAGTGGGACAGACTCACAGGGACTCCAATGGGGGCCTTTTCAACCACACACACAAGTCCGGAGGAGTAGCGCTCCCTCCATCTCACAGAGAGAGAGTAGAGGAGAAGAAGAAGAAGAAAGGGAGAACTTTGTGGTGACCCGTACGGGACATGAGGACTTCTGCCCTTGTGTGGAAGTGAGGATGGAGCTAGTTGTTAGGGGGGTGGGTTGGAAACAAAAAAAACAGACATCAGAAATGGACATAAGTGGTTGTCAAATATGTTAATCTGACCTGTCACACAATCGTTTCATTGGACATAGGAAGCCTTACCTTAAAAAAACGTGGCAAAAGACCAGAGTTGGAATTTAGATGGACATTTCGTTTTTTTGTTCTTTTCTATTGGTATATAATTTTTAATACATTTATCTTATTTTTGTCTCTTGATGACCATTGATTTTTTTTTGTGTGTGTGTTCCAGTCCAACCTCATGCTTTGTATGTATGTATGTATGTATGATTTTGTTTTTCTTACTTTGTTCAGGTGAGCGTGTGTGTGAGTGAATGTGGGTGTGTGAGAGAGCGTGAGGTTGTTTGTAAGTGTGTGTGTGTGTGTGTCATGGTGGCACCCATCCATCCGCTCTCAAGCGTCCACGTGCTGGAGTCCAGACACACACATGCGCACACATCTTTATTGCCACTTTGAGAGCTAAGGTGGAGTTGGCACTTGTGTGTTTAATGGGGTGGAGGGGAAAGGGATGCGGGATGGGTTTGGGCTTAAGGGGGGACAGTAATGGGAAAAGTCTAGCGGGTGGGCCGTTCACCGTGTTTGGAATCCTTGTCTTCCCGCTGTCGGATGGTGTTGGCGTCAGGTCCCAGCAGGTGGAGCAGGCCCCATTGAGGATGCTTCTGCCACTGTAATGTAGTCTTATGTCCATTCTTTTCTTTTCTATTTTTTTTTTCTTTTCTTTTCTTTTTTTTTAATATATGAACAAGTAGCGTTATCACTTACGTTTAGACTGGACAGCAGAATTGCCTGTGAAAAGAAAAAAAAAAGAAGAAGAAATAAGATGTAAATATTCTGGTACTTCCTAGTTCACAGCACAGTCTCCCCTTGGTGGCAGACTTGAGACATGCAATGCTCACACACTTTTTTCCAACACACTCCATGCACAAGAGCAGAGAACTTTGCCTTGCTGAAATAGGGTCTCTCCCAACTTGCCCCTGCAGTAAATTATCTTCCACACGTGAAGACAAGGGGTTGGTTCAGCACACGATGGAACGGTTACTGCTTTACAGAGAATAAACCTGTTTGAGACAGCACCAGTTTGTGTCTTCACTTTTTGACTACCAGGGCCGCGAAGAACAGGCTACTCCAGTGTACCCATAACACACATCTGGCAGTGCCCTCCATATACGCCTAGAAGGGCACAGACCGTCAGCCATTAGGGGAGATTGACAGTAAAAGTTAACATGTGCCTACAAGGCACATAAACACACAAACACACCTACACACACACACACACACCAGGATGTTGGTTTGTGTGCATGTCGTCTGGGATCGTCTCCTGTTTAGGGACAAAGGGGAGGGTCCCCTTCATGTTCCAGTATTCAATGTCAATTGAGGATTTTTTTTTTTCTTACAAATCTGATGTTTCATATATTATTTGTGTGTATTGTTTTTGTTTTGTTTTAATTTTCTGAATTTTATCAGACTGGGCAGCTTTCTTTTATGACACAAGCTGACTCTTTTTGACTTTAGAAGCGTATTGTAGAGAACAATGTTTTTTCTATAATATAAAAAAGAAAAATTCTGACATTGATATTGGTACTGTCATTTTTTTCACTTCTGTTTCAGGAAAAACAATACATATTTTTTAGCTTGACTCTTGGGGTAATATTATTAAGAAATTCAAAACTTAAAAAAATACAACTCACTTTTAGTGACTTTAAGATGCCTTTAACCTCTTCATTCCATCTCATCTTTAGAGTTTTCTATCTTTGTGTAGTATATTAATGCTATTTTAAAACAAAAGGAAAAAACAAATATCTAAAGGTCACTTAGCGTTCTTTTTTCTTTTTGTTTTGGACTTTTCGTGTGTGTATAGGATGACTTCCTTACATCTAAGAGGCATGTAAAAATGAGCTCAGTATATTTCTGTCTGTTTATATGGCTTCCCCTTTTTTGTATCCTTTGTAATTGTACATGGTGAGTTGTAAGCTAAGAGAGAGCGCGATAGACAAGGAGCGAGGAGGGCCTGGCGCTCATAGAGGGTCGATTGCGTCCGACTTCCTCTCCTCTCTCTGTTTCGTCCCTGTATGTATTTCCATTTATTCGTTTTTTTTTTCCTTTCTAGCAAGTACTTTCAAAGAACTCTGTACATTTTAACATGAAACAAAAATAAATTATGTTGAGCCATTTCATTTGTGACTGTGCTTTGTTGAGAATGCATCCTAATAAGTAACCTATTTATATTGGTAATAGGCCTAATACATAATCTATGGATATTTTATTTATTTATATTAAGATAAACAGTAATGTATTAGATATATTCATGTAGGCTGTAGGAGCAGGCCTAGGCTGCAATGCATGCAAAAAAAAGGTAGGGGGTTGAGTTCAAGTGGTTTGACCTAAAATAACGCTGCATCTTGGTATGCTTTAATAATATTTTAAATATTTGAAGTCCATAGGTGAATAAGACATTATTAGCCCTGTAATTACAATGTAGTTCTTGAACATAAACATATCGAGGCATCACTGGCGTGTATCTTTGCTTTGACACAAAATGTCAGACATAAGTAAGCTTACGTTCATAAGCCAATCGAAATCAACGAAGAGATGATGTTTACTGGTGTGTGTCCAATCATTATCAAGTATATCTCCGGCTTCACTTCCGTACCAGGAACCAATTGCTATTTCAGTAGGGATGGCGTTCCTGTTGTATTTCATCTGTGGTTGGTCTAACCCTACGTCAGTCGTGCAAAACAGGCGGGGCAAATAACGGCGAAGGCTGGCTTAGCAACATTATTTCATCTTTCAGTATTAGGCTAGTGCAACATTAAAACGGAAATATTGGACAAAAAAACTGTAGCGGTAAGTATCATTACAGGTTCATTCCATGATACTGAATACAGGTTGATTTTTAAAGGAAATGTTAAATGGGAAGTAGCGAGCTTATCTGTCCTAGCCGCATGACGGAGCCCGATGTCACAAGACAGTCCTGTGATGGAGGAGAACACGGATGCGGACATAAAGATACAGTATTCAGGATGCGCTACCGAAATTATTAGATAGATAGGCCTGCTTACAAGCCTGGTGTCTTTTAGGGCCTGTTCTATGATCAGCAAGTCTAATCTGACCCTCCATGGTAACTTGATCGTGACCGGTTTAAGAATATTAAATGAACCCCTATCAGCTATCCCCATTCACTCAGCTTTGAAAGAGGCCACCTTCCCAAGGATACATTGTGCTAGTGTTGGAGAGGAACCTTGTGCGCTTATTAACATTTTTACCCTGTCTACCCTGTTTGTTAAATGTTTATACATTTGTAATAACGAGAGTTAATTGCACGCCCTTTTCGTCTTATCAGAGTCAAGATGATCCACAGCCTATTCCTGGTGAACTCCTCGGGGGACATCTTCTTGGAGAAACACTGGAAGAGTGTTGTGAGCCGTTCCGTATGTGATTACTTCTTCGAGGCTCAAGAACGTGCAACTGAGCCTGAGAATGTCCCACCGGTCATCCCAACCCCTCACCACTACCTCATCAATGTCCTCAGGCACAAGATATTTTTTGTAGCTGTCATCCAGACAGAGGTGCCTCCGCTCTTTGTCATTGAGTTCCTTCACCGAGTTGTGGACACATTTCAGGTGTGTTATATGTCCTTATTTGTTGCTTTGCATCAGTGCATGACATGTATTCTTTTCATATCAGTGTGATAACACAACAGTGTAGCAGTCTTAGGCCCATCCATCTCTCTGTTTACTACTTTTCTTCATCTTTCTCTCAGGACTATTTCGGAGTGTGTACTGAAGCTGCCATCAAAGACAATGTAGTAGTAGTGTATGAGCTTCTAGAGGAGATGCTCGACAATGGCTTCCCCCTGGCCACTGAGTCCAACATCCTCAAAGAACTGATCAAGCCTCCTACTATTCTTCGCACAGTCGTCAACACTATCACAGGTTTGTTCATAGCTATCCTTAATGCTAGCCTGACATAGCTCGCCCATAATACAAATGTTCATCCGTATCCATTGTCTGGGGAATGTCTTCTGGGGCGGGTTTACATCGGTAGAGATACTACCGAGCTGTCCAATCGTTTCAAACCAGAACTGAATGCCCCCCCCCCCCCCCGCCCTATAATCGCGTCAGGTTATGGTCGGGCTATGTCAGGCTACCTTAATGCACCATGAATATAATGCCTCACCTTGTGTTGGAACACAGTCCAGGTTTTTGTTTGTTTGTAACTAATGACATTTTGTAATGTGTGGTGCTGAAGTAGTAGCTTGGCAAGACATCCTACAGTATAACATTAAAATGGCATTGATAGATAGACCGAAGTCAATCGTGGGCGGAACGAGGCGGTCATCTTTCAAACTACTTCTGCACGCAATAGGATAGACTATGACCAATCAGAGAATCGAACAAGATGTAAACACCAATTCAAAAGGCTGTTGTTTTCAGTGTAGCCCGTCTATTGAATTTGAATTTATTAAGAGGAAAAACACATAGAGCGTTGTGATCCAATCAAACTGGCTTGCTACTAGACGTAGGCCTACTGGCTCTGGCTGAGCAAATCTATTTGTCGCCGCTGGAGTATGTCTAGATTTCTAGGTTACTGAAGTAGGCTTATAAAGGTCACATCAGCCAAACTGTGATACTGTAGCGGTATAGTTACTTAACTGAATCCTGCCTCTATCTTTTCACCTTGAACACAAAGCAAATGTTTTACCCACATGTAGCCGAGGTCAGTTTGACTGATAATGGGGCTCGAACCCACCACCTTGTCAGACAACAAACCCACAACATGTGAGTCAAATGCCATTAAGCTGAAAAGCGCAGGCTTCTCAGAACTCAGGGGTTAGAGGCATTCTTAAGGTTAAGGTTGTGAGGATTTACGTAATGCCACCAGCCTGCCCAGGCTAATTGGCATCCATTACACGCACACTAAAATAGTGATTTTCACCTTGGTCTGATGGTATGTTATTCTATAGGTATGTATAGTGGCTAATCTTGTATAGTTTTTCTCCCACAGGAAGTACTAATGTAGGGGAGCAGCTTCCAACCGGCCAGCTCTCTGTTGTACCTTGGAGACGCACCGGAGTGAAATACACCAACAATGAGGCATATTTTGATGTGGTGGAAGAGATTGATGCTATCATCGATAAGTCAGGTAAGCCATTTTGTGCCATCATTTTAGCAGAAGTTTACTTTGATTTCACAATTTGCATTTCACAGAAGGAACTGGATTTCTGTACCTCATATTTTGTCTTATATGCCATAGGTTCCACTATCACTGCAGAGATTCAGGGAGTGATTGACGCCTGTGTAAAGCTGACAGGCATGCCAGACCTCACTCTCTCGTTTATGGTGAGTTATCATTCTAGGTTGTCCATAATCCTTCGCTTGACCCCCACCCCCCACTCCCCCCAACCTCACCCCCAGAAAAAAAACAAGAAGCTGGAATGTGACTCATTTAATACAACAAACATAACACAACATGCACATTCATTGTATACAATTACTGTGTGAAACAGTAAAAAAGAATGTGGGTGTGGGATTCTTTTTAGACTAAAGAAAGTGCAAAGACTTTGTGGGTGTGAGAATGAATGTCAGGTAACCATAATGTCTTATAGTTACCTGAGCTCAAGTCAAGTGAAGTACTTGCATGTAAAATCTTTTCTCTTAACTGTAAATGTAGATTGGAGGATTGTATTTAAAATTATTTCAGAAACCAACAACTCCTTTATTTTTATTACCACTATTCACCATTGATCATACTATATAAACCCTGTTGCTGATTCAAAGACTAGATATATTAAAAATGTCCCCACATTTTATGCTGTACATTTCATTCTGAAATTAATATATTGGCTCATAGTGGCACTCATACTGTACATCTAAACAAATTATGTTTTTATTTAAGTGCCTTCCTGTTGTTTTTGAAAATGAAAATGTACTTAGAGAAACTCAGTGTTCCTGAGTTCAGTGTTAGGTGTGGTGTTAGGCATGTTCACTGGTTGCTGTACTCTCCCTGCTTCCTTTCAGAACCCCCGGCTGTTGGATGACGTCAGTTTCCATCCCTGCGTGCGCTTCAAGCGCTGGGAGGCTGAGCGAATTCTCTCTTTCATTCCTCCAGATGGAAACTTCCGGCTGCTCTCGTACCACGTCAGCTCCCAGAAGTAAGCTGAGGGGTTCGCACTCTTGATGTTCACACGTCATCACACATACACTCTCTCTCTCTCACACACACACACACACACACACACACACACACACACACACACATACACTCTCTCTCTCTCACACACACACACACACACACATTTGCATGTACACTGTTATTACGGTAAGTAAAAATGACTTTTCAAAAAGTTTCTGCGGTGGCAGGAATTTCCCCTGAGGTCATGGGTCGCCTAATGTTCACGTGTTCATGTCGTTTGCCACGTCTATTAAACATTACTGTTCCATAATTTCCCTTTTCACTCATGGAAACCAAAAAACTTGTCTCGTTGCTCTGACAGAGCTGACAAGACAAGTGTGACTCAAGAATCCTCTGATAAATATCGAAACTACACAGATTGGTTCCCTTGAGTGGTGGGGTTAAGTCTTTGATGACAACCACAAGAGCTCCTATTGACAGTTTGGATCAAAAGACAGAGGAACCTTGGTGGTGTAATTGAAACCAGAAAAAAGCAACCCAGCCTTCTTTACCTCGGCTGATTTTAACTCTAACTCCATGACTCAAGTTATTTAGTAACCCAGTTAATCAGTTTTTTCATGTGGCCCAGTTGTAGCTCTACCTCCATTCCTGTATCACTATAACTCTGTGACAAGACACTATGGTGGAGTCTTTCTCCTGCTACCTAGTAGCCCTGCTGTGTATTTGAAGCACATCAACTCCCAGGACTGGTTTGAGTTGTTTCTGGAACTGAAACAAACCTTTTCCCCTTCTTGTGTCAACATCACGTCCCGAGACAATACATTGAGTTGTTATTTTCTGTTTCTTTGCGTTTATTATATTGTTTGTTAGTGTTGTTTATAAATTGGTCTTTCCCCCACAGCCTGGTGGCGATCCCCGTGTATGTGAAGCACAATATCACCTTCAGGGAGGGCAGCTCCCAGGGCCGATTTGAGCTGACGCTGGGGCCTAAGCAGACCATGGGCAAGGCTGTGGAGTCAGTCTTGGTCAGCAGTCAGCTCCCGCGGGGCGTCCTCAACGTCAACCTCAACCCCTCACAGGGCACCTACACCTTTGACCCAGTCACCAAGGTACTGCCCTGGGTTGTGTTCCCCAAAATCAGTTTTTAACCAGTTAGCAACTTGGTTGGCAATGGAAAATTGTATTGCAACCAACTTAGTTAGCAACTATGCTTTTGGGAAACGCGCTACATGGATCTACTTCCTACTATCACCTCCCTCCCTCTAAACAATTAAGACTAGTGTGAAAATAACAGTGTCTGATACTTTCACTACGCAGGATAACAGAAATCATACATAATCATTCTTCTGATTTTTATTCATTTGTATTTATATTGTTACCGATTATACTGCTATGACTATATAACTGGTTTTCAACATTTTCTGGTATGTAGGGTGTAATAACTAACTTATTGGTGTCAATGTGTTACATCACTGTTCTTACATCAATTCACATATACATACAGTACATAAGTCAGGAGGACTAGTTTGGGTTGACTTGGTTCATATATTTATACAAACATCACCTTTGTTTGTCCTAGCTCTTATCTTGGGATGTCGGCAAGATCAACCCTCAGAAGCTCCCTAGCCTGAAGGGATCCATGAGCCTGCAAACCGGGGCCTCCAAACCAGATGAGAACCCCACCTTCAACATCCAGTTCAAGATCCAGCAGCTGGCCATATCAGGTAGCGTTGCACAGACAGATAATCCACCAGCAGCACCCTATGGCTAACTTCCCACTGTGGCAGATACCACCACAACAGATGCCACACTATAGGTCACATGACTCATTGGAGTCTTGGATGCAATTCCTTTTCTAACCACACAGTGGAGCTCACTCTCTAACTCCATCAACAGACATCCATCCAAATTAGACATTGGCTGTTTATCCTGCCCTATGGCGTTACATATTGATGTGCATATAGAGTAATGATTAAATACATACTGCTTATTTGTACGATAAACAGAACGCTTGTTTATGTTATGTTTTATAGGATAGTAGAGAAGAGATTCAATATATTTATCAGGGCATTGTTCTCTCAGTTCTCTTGTGAAATGATTTTTTGTTTGTTTTCCCAATTTTTCTTTACAGGGCTGAAGGTGAATCGATTGGACATGTATGGAGAGAAGTATAAGCCGTTCAAAGGCATTAAGTACATGACCAAAGCTGGCAAATTCCAGGTCCGAACATAGGTTCTGATACATTTCCAGACCTCTTCCGTGATGGGGATAAAGGTGTGTGTGAGATACACAGGCAACGAAGCGATATAAAACTGGGTTGGGATGAGTACGTTCCTTGTTTACACAAACTCCAGACTCTGGTGTCACACTGACAGAACACTTAAGAACCTATGGGACAGCATTAAGCCTATGGAAGAGCTCGCAGAGCTCAAAAACACTTTGCCACAGGGTCTCCTCTCTCAGCACAACAGGGTCTGGAGTTTCAGTGTTAAAGCTTGAAATGGTTGCTTTCTTGGGGCTCCCTTTACCTTTCTCTTAAATCATGCCATTTTCAAGACGTTCCATCCATCTCTCCCAGAGAAAAACAACCTTACACCTAAATCTCCTATATCTGGTCCAGGACGTGCATTAGTTTGTCTTTATAATATCTGGCCACGGCGGCATCATTCTTGTTAGTTTTAAAATTTTATCCCTGAAAGACAAAAATCAATACAGTAGTTCTTATTCTTTAATTTCCATCATATGGTTGTCAGGTTCTTCAACAGGGAGTAGGGTGTATTCTCTTCTTGCTTGACTTGATTTTCACCGATGTTTCTTATCAGCAGCTTTTTCGAATGTTACATCGTGGGGGTGGGGAGGTGGGGAGGGTATTTGCCACTACATTATGGTCCATAATAAAGTCTGACAGACCATGCAGTCATTCAAAACAGTGCTACCTGAAAGCAACTTAGATGAATGTGGCATTGTTGATGTATAAATTCTTTGAATTACCTTGAATGACATTACACAATGACAAACATGTTTAATTCCATCCATAGTCTGACTAACAGGTCCACAATTGCTAAATGTACATTCCAGTTGTAGTCAACGCAATGAACTGCAGTTTAGGGTTGAGTGTAAGAGACATCTCCATAGCACTGAATCCGTCCCTCTGTCAATGTGGACAAGTGGTGAACGGTACCATGCATTATACCTATTTATTCATACTGACGTTCAGAGGACTTCATTGCCTGTGAGCTGATGTTTGTCCCTCTGACTCTTCGCGTAGCAATGCACTGAATGGTGCCTGCTTCTAAATCAGTGGCAGGGTGCCTTGAAATGAATGCTGTACCTTTGTGTTTTGTGTTTATGAAGTGATTTTTTTTTTTGTCCTTTTGTTTTGTCAACCTAATAAGAATAAGGTTTTACAGTGCTATGGAATAAAATATGTAAAAGTGACACAATTCTCCCTTGACTCTTTTTTACAACTTATGATATTTATTATTGTGTAATTTATCGTGTAAATGAGATGGCTTGACAATATTTCACCGACTCAGACTTACTGGCTTGTGGGAATGCTGATGAAACCATGTGAGGTGAAGATGTCTGATATCATTTCATTACAGTTGTTACATCTTAAATAGACTTTCTGATATGAGTATAGTTATCTTGAGAAATAAACAAGCCAATTAAATGGCAAAGAATATGCCTACCTATTGATTTGAAGTAGTTGCTTAACTGCATCTAAACATCTGAACAAATTAAAAAATATTGGAATGTTCATACATTGGACAATGGCTTAGTCCAACCAGAGCCCGTTTAATTTAAAATTTCTCTGGTCCAACTAACTTAAACTTTGAGACCCTAAACATCATCATACGTGACGTACGGCGTTTGACAATGACGTAATGTCCCAAAGATTTTAACCCCCTCGTTCCAGTGCACCCATTGAACTCCACTCCGCAATTTACTGATCACTTACAACTCTCAGCAACGTTTTCTTCTCTTTTCTTCCTCTTCTTCATCGTCTTTTAACTCTAACAGGACTGTGGACTTACACGACCTGGAGATAAGTGCATGAACTTTTTCTACTTAAGTCGACCTTTTTTACCGGACATTTTCTCACAAGAAGTGAAATAGCAATAGAATTAACTTAAACTTTTAACAGCACACATAGACGACTCAAACTATTCCAAGTTTCTTGAACTTATTTGACTTGGACACTTGTTGGTTATAGTTTTCTGCTTCATGAAAACTGTCCTACCTCAACTTCCATGAAAGGATCATCATGGTGTGACAAATGACTTTTGGTATGTATGGCTGTTACTAGGCTAACAAACATTTATTTGATTGTTTATTTATTTTGGATGTAATTAAGAGTATGCTCTATCAGCATATTTAAAGGTTTGCTTCTCATTAATAGTCTAATAGCCGCTAGCGCCTGCCTGTTAAAAGAAAACTTGATGTGTATTCAGTGAAAGTGATTAGGTAGTTCCCTACCAGTAACAATTAGCGCAATACACATCGCTAGTTAGGCTACGGTTAAAGTTATCTGTTATATCTCCTGGTGAGTTTAGCATGAGCCTATCGCTATGACGATCAATGTTATTACTAGTTTGTTAACATTTCTGTTGTTTGTAATACAGGAGTTAAGAAGGTGTAGACTAAATCAGTATATTATCATTGCTTAACATTTTTATGTTAGGGAATTGTTTCCTGATCATTACTGCAGTGGGCTAGCTCCCCTGGGGTGGTGGTGTTGTCTGAAGGAGGAGGGGGCTTTGCTGATGTGTCGGATTTCTCTCCCCCTGGGCAGAAAACAAACAAACAATGGCAAAATTATCACCTGCGTATAAACATTTATCCGTTAGTGAGTGTGACAGCCATTTCAGTATACCTTAAGGCTAGTCAAATAGTAGCTACCGCCGTGTTTGGTCCGTGTGTTTGTTGCCGGTTAAAGAGCCGGTATAGTAAAATGCTGAATAAGCCACGTGCTTGGGGCGCCAAGCGCATGCTTCTATCACACCGACGAATCTCAACAGCGTAGCTAGTACATAACATTAGCTTTAAAGAGACCAGCGTAAAGTTACATTTTTTGACAAGTATGTTACCATGATGGACACAGTGTTTCAATGTTTTAAATGTTCTGATGAGCCATACCGAATGTTTGTGTTTGATGGCGTTTCCCTCATATCGGCAATGTTCTTTTAGGACATGTTTACTTGGCCTGTCGTAGTATAAACGACACTGCTGTTATCTGTGTATTATGCAACTTAATAATGGTTTGTACTGCACCCAATTTTTAGTCAACCAATTGCAATTAGTGATAGCGTTTTTAAAATATGCCTTCGTTTTCTAATGACAAATTGTTGGTCAACAAACATTTGGCAGATTGTTTCTTCTCTATCACTAAACTTATCAAGTAGTCTGATCCAAAATGCTCTCCTAAAAAGACAGGTCGTTGGCAATTAATTGCACGATTCATTTACGTCGTCTTCTTGTTCAAGCAAACTGTCAAAGTGGTAATAAATGCGTGTATGTAACGTTACGATTGTACAGTTATCTTATGTCAAAAGAACGCGGGAAGTTTTTTTTTTATAGACACAGTAAAATATATTTCGGCTTATTGACGGTTGACTGGAGCTTCCTTGCATGGCACAAAGAGAGTCGTCGCGGGTCTAAACGAAATCTCTTTCTCATGCAAAGAGGGCAAACAAAGCCCTCCTCGTGGGGACTCGCCATTATAACCTGACATTTTCTCACACATCGCACGTAGCGTCAACCATCGATTCAGTACGCCGACAAGACATCTGTCCACTGTCTGGGGCTCTGCTGCATTAGCCATTCTAATGCAAGAGGCAATAGCTCTTCAAAGATTATTTTAAAAAAGAATGCTTTTTTTAAAGGTTATAGCTAATTAATGGAGAAAAGGTCTCTAGATACCTGCCACATGACATATTTATGAATGAAATATAATCAAACTACAGACCCAAATAGTACAAAAATATGCATCCTAGTGTTTTGCTTGCTGATTTGTGAATGTAGAATGTAGTTTCTTAGGATTTCATCAAAATTAATTGTTTTTCTTCATTCCCTTCATTGTTTCCCTCCTGTACAGCCCCTTGGTTTTGAAGAGCAAAGAGTGACCTCAGTGGTTATCATGACACATTCATCAAACGTAAGATGGACCTTTAACGACCCTTTAGGTGACTTTGTATGAAGATGCTCTGCATTTCCAGTCACCTGATCCTCTTCAATCCACCTGGACATCCAGGTGATTGATAGCATGGGTTGGACTGGCTTATAGAAGCTCAGTTCACCCTGAAACCTGCAAGTTCCCCCCTCTGCTCCATCCTCCTGAACCAGCTGCCAGCTGTCTCGGCACCTTGTGTCTTCAGTAGACAATCCTTAGACTTGGTCTTTTAAGTGCAGCTGAAAATTCTGCACATCTGACACATCAACTAGCCCGCTAGGGCTGGGGAAAGAGAAGTGTCTGCAGCATGAACAAGCCCAAGGGGGGCCGAGGCCCTACACCTACACAAGACATTTATGAGTTCTCCCTGGATGACGACGATGCCAAGGTCCTCCTGCGGACCAAAGCTGTGGGCATGGTGTCCCCTTTGGCTGAATACATCCAGAGCGAGCATCAAAATGGTGGCTTTTTCCCGGCGATCCAAGCCGAGGCTCAGGACACCAGTGGGTCAGCGGCTAATCAGAGGAAAAAGCGCAAGAGGTGCGGCGTGTGCGGGCCTTGCTTGCGCAAGGAGAACTGCGGCACTTGCACCAACTGCCTCAACCGCAAGACTGGCCACCAGATTTGCAAGTTGCGCAAGTGTGACCAGCTGAAGAAGAAAGCCAACAGCTGGGAGGTAAGTCACTAATGTTTCACTCAGTGCAGAGCAGTTTACCAGAACCACAGCCCAATATAGAGTATAGATGTAGCAATAATCGGCTTATTACATGCTTATAAAGGTAATAGTGAAACTTGGATTGTGAAAGAGTTTCTTACAGAGGAAGTGTCAGCAAATTATATCACAATGGTGGAGAAGAGTGCAAACTATGTGATGTGCATCAGTTTGGAGAATAGAATATAAAATAAGAAGGTACAGTATGCAGTTTCCAAAGACTGGAAATACCTTCAGCAAAAATAGCACCAATCTCAGTACACCTGCCAGTCAGTATACAGTAAAGACAAACTTAGTTGTTCTGATGCTGCTGTATCCCAAACAATTCCAAAGCCTGTATTGCTGTTGTGTAACGATTGGATCTCTTTGAAATGGAAGTGGTTGCATCAAAATTTGCAACATACCACTTTTAGATAAGCTTGGTATGATTCATCATGGGTGTCTGTTATAGAAGTGAGGGAGATGTGTTCTGTCCATCGCCTACTCACAAACCTTACAAATGTCATTCTTTGCACTTGGGTCCACCCTTTGACATTCCTCACATGTCGGGTCTCAACATGTTTTTGGTGGATCCAAGTGTTGCTTTAGTGTGACAACTCTCACAATCTGGGATAAGCAGTATTCAGTGGTATACAGTAGCCTAGTGCCACTGACATCTACAAGCTATTAGACATATTTTCTCTTGTAGAAGAGAAAGTCTTGAATTATTCTTCAGTCATAGCCCTTTGTGGTTTAGCTCACTCACGTCAGATGATGCGCTACATAACTTTAAGGCACTTCCGCACAACGATCTGATGGCATCCAGAGCGATTTCAAGCCCAATATTCTCTAACCGAACCAATCAGGACTGCTGGCTGCTGTTGAGGATGTGACGTAGCGAAGAAGCAACTGTTTTGAATCCCACCAATCCAACAAACGTAACCAGCGTCATCGGTTGGTTTCGATGTGATTGGCTGAAGTGTACGTCAATTAAATTGATGGACAAGCCGTTTGTCCAGTTAGATTCAAGGATTTCTGGCTCCTGAAATAACTCGTCTATTGTTGATCATCAGATGTTTGCGCGGCTTAGCACTGCATCTGACGTGAGTGAGGTCACTTTGTGGTAAAACCAAACAAGAACTTACCCTAACCTTAAGGGACATTTCATAGTTGGCGCAATTACTCAAAGGTCACTATGGTCGTAAGCTCAGAGGTATGAGCATGAGCAGTGCAGGCTGCCCCATTGACTCGTCATACTCGTTGTTGTGTCACGTCTGGAAAGCTTTCACTACACACTTTTTGATACGTCATGACGTTGTTGCTTTTGCGTTTGTGTACTTGAGTTGACTATGAAACAGCCCTAAAGATAAAGTGTTGCTTGTAGTTGACAAGCAATGTTTGTTTTAAAAGCTTTTTTTTCCTACTCATAACTAAGTCACTTAGTTTTCCTGGCATGATGGCCATTGTTTGTAGAACATAAAGCGATTAAACATTACATTGTACAATGTCAGGGCCTGATTGTAGGCCTACTTATATTGAGTGTAGTAGATATTTAGTGAAAAAAGAAGAAGAAAAACAATCCTATTGGACTCTTGATATACAGTGTGCAGAGCCTTTTTTTTAGATGACAATAACAATGTTTAATGTTGTTATTCAGCTGTTGGCACAGTAAAAGCCAAACTTCTGCTAAACTCTACTCACTTCCAGCTTTTTGATGAGTGAAATAAGGGGGTTGGCCTTACTTCTACTTTTGAACATCTGTCACTGCCATAGTTCCAAATCGTTTAGCATTTTCAATTCTTAATCAGCATTTACTTATCTACTACTGATATCAGCTTTTTCCTCCATGTATTTCCTTTTATGGGGCTTTCTTAGTAGTCAAACATTTTTGTATTGCTGGCTTTCTGCAGCTGCTGTATTTACAGTATTACACAAAAACATTTCACTGTGTGGTATGGATTTTCTCAATATTAAGGTCCTCGTTGAGAATACACAAGCAGCAATAAAGGTCAATCTATCTATGTACAAGAAGATTAGTTAATGAGATTAAGATAGTTCTTTCCAACTGAAGTTATACTGGGTTGCACATTTTAGCAATAAAGGTTATTGTGGCTTTGCTGTGGAAATGGTCTGTCTTTAGCCCAGACGTTGTAAAGCAGTTTGAGTAATAACCTTTCAGCAGGTATTCCCAGTCTGTTGTTAAAGGGTGTTTATCAGCATTTTTAAAAAACTGCATAAGTAAGCATTTGGACTAGCTTAAGTTTGTGTTTGTGATTTTGTCAAATACTTGGCTCATGCCTCCACAAATTGATTATCGTCTGGGTACATTTTGCCTGCGCATGAATATTGGTGTGAAAAGAGTTTGTTTCTTTTTTGGGGATGCTGCCAGACAAAGCAGTTTTTTGTTTATCCAAAACAGGCTTCCTGACTTGTCGGAAGTATTTTGTCTGGGAATAGAAGTTCAAATGGCTTAGCTTTTTTGATCCTGCTGTGTACAATGGGTCAGTCCTTTCACAGGGATCTCAGGTGCTGGAGCTCAGACACACACTTACACACACACACACACACACACACACACACACACACACACACACACTGGTATCTGGCTCTGTGCAGTGTTCCAGAGTTATTCCAGTCTGCTGTATACCCTCCTCTCTCTCTCCCTCTCTGACCCCTGGGGCCCTACAAGGACAGACAGGAGGCGGAGACTGACCTGGGGCCAGAGAGGGAGGAAAGGGCAGAGAGAGAGAGAGAGAGAGAGAGAGGAGAGGAACAGGCCAGTAGAAAGAGGTGGTGGTGGGGGGTTTTAGAAGGCCAGGAAGACTGTAAATAAATAGTCTGCTGCCGTAACGTGGTCTCAGGCCTCAGCCTGGGAGGTGGTAAGAGAATCCTGTGCAGAGGAGCAGGGTAGCCTAAGGGAAGGAACTAGCTTTTACCCCTCCAAGGGGAAAAATTGAAAGGGGGGAAAGGTGACAAGACAGATTTGCTGTTTGTCTGAGGAAGCCTGCAACTTCCTTCTGGCTCCTTCTTCTTCCCTCTCTCTGTCCTTCCCTGAGAAGCTTTCTGCCCCAAGTCTCCAGTCTGTGCACTCACTATGGACTGTGTGTGAATTATTCAGGTTGAATGTCACAGCTGAATGCATGGCACGCTTAATTAAAGCCAGGCTGCCTCAGTTTAGGGGTCTGAAAACATGGCTAATTTCACACAGGCATTTTTTTTGGTCATGCTCCTCACCAGATGCGTGCTCAAGGTATTTGGGTTATTTTAATTAGAGAGAATCACTGAACTCTGCGAATCGCTGCAAATGCTATTTTAGCAGCGTTGTATGTCTGTGAAGAAGAGTCGGTTTACACATTAGGCTAGATTACTCTTTGCTCTTTGCAAAAACACCTACTCATTCATCAGAAGCTCTTATACAAGAAATATAGCCCAATTACATAGGCTACAATTAGCCATTATGGCGAGCAGATCAGTTATTGCTAATTGTGATTATCGGATTGGTTGGCTGGAAGCTGCACAGCCCATTTTGTTACATTACCTAACCCCACTCACAGGATCTGTGCTACGAGGTCAGGCTGTATTGCGGGGCTTGGTGCATGGCTCCATTGCCTCTGGTCCTTTACAAATGGAACTGCCCATCCCCCGCTCTATCCCTCCCACACAATGACCCTGTAACCTTCAGCAGCAGGGACTAGAGTGCACACACACACACACACACACACACACACACACACACACTCATTCATACACACACTCTTTCTCTCACAAGCACATAGAAAAACAGTACACAGGAATTGAAACAGATTCTTTCCTACTCTTACACTCAGGATTTTGTTTGTGTGTGTGGAGTGTGACACTGTGCACGGTCACAGGAACAATGAGCTAGCTTGAATCGCTAACTGTACTCATCAGCGTGGCCGTGTTTCATTCCTCCCCTTGACGTGACCCCTGTGTGGTTGCAGCAGCAGCGGACTCGCCATCGCTTGGCAACCACATGTAATTATTCCACTTTCGCCCAGTGGGGGCATGGTAGGCTCGTTTTTTAAGATCGCTCGAGATGCACTCTGTTAATGTACAGACCAAGCTTGTGATCTTTGAAGACGTTGTGTCGTTTGTCTTAACTGTTTTTTGGGAGGTTTTACTGATATTAGCTTTTCAAATACACCAAAAATATTGTGTTTCTAGGATATATTTAAGTCGTATGAGTCATGAATGCTGTTTGAAGGTGTAGTACAATTCCGTTTAAGGCACGGTTTTATCTCATTCAGATAGCCTAATTGCTCCTTCCAACCCTTTTAACGGTTTGTTCTGTGTTGGTGTAGAAATGACTCTGATAAGTACAGAATCTTGAATCTGTAAAAGGAAAACCATCACTCTTGCCCAAACCCAGAAATAAATATTTCGAGATAATCAATGCCCTACTTCCTGAGTCGGTGGGGGAGGGAGTCATCTGATTGATTATTTAGCTCAGATAGCAGCTCGGCCTTTCACCAGAATAGCAAACTCCTCAGAAAGGTCCTCAGAAGGATTTTATGACTTGCTCTCCCACTAGCCTGGGTAAATTCAGACTACAACTCAAAAGATTGAGATTGAGATAAGGAATGGGGATTAAAATTGACTGTAACCCTGACCCCATCATTGGTTGTACACCCTTCCTCCCGTCTCTCAATATGTTTTACCAAACATCCATCTTCTGTTTTGGAATGATTCGATTTCGAAGCAGTCTAAAATACACCAAAACACAGATATTTGTGGCGATAAGTTTGTATTATATCCCAACGCACCTAAGAATCCTCCCAAAGGCCAGCTGGTCCTTGACAGGAGGGGGAAAAAAGCTTGTGCCAGCTCTGTGGGAGAGTAGTGGGCTTGCTTGGGGTGTCAGACACACAGAGAGGAGAAGCAGACAGGGTCGAGTTGGTTTTGGAGCCTTTTGTGTGTGTGTGTGTGTGTGTGTGTGTGTGTGTGTGTGATCGAGAATGTGTGTGTGTGTGAGTGTCTGTGTTGTGTTCTGGTGTTGGGGAGGCACAGAGAGTGTTTAGAGAAGGTGTCAGAGGGTAGCAGACTGTGGCTCTGTGGCTTAGTGGGGAGGTGTGTGAAAATAGGGGGTGGAGCGCCTTAATGAAGGCTCGTTATTCAGCCGTAATTACAGCGCCACTCCGGCCCTTTCTCTCCGTGCTCGGGCACCCACTCAAGGATGCAGATGTCCTTTCGGCTCGTTATCATGACGAGCTCAAGCATGTTCTTTTAACCGTCTTCGTGGGGCTGTTGATTTGATTTTGTGTTTTGAAGTTTTGAGTGAGTGAGTGTATGTGTATGTGTGTGTGTGGGGGGGGTGTTTTTAGAAGAGGGGGCTGGGTGTAATCAGTAGGCAAGGCTAAGTTCTGAAGGTCTGTCTGGTTTTTGTCATCAAGCACTAATCTATCATTTGTCTGCACAGAGCTCAGGGTCTGTGTAAATTAGATGTACTGCGTCTTCTATTATAAGCAGTGGGATCACGGTATCATTCATGCAGTCCCAATGATTTGCAATGCAAGCACGAGAGAGCTGCGGACCTATCTCTATCACTGTGTGTGGGTTGGCGGGTTTCGTAAGCCGCAGGGATAACCATGCGTTTGTAAGTCGTAGTAAATGCAATCAACGATTTCCGAGATTGCGCTTTGGCCCCAGCATTTTTTTTTTTTCTTTTTCTTTCTTTCTTTTTTTTAAAGAGGGGATTGACCGCGCTGCCTGCCCTGGCTAGTCTTCCCCTGGCGGACGCAGGCAGGCGCTCGCTCTCCGTCTCTCTTTTCTCCTTTTTCCCCTCTTACAACTCTCCTCCAACGGCTGGCTGTCTGACTGGCTGTCTGACTGGCTGGCTGGCTGGCTGTCTGCGAGCGTGCACACGTCGCACGGCCCCAGCACACTTTGGCAAGGCGTGTGACGTGAGTGCTCGGGAGTTCCCACGCTCAGAGGCATCCTGACTGCTGTGTCACACTAACTGCTGCCCTCTCTCTCTCTCTCTCTCTCTCTCCCCACGTGCCTCGCCACTTGCTCGCCCGTCCACCCGCCCGCTTGCCGCTCTCTTTCGCTCTCTTTCTCTCCCCAACAGCGCAGTCCAAAATAAAGAGGAAAAAAGTTGTTACTTTCGCTGTTGTTGCATTCGCTACAAGCTTGAATTTTTTCGATTAGGAGACGTTTTTACTCGCGCACTTTGTTTTTTAGTCTAAGTAGTTTTGATTTTTGTCGGGAAGAGCTGATTGGTATTTTTGTGGAATTTGTTGTGTGATTTTTCTTTTGTTTGCCCTGAACTGCTCTGACGCATTGGTCTGCAGCGATTAACAATTTGAATGAACCTATGAGCATGTGGAGAGTCTAATTTTTGTGACATTTCACTTAGATAAAGGTCTGTCTGATGTGTGCTGTGAGCTTCCTCAATGATGGCAGATTTCCATCAGGTGCTCTAAAGAGGTTTGAGAGAAAAAAAGTGACACACACACACACACCACCACAATCACCACCAACCCCCCCTGGAGATTTTAATGAAAGACAATGTTGGCAGGTGTGGGTGGAATCTCAATAGCTGCAGTTGCCTGGCAGCCTGTGAGTGGCTTGCAACAGCAGCTGACTGATAATCTGCTGGCTTTTGCGTCCTGGCAAAGCATGTTTGCCGACAGCTCCCGCATTTCATTTTCACACACACTCTCTCACAGTGCCCAACGTAGTTTGCTTATTGTCCTATCTTAGCATGACCAACAACAGCAACAGCAAGAACAAAAAGACATGTTCAAAAAAAAAAAAAATATCCTCCCAGCCGTCTAAACTTTTGAAATATGTCTGGTATGTAGTCTGGTGTTCCAAGAAACCTGCCCCCTGAAAAGCCATAATGCCTCTGTAGTAACAGAAAGACTGTTGTGCTTTAAAGTGTGTCGACTGGAAAAGATTCCATTATATATTCATGAATATTGCCTTTTATGTTGTTTCAAACTCTTTACTGTTTTAGGGTTTTTAATAGTCTTTCTGTTTCATTTTTGCACTAATCTGTCAAAATGGAAAATATATAGCCTAGAATTTGATTATTTAATCTCAAATGAAATAATCACAACTTGGCACATTGCAGTCATTTATTTCGTTACTCTGTTCAGATATGTGTTTAGCCAAAGATCAGGACTGATTAATGTGGTGTTTGTGCCTTTGATCTCTAGTCTTTTGTCCGCAACACGGAACGGTGTTGTCAGATCCTGGTGTGTGAGCGCATACGTGCGTGCGCGCACGCATGTGTGTGTGTGTATGTGTTTCTGTGCCGATGGCATTGATTGGTTATGCTGTGGTGTGCACACACAGATAGTGTGTAGAGCAAAGTGTGTGTGTGTCGTGCTGTGCTGTGCTGTGTTGCGTTGTGCTGTGCTGTGCTGTGCTATGCTGTGCTGTGCTACACAGCACGGCACTGTGCAGTCCAGTCCGGTTGTTGCAGGCAGCCGTGACACAGATGGTGTGCAGCGATACCACATACCAGAGGCATTGTTTAGGGAAGCCAAGCCCAAGGAGATAATTGACAGCCATAGAGAGTCCCTTCCCCCTCGGTCCACCTTCCATTTTCCTCATTCTCTCCCCTCTGTTTTCTCCTTCTTTCTACTCTTCTCTTCTCCATCTCAGTCAGGTTCTTTCAGGGATGCACGCGCTCACACACTGTGTCACTACCCCCCCCCCCCCCACTCTCCCCATCCCCCACCCCACCCCCGTTTCCAACACCCCTCTAGCTCAGTTCTGCTTTATGGTTTACTCTCTCTCTCTCCCTCTCTCTCTCTCCCTCTCCCCCCCTCGTCTGTATTTCACCCTAGCAGCAGAGCTCATCCTGCCCCCTGATTGGTAGCTTGGCTCTCTTTGTGTGCTATCTGTAGCGTGACGTTGCGTCATGTGTGCGTGTGTGTGAGTGTGTGTGCGCGCGTGTGTGTGTGTGTGTGTGTGTGTGTGAGTGAGTGTGTAGAGAGGGAGTGAGTGAGTGCACGCGCGGGGGGGTTACGGAGGGGGGACATTCACATCACGTATGCAGTTAGCTTTTTTGCTTGCTGGAAAGACTGAGAGAGAGAGAGAGAAAGAGACACAGAGAGAGAGAGAGAGGGAGAGAGAGAGAGAATGAAGGGAGGGGGGTTAAGTGAAAAAAGAGAGAGTGGGAGGAGATCTCTGTAGCGCAGCAGTGATAGCGATCACACGGGCTTTAAAAAAAAAAAATCCCCCTCGTGTGTATGTGGTAGACCTATTGGTGAAGGGGGAGGAAGTAAGAGGGTGAGCAAGAGAGAGAGAGAGAGAGAGAGAGGGAGGGAGAGAGAGAGGGAGAGGGAGGGAGCGAGCGAGAGAGAGAGAGCGTGCAAGCTCACCAATGTAAAACACGAAAAAAAAACACACACACACACACAAGATGGCTTCCTGAATGGACCGAAACAGACTACAAAGACCAAAAGAGAGAAGAAGAGAGAACGAGAGAGAGAGAGAAGAAAGGAGGGAGAAAGTGAAAGATAGAGCGATAGTGGAGCTTAGCGCGAGACGAGAGGAAGAGCGAGCCGTCTTCTTCTGATGGGGATACCGCCAGCCGTCGGCAAGCACAAGAAGGCAGATTCTCTCCGTGGGTAAATATTAATTACTAGGGAATGACAGACAGGGGCAGCTATGGTAAGGGAGGCAGTTAGAAGTGTTGGTGAGGGGGGGGGGGGCAGCTTTTCTTCTGAGGAGGGGGGTTGGGGTAAGGGATTGAGTCAAAGAGACAAAACAGAACCGGCACATTCAACAACCAGACAGCAGAGAAAAGGGGGTGGGGGGGTAGGGGGGGGGGTACCTTTAACAGCTACCCTGCTAATTATTTAAGCAAATCTTCTTCCCTCCACACGTTTTGGAAAATTATTTTGACATGATTACGTTGATCTTTTTTCTTTTTTTTTTTTTTTGAAGTTTAATTTTTAGAATAGAGAGGAATGAAATGGCTGAAGTGTTTGGGGTACATTAAAAGGAAGCTCAGTTGATCTTTATCTATATATTATGCTGAAAGCCCTTGATACTGATGAGACCTGAATGTTCATGGTAAAACATTACATAATTTAGAGAGAATACAAGTCATCTGTGTGTGTGTGTGTGTGTGTGTGTGTGTGTGTGTGTGTGTGTGTGTGTGTGTGTGTGTGTCTGTTTCTCAACCTGCACAAGAGCAGCACAGCCATTGCTTATTGCTGCTCTAATTTTAGAAACATTACTATTATTTCTTTATTTTAGACTGTGGTAATAGTGAAAGTAAAATAGACAGCCATTTATATTCACTGCATATTTCCTTCTTTGCTGTGCTGTCTGGTCTTGACTAGGTTCCTGTCATTCGCCAGTATATTGATTTTTGTTCTCTCTCTCTCTCTCTCTCTCTCTCTCTCTCTCTCTCCCTATTCTCTCCCTATCTGAATGGCTGCTAAGGTGGGACATTTTGAAGAGGACATAAAAGCTCAGCCTCTAATCCGGAGTCTGGCAGCAGAGGTGAGAATGAGACTTTTTGAGTCCAGCTGGGCTCAGAGAATACTGCATTGAGAGAGAGAAACTTGTGAAAGACAGAGATAAAGACAAGAAGAATCAAAGACAGAGAGAGAGAGAGAGAGAGAGAGAGAGAGAAAGAAAGTGTGTGTGTGTGTGTGTGTGTGTGTGTGTGTGTGTGTGTGTGTGTGTGTGTGTGTGTGTGTGTACTGCTGAGGACACGTCTGTGGTCCCTGTAGTCGTTCTGTATGGTGCCAGTCTGACAGCCTGCCTGTCATCTGTCCCTGGTGTGTGTGTGTCCGTGGGCTGTGGAGAATGTGTGAAGACAGGTCAGTTGGTGGAGAGCCCTTGGGTGGACTCAAGGACCGTGGCCACCTGTGTCTGTGTTAGTGTGTATGTGTGTGTGTGTGTCTTGACTCAAAAGCTGTGCATGTGAGAGTTTGACGGTTTTTGTTTGTGTGTGTTTGATTGAGTGTTGGCTATCATTAGTCTTAGTCTTAAAAAGACGAGCGTGTCCTTGCACTGCAAGCTTAGCTTCTTACTTTAATTACAGAATACTGTTCTTACTGTACTGTACGGAATCAAAGATCCTTTTTTTTTATTGTATCGGTGGTTGAAATGCAACACACTTGCAGTCATCTCCCCTGTTTCAATCACACTTGCGCAGAGTTGTATGAACTGGCATGCGTTTGTTTGTTTGTGTGTGTGGTGTCCTTAGCGACAGGGTTTTTAAAAAAAAAAAAAAAAAATGTAAACGGCGGTTGATGGAGCCGTGTGATGTTTTATGCTATGCTACATTAAGTGCTGTTCCGTACTGTATCTCTGTCCTCTGTATCTCTGTACTGTACTCTGCTGTGTCGCTGTGCCGGCTCCTCCAGTGCGCTGTGTTTAGCTGCCGAGCGGATGGCGAGGACGGGCCCCTGGTTTAAAGAGTCCCGGGCTCGTCGCCTATTGGCAGGCAGGCGCGCGCGAGTCATGTGTGTAGCGCTGGAGCTGAGCTGAGCGGGGTTGAGGCGGGAGGAGAAGGGCCAACGCTCACTCACTCTCTCGCTCACTCGCTCAGTCGCTCGCTTGCTCTCTTCTCCCTCACTTCGGCTGACTCAGGAGCTGAGACCGACTGAGGGGGGGGGGGGGTTTGTTGTTTAGGTGGAGGTGCTGCTGGAGAAGGCTGTAGGGAGTGGGTGGTGTGTGTGTGGGGGGGTGAGGGGTGTGGGGGGTGTTGGAAGGGCAGCCCTGCTAACAAACTTTCCAAGTCAGTCGAGGTAAAGGGAGTAAAAGTTAGTGGGTCATGGACGCATGCGCAGACGGCAATGTTTGTGTCTGTGAGAGCGAGCACGTGCCTGAGTGTGTGTGTGTGTTTTTGTGTGTGTGTGTGTGTAAGAGAGAGAGAGAGAGAAAGAGAGAGAGAGAGAAAGCACGTGGTGGCAGGCGTATGGACTGGAGTAACCTGTAGCGCTCGACTGGCGTAGCAGAAGAGCTTGTTTCTCACTTCCCCCCACCACCACCCCCCCTCTTACACGAAACAGTGGTGAGGCGGCATTCTCGGCGCTCGCTGGCTCGCTCGCTAACAATGCGGCAAGGCACATCACACCAGCCGGACTCACTCGCCGGGATAAATGCAGCCCGAGCCGAACGCTAGTCATCCTCCTTCGGCACGGTGAGTGTAGTCGAGTCTAGTCCGGTGGCGTCAATCGTAGTAAGCCTTGCATTTGGCATTCACAGCCAGGGCAGTCTGCTTGTTGTTTCACTGCTCCGGTCTTGACCCGCTTACCCGCCGACTTTGGCCGCGACTCTGTCGCCGTGTTAAGCGCAAGGTCTTAACTCGTCACAGGATTGCAGAGAGAGCCACCAAAGCGTTTACTTGGGCTACTTACGGTCAGATGAGAGCGGAGGTGGAAATGATCCTTGATGATATGTTACGTGCGTGGCCGGCATGTGGTGTCGGCTTGACAGCTTCCTCAGTGGTTTATCTCTTTCCATTGAAGACAGAACCGTTTTGCACAGAAGAATTGGAAATGTTTCTGTAGGTGGGCAGACTGTATTGGTTTTTTTTACATCTTCATTCATATTTGTCATTATATTTGCCATTGAAAGAAAAACTGTATGGCTGTACAGTGTATCAGCAAGTATGAAATTCTAATGGGGTCGTGGTTTTTGTGTTAGTTATTCCATTCTCAACTGGGCCTCTCTCAGAATGCTGTCAACCCTGAAGACCCCGACCACATACTCTGCTTTCCATTGCCACCGCTTCTTCCACCTAAGTGTCGGCATCAGTCATTTGTCATGGAAATTTGATACACTCGAGCCAAAAGGCACACAACCACCTCAACTAGCAAGCGTGCTACAAGTTACTGCTCTCTGTACACAGTCGTCTGTTGTTTTTGTCATGGCTTAGCTAAAGAGGTAGCTGCAAGAAGGTGGTGGTGGTATTTGTGGTCATCCACCAAGCCTACATCATCCTCTGTTTTTGCAGCGCAGTGCATTTTTCTCAGCTCAACCCCCTTTGCAAATGCCAGGCCTATATGGTTTGGAACTTGAATGTTGATTCTAACCCACTAGGTTTATCTTCAGGACAGACTAAACATTTGGTAGCAGTTCTTTACTAGAGGTCTTGGCAGGGGGCCTGTTTTTGTCTGAGCTATGTCCCTCCCTGGAGCCTCACTGAAATGCAACAATGTGTGCCTTTGATAGGACATGTACAGTAATGCAGGGCTGATGGCTTTCAGCCACCGTTCCTGATTTCAGGTGTACCGGCGTGAATGTAAAAAAAAATGTTTGCCCACATATATACTGTAAATATTTTGGGGATTAAACTAAAATTTTGACGTTTCCTCCTTGTTGTAGACTTGCACTATATAAATCAGTTCAGGCTCAGGATTTTTTTTTTTTTTTTCACTCTCAGCCCAGGTAATGTTGTTGTAATGTTGCTGTTTGTTACCATGATGTTATAAATGCTATCCATTTCTGGCATTTTAGTTTGTTTTTGTTCTGTTTTGTACAGTTAGACCATGTGATGACCATTTTAGACCTTGTGAGAACACGAATTAAGTTATGTATACATACATATTCAGCATTTATAGCGGTTTAATAACAGATTAAAGTCATTTGTACTTGATAGGAATACTAGGATAGTGTAGGCCTAATGCAGACGTTAACCTTTTATTCTGCCTCTGTGGATTGTTTGCTTTGTGAGCAAAATACATAAAACAGCTCAGACATTATCAAATTGCTCTTGCTTTTTGACCTGTAAGTGGGCCCTTTAACTGGAAAAGAAAGGGTTAACCATGACCTAGTTTTTGTAGTAACACTGAATGGCAGATGACATCATCACTGTAATTATAGCTGCGGTCCACCCTCAAGGTTGATCATGTGATGTGCGGGTCGCGTGCATGTGTGAGAAGGGGGGTGGGTGGATTTAGGTATGGAGACTGTCTAATATATGGGCTTGCCTGGCTTTTCCATCAACTCCTGCTACGGGGCACAGAACTTGATTCTGGCGCCATTTAACATTCATCTACTGTCTCCGTCTCAAAAACAAATGGTCATGCACTGTTCTGACGCCGTTAAATATCATATAGGCCCAGACATGCACATAAGGCACAACTTGGAAACTGCTACAACTGAACAAACATGTCCCAATAGATTATTAAAGGGTGTGTTAGGTTGAGCAAAATGATGACACTCAACCCTTTTGACCACGGTGCACGTACAAGCTAATGTGGTATTTCGAAACAGGAAGTTTTGCAGGAATGAAGGGGTTAACACGTGAGTTAAAGTTGCATCCTGTTTTTCTGTGTGTTGCAAAGCTTTGCACATCGTCCCTGCATGCTAAAGAGTATGCATTTCTTTAAGGTTTCAGTTTCAGGCCCCCTCCACAACTGCCCAGACTCCTAAATGTCCAAGGACAACCCCCTTTTGCTCTTACGTGCAAGCATGCAGAAGCAAACATTATGTGCACGGGTTTATTTAGGTAACAGCATCAGATAAAGCTTCTTATCAAAGATCATTTTTAAAATTTTTCAACTGTACTTTGTCACCTGTCCTACATAGATAAATGCCTATATGTAAGTTCTGATAGTGTAGTGATAGCATGGGCCACTTGTTTCCTGGATGTGTACTGAAAATTTAGTTTTGACAAAATTGTGCATATTGTGTTGCACCAACTGTACTGAAATGAGTTTATGGTGGCTGAAGATTGTTAGCAAAGCATGTTCATTTGAAATTGACAATTTCTGTTAAGAGGACACCTGCTGGTTTTCACAGGGTTGTTTTTCACCATTATTCATTGAAGCTAAAACACAGAAAATCTATTTCTGTCCTATTCTGTCTTGCATGGATGCCCCTTGGATGTTTTCGGAAACTTTTTGAAATGGTTGTCAAGGAATATATATGCGTGTGTTTGTTTGTTGGTTTGTTTTTGACTGTCGCTTTGCCTGACAACTCCAGTCAGAGTTGTCATGTTTGCCTTTAAATGAACATCTCACATCAAACAGTCCCGACCCATCCTACTGGTAGCCTGCTAGTTGTGTCTCTGTTCCACGTTGGCGATTGCCATCATCGTGGCTGCTAGCGTTCCGTTGGCGTACCTGAGCCCCATCCCGTGAGCAGGCTGTAGGTGCCGGCAGTGCTGCTGCCGCAGTTCATGAAAAATGAATGAAGGAAACCCCCACCCGGCGAGCCACGGCAGCGGCCAACGCAACGCTGGCCCCCTAAGGAGCGCTGCCTACTAGCCTAGCCTAGCCTAGCCTAGCATAGCATAGCATAGCATAGGATAGGCTAGCATAGGATAACTATGTACGAATGGCAAACTGCTCTATCACCTTCATCACACCACACCACAGTTCAGTCCAGACTTCTTCATCTTTGTGGCTGCTCCACTATCACCTCAGCACTTGCTTCCAGACCTCCCTCTCTCTCTCTCTCTCTCTCTCTCTCTCTCTCTCTCTCTCTCTCTCTCCTGCTCTCTGACTGAGCAGAGCCCTTCTCTGGTCACATCTGGCACCCAACCACACTGAAAACCTGGCTGTGGACTGCAAGCGTGAGGCACCGTGTGTCGTCCACAGACACAGCCCTGGAGAGAGAGTGCAGCCAGATGGAGCCGGCTGCTGTGGCGTCATCCATCACCCCCCACACACACACACACACACACACACACACACACACACACACAGCAATCTATTGCACTGAGTCATTACTTAGTCCAGCATTAATTGATATTACGTGAGGTGTGTGTACACCCCCATTCCCAACCTCCTACCCCTTCTTCAACTAAAGACTCAAGAGTGTTATGTGTGCCTCTGGAGGGCAAGATGCCTGTTGCGGGTCTCCGTAGATGCGCGCTGGCCCTTTAAGAGTGGCTGCGCCTCAGCTGAACATATGGGAAGCTAATCTTAGCCTTGCTCCTGGGAGAGACAACGCTGGCAACAAGCCACTGTGCAGAGAGCAGAGAGAGAGCCTCTCTCCCACTTTCCAATGCTCAGTCTTTCTCTTCCTTTCTCTCTCTCTCTCTCTCTCTCGTTCTCTCCCCTTTCTCTCTTTCTATCTCTCGCTATCTGTCATGGAACAAGCCACAGTAGGACACACCGAGAGATGACAGCCATTGTCCGGTCGTTTTAGTGCTGCTCGAGGTGCCAGTAGTGCAGAATGCCATTTCAAAATGTCCGCCCCTGAATCAGACGGCGGAGCCGGAGCGCTGCTTTTGAGGCGAGTGCCGCACGAGCAAAAGTGACATCAGACCTTGGCTCGTGCACAGTCATCCCTAAATCTTGCCTTTTGCTTTTAGACGTCACGTCAGTCCATTGTTCTTGGTAGCTCTCTCTCTCTCTCCCTCTCTATGTGTCTGTCTCTTCCCCCCTTTCTCCTTTTCCTCTCTTTTCCCTTTTTTCCTCTCGTCAGACTCTCGTGCCCCCCCCCCCCCTTTTTCCTTCTCCTTCTGAACTCGTTCCCCTCTACTCTTATTTCTTCTCCCTCTCCCTCTCCCTCTCTTTTTTTCGACTTCTCTCACAAAGACCAGCACTCCTTTTTGGGTGGGGGTGGGTGGATTGGGGTTTAGGCTATGTTGTTTTTTTTTGTTGTTTTTTTTCCCCTTTCTTACCCCACCCCACCCCTCCTTTCTCTTTCACGTGCCTCCTTATTGAATGATGAGGATGACTCCACCCTCCTCCACCCCACCCCCCATCTCTCTCTCTTTCTCTCCCACCATCACTCTCTCCCTCTATCGCTCTCCATCTTGCTGCATCTTTACCTCCCCCTCCCCCCCCTCTCTCTCTCTCTCTCTCTCTTTCTTTCCCTCTCTCTCTCTCTCCCCCCACTCCTGCTATTGTGAGGGGTTAGTCTGAGGAGGGGGGCCAGTGCGTGCTGACTCGCACGTGCCATGTGTCAGGAAAAAGATGAGGCCGTGGAGATGGGAGACGCAGCCCTGATACCCGACACCCACATCCTGACAAAGGAGGAGTCTGGAGGGGTCAGAGGGGACAAGGAGAGGGTGATGAGGGAAGAGAAGAGAAGAGAAGGAAGGTGAAAGGAGAGATAGAGAGAAGGAAAAAAAAGGAAAAGGGGAGGGTGGGGTGGGGGAAAACAAAAGGAAAGAGGATGCCAAGTAATTGTTTTATGGTCACTAGTCATTGGTATAGTTGGGTGAAAATCAGATAGATGTGTCGGTCATTAAAAAATAACTGTTCCCAGTCAGGCTATGAATCATACCTTTAAGCAGGAAATGACAAAGAATGACTTTGGCTAGGAAGGATGGCATGAGGTTAGATACAATCAACAAGCATTTTCAGGTAGGCTAGCCTATGTAAGATCAGAAACCCAAAGCAAAGAAATGCCTTTGGAAATAAATATTAACATGCTTTTGTGTGAGCCACTCTCACTGCCATTCATAATGTGCCGACTTCGGTCTCACAGGGGCACCTGCTGACCCTAATCCCGCCGGCATCTGTGACTGAACGAGCGTGCGAGGCCATGGTTGTGGCTGCCACGCCAGCCAATCGGAACGCCCTTGCATGCCGCGAGCCCATAGTAGCCTTCCGCCCGGGCGCGTGCGTGAGCATGATCCCTATCTCAAGACAACCCTGGCATGTTGTGTGTGTGCGTGCGTGCGTGTGTGTGTGTGTGTGTGTGTGTGTGTGTGTGTGTGTGTGTGTGTGTGTGTGTGTGTGTGTTAAGTCAGGCTTACTTCAAAACAGCCTGTCAGATTCTTGTGGTTACAGGGGACCGAGCTCAGAGCAGACCTAACGTAGTGTCAGTGTGGTGTCAGTAGAAATATGAATGTGTGTGTGTGTGTGTGTATGTGTGTGTGCATGCATATGTGTGTGCATGCATATGTGTGTTAAGGGTCAGACAGTCAGGCTGAGGGGTGCCCAGAGATGGGGGATCATAGTGGGACAGAAGGGCTTTAGGGGGGTCGACTCTGAGCTGATTAGCCATCGTGTGTCTGCCCTGATCTGGATTTACAGGCAGTACCTATGAAATTGGATTGCATGTGTAGCCGTTTAAATTCTGCAGACCTCCCTTCCCCCATGACCTGCACTCATTGCTGTCACTGCAAAAAAAAAAGGGTTCTTAACCAACCCAGTCAGCCCTGGATCCATCCTGAGACCCCAGTGATAGAGATCATTCAGTTGAGCTGTTGTGTTTACCTTTAAACACTTCCCCAACACTAACCCTAGCATGCACTTCACTACAAACAGACAACACTCTGTTGCACAGTACAGTAGCATAGTAACATATTCGGTTACTCTTTATTTGAAGGTACTGTCATAAGACTGACATGACACTGTCATTAACTATCTGTCATAAACTTTATACACCTGTCATGACTTCTGTCATTAATTGTCACCCGGTATTTGTCATGGTTAGGGTTAGGGTATGTCAGAAGTCATGACAGGTTTATAAAGTTTATGACAGATTCTTGACAACGTCATGTCATAGTTAATGACAGTGTCATGTCAGTCTTATGACGGTACCTTCAAATAAAGTGTTACCACATATTCCTATCAACTGCACTGTTGTAGTATTGTTGAAATGACTATCATAAATCTGATTCTGATTCTGATATCTTTGCTATGCTGGTTGTGGAGGAGTGTGAGGGCCTGGCTTAGAATACAGTACGTGCCTGTGCTCGCCTGCTCACTGAAAAGTTGTGGCGACTATTCTGAAACCCACGCTGCCATTGCCGTGTCAGTGCAGGAGCGTCGACATGGGAGGGTCTGACTAATTCCCCGAGGATCAGATGAGTCAGTGTTGTTGTTGTCGGTTTGTCCGTTTCATACAATATCACTTCTTATCAAACGCCCCTTAAACGAGTTACTGAGTGGACGAGCGATTCTGCGAATCCAAACCAGGGCGGTGGAACAGGGTTGTTGATGATGAATGAATGTAGTGTAGTCATAGTAATTACGTACGTTTGAAAGTGCTCACTCTGTGGTTTTGGTTACACAACATGACACGCCACCACAATTACTGTGATCACACGTTGTAGAGTCCCATTTGTGGTGGAGGCTCTTTGATATCTACAGTAAGATCGTATCGGAAACGATGACGGTTCGTGTTCTGAACTGCTTAAGTTAACGCTATAGGTTGATGTTTCAAGCAAAACATCTGTTCTATCTTATGCGAGTGTGTCTCAGGGCTATGAGTTGTGTTTGGTAACATCTTCTTCATCTGATGGGATGCCTGTCAAGGTAAACAGCTTGTCTTCTCTTTTAACGCTTTACTGTAAGTGATGTGTCATTGTTGTAATTCACCAACAACAAAGGATGGAGAAAAAAAATACTATTTCTAAAATTACTCAGTTAAGAGAAGTTTCATACGGGTCAATGAAAAATGTAGGCATGGAAACAGAAGTCCAAAGTAATGTCTTTTAACAGGACATTAAATGACATGACATATCATGAAGACTGTCATATTATTTATTGTACTACTTGTTTTTTACTACCCTGGTTAAAGGTAACCATTCAAAGTCTGAAGCTTTCCTTTTAATAGATCAGTAGAGTTCAGTGGAAAAATGCTGGGAGTTTTTTCTTACGCTGATCACGCTGATAAAACATTGTCAGTTTTGACAGTCATATTCGTTTTTCCTCAATTCACCGCATCCACCATCGTCTTTCCAAGAATCTCAGCGCTGGGTAGCGCCAGCCCATGAAAGGGTTAAGTGAGCTCGCTGCGTAAGAATTGCTGTGTCACTAAAGAGGGAGGGTGCGCGGGCGTGAGCTCAGTGGGTGAATGAATGAGTTTGTGTGTGTGTGTGTGTGTGTGTGTGTGTGTGTGTGTGTGTGTGTGTGTGTGTGTGTGTGTGTGTGTGTGTGTCCGTGGACAGCATAAATGTGCGTACGCGAGTGTAGGAGCACCCACACGCTCACGCTCGTCCGTATGGCACATCTGCCCACCTTTTTTCAAAAGACAAGCAAAGGCGAGCGGCTCCGGCTGGTGATGTAACCGAGATGTCATAATCACTGTCTTCCCTTCCTCGCAATCTCTCTCTCTCTGTATTATTGCTCCCCCCCTCTCTCTCTCTCTCTCTCGCACTCTCTCTTTCTCTTTCCCTCTCTTTCTCTGTCTCGCTCTCTCGCTCGCTGGCGCCTCCTTGGTTGTTGACGGAGCGTCCCTCAGCCTGTCGTTGTGGGGCTTGCTTGCGCGAGCTCTGCTGCCTGAGCCTCGCTGTTTTGTCTATGGGGCTGCCGCCACCACTGCCGCTGCGCTAGGCTACGCTACTTACCGTCCGCCTCATCATTGCGGTCTGACGGGACCAGAGACGCCGGTGTCTGTGGCGGCCAGCGAAACCGAGAGCAATCTGTGGCCAACAGAAATGAAAGACAAAAAGAGAAAGTGTGTGAAAGAGAGAGAGAGAGAGAGAGAGAGAGAGAGAGAGAGAGAGAGAAAAATGTAGATGGTGAGGGGTTATTCAGGTTAATCCAGGCAACGGGCAGCGGCAATCGCTTGTTGTGCAAGCAGCCATAATAAGCGAGCGAGACCGGCTCTGAGCCGCCAGCGCTACGCTGCCGCTACCGCTTCCCCCGTTCTCTCGCATCCACCTCAGGTCGGGTCCAAAAACAACAGCGTTGCCGCAGGAGACTGAGACAGCGTCAGGGAGACAGGAGATGTTTCGCGACCACTGACTCAGTGGCTGGTGAGAAGCAAACCTGTGTTGAGAGTCGGTGAGAATCCAGGGAAGGGGGTGAGAGATGTCTTTGAGGACAGTGCGGCTGAAGATGAGCTCCGGACATGGAAGGATGGAGAGCGGGAGCGAGAGATGGATAGAACGGAGAGAAATGAGACAGAACGGAGAGAGAGGGAGAAGGAAAAACAGCCAGGTGGCGGAAAAACATTGAGAGAAGAGAGGCTCGATTCGGTAAAAGAGCCGCCACAAAGCACAAACCCTCCAATTTTCAAAAGCCGGCTTGTCGGGTGTCACCTTCCCACAATTCCCCTCTCTCCCCGGCTCCTCATCTCCCAGCTCTTCGGTTCTCAGCTCCAGAGTCTGTTGGCCAAGAAGCTGCTTCTCTTCTCTTCTCTTCTCTTCCCTTCTCCTCCCTTCCCTCGCCTTCCCTCGCTCGCTCTCTCCCGTCTCCCGTCGCCTGTCTCGCAAGCATCTCTCCCGGCTGACGACTTACAGAAAGAGAATCAGAATAGAATGTTTTGCGATTCATCCGTTCCATCTCCAAACGGACGTTATAATAACCGTTACGTCCCTTATTTCGTCTCTCCCGACTCGACTCGCCAGTCTGTCTCTGCGGAGTCCATGCCCATCTTCGGTCTCGGCCACTGCGCCGTGCATGTTCTCTCACTAACCCTGTTTGCTAAAAGTAACCCAATCAAAGCTGTCTGGAACATAGCGTAGCGGTAGTGGTGGTGTGAATCAGGGTCGTTCAAGATTAGTCATCTTACTTACTTGGCTTGCTGAGCCAAGAGCCGAGCCGAGTCCTGTCAGTGCAAACAAATAACAAGTGTGCCGGTTATGTGACGATGCACTATGCGCTCGCCCCTTGGTATCTCCAAACCCCTCAGCCCGACCACTTCCCCGTGTCCTCATGTTGTCCGACTCCCTCAGCCTAAGCGGAATTAAGGGTGCTACATAAATCCGTAATGTGAAATTTGTTTTGGATACGCGAGTGAGAAAGAGCGACTAGTCGACTAGTCTGTCTGGCGATAATAAAACATTGACATGGTCACAAGCCGTGAGCCTAACAGATGTTCAAAAGCGAAACCAAACATTCTTCGAAAATGAGCTCTTTTAAGCCACAAGAATAGAAAGGGAAGGTTTTTTTTTTTGTGGACGTTTTCTTTTTTCTTTCGACAGTGTTTTTTTTTTTTTTTTTTTTTTTTTTCATCCGTCTCTTTTTCCTGTTTTCACTGGGTTGAGTTGAGATTTTCAGTGCGTTTAGCTGTCTGCCTGTCAACCGCAGCTGCTGCTCCTGCCTGGTAGCACAGCTTTCACAGTCCCTCTTTAAATGGAGGATGGGGGAGAGCAACACAAACAGTACATTATGGAAAGAGAGAGAGAGGGATAGAGAGAGAGAGAGAGAGTAAAATGGAATATAAGAAAGGCGCTCTTTATCAGATATAATTTCTATGAGAAGGAGCAGCAGAGGAAAAAGCAAGAGAAAAAGAGGAAGAGAGAGAGAGAGAGAAACAGCGGGAGCCCGTGGTGCAGCGAAAGCCTGCGTCGCCGCGGTTGCAGCTAGCGTCCATCCCCCATAGCTCTCCCAGCCCTCTCTCTCTCTCTCTCTCTCGTTGACTCACTGCACACTCCTCCATTCCGCTGTACGTGCCCACAGTGGCTCACATAATGGCCTCTCTCGCTCTGCACACAGAGAAGAGAGGGGGAGGAGGAGGAGAGGGAGGGAGTAGAGGAGGGAGAATGAGCAAGAGGGGGAGGGAGCTCGAATGAGCTAGGCAGAGCGAGAGAGGGAGGGAGGGAGAGAGAGAGAGAGAGAGGGAGGGAGCAACGGGGGCTGAAAGGAGAGCTAGACCTAGAGCCATACGAGCAGAGAGGGAGAGAAAAAAGAAGGGATATAGAAGAGCGAGAAGGGAGGAGCGGAGAGACATAATGAGGGAGGAAACAAGGCGAGAGCCGAGAAGAGCGACAGCCGAGAGAGGAGACAGAGAGCAAAGTGTGTGTGGGGGGAGGTGTGTGTGAGCGTGCGTGCGTGTGTGTGTGTGCGTGCGTGCGTGTTTACGCTTGTGTGCCGCACTGAGAGAGAGAGAGAGAGAGAGAGAGAGAGAGAGAGAGAAGAGAGAGAGAGGGGGGGGATCACACACACACACACACCAGATTGCCAGTGGCTCTCTTTCCTCCGCTAACCCGAACCTGTGTGTTCCATGTACTTCTCTTTGTGTCCCTCCGACTCCAATAGCAACTGTATCAGGACACTAATGTAAGTAACCCAGGCTTTGCCTTTTTTGTGGGGAGGAGGGTTTTCACCAGTGAAGCGCTTTTCTTTTTATTGTCTCATGTGACTCTTTCTCGTATTGTGTGTGTGTGTGTGTGTGCGTATGTGTGTGTGTGCGTGTATTTGCCGGCGAGCACTAGGGAAGCATAGTGAACGGGGAGGGGAGGGGTGGTGTGTGTGTGTGTGTGTGTGTGTGTGTGTGTGTGTGTGTGTGTGTGTGTGTGTGTGTGTGTGTGTGTGTGTGTGTGTGTGTGTGTGTGTGTGTGTGTTTTTGTGGGGGGGGGGTTGTGTGTGTCTAAGTGTGGATTTGTCTTCAGCTGTCTACTCTCAGGCTTTATACCCCCGTCTGCCTCCCTCCTTCTTTTTCTTCCCTCGTTCTTTCTCTCTCTCTCTCTCTCTCTCTCTCTCTCTCTCTCTCTCTCTCTCTCTCTCTCTCTCTCTTCTTTCCACCGTGCTTTGTGCTGTCAGCCACCGGGGGGGTATCCGCCGTGCTCCAGCGGCACTGGCAACGCCGCTAGCGGCTCGCCCGAAGTGGCCAAGCAAAAGCACCGCGATAAGCAGAAGGGAGAATACTGGATTGCTCGCCTTTATTTAAAGTGCCGTGCGTGTCGTTTAAAGGGCCCTTCCGCACGCGTGTGTTTGTGTAAGCGAGCGTGTGTGTACGTGTGTGTGTGTGTGTGTGCGTCTAACAGGTCGGACAGTCTTTTCAGGTTGGGCGTGTTGTGTTGATGTTTTGGTAGTAGCAAAAGGCCGGGAGGGTTGGGGGGGGTGTGGGGGGGGGTGGAGAAGTACGAGATTGGGGAATGCGCTCCTGGCAGACGCCGGCGCGCGCTGGCACGCCGTAAATAGTTGCCGGAGCACGTGCTCTACCCGCTGTCAAAGCGGCGGTGCTGAGGTACGTGCAGGTGTGACCAGGCGCAATGAACGGAGAGAGGGAGGGGGGAGGGGGGGGGAGAGAGACGCTCACCACTGGCTTTGGCTTCCAGACAGGTGTTGCCAAATGTTACGCTCGAGTGGGGAGTTCAATGTGGAGGATTTCTCAGTGGAAGCTATTGTTTCACTTACTGTGGCAGTGCACGAGTGACATTGGAATGTCAGTGCTTTTTATTTTTCGCGCCGTTTGAGTATTGTATGTGTGTGTGTGTGTGTGCGTGCGTGTTTGTGTACTTGAGCGAGCGAGGATGTCGCGTACGTGTTTGACATGCGCTTTCAGTTTTGGCTGAGCTGCCGGCTGTCATCTTTTGACAAGAAAAGAGGAAAGGAGACTATAGTGTGACACATTTGTGGTCAAGCTCTTTCAAAATTGCAGTTTCCCCCGTGACTAGTAGTCGGCAACTCTTGTCACCCACACCATAGGGACATCAGAGAAAGAAAGAGAGAGAAAGAGAGAGAAAATGTTTCTCACGCACCTACAAGGGTTTCCTGCCCCCCCCCTTCTTAAAGCCCCATGGAAGACTAGAACAGACACCAGACATGGGAGAAGAACCCAGAGAGACAGAGCCACCGGCTCATCCAATAATTAGTCACTTCAAAAGAAGGGTCTCAGAAAAAAAAGAGGGAAAAGAGAGAGAGAGGAGGGGACAGCTGCTCCTGGACGTCTCCCTCTGCAGTTTAATAAGATAGATTTAGCCACAACACACACAGAGAAACTTTGTTGCACTTGGGGGTCGTTTTCAAGCGTGCCAAAGCTGTGCCAAGACAAGCGAGAGAGAAAAAAATGAGAATCCTTTACTAGTTTTTTAGTTTTTTTTGGGAGGGCCTTGGTGTTTATGGCAGTTTGACCACAATGGTTTTAAGCTTAATCATTGTCAAGTAGGAAGAAGTCCCTCCCAGTAGGACATTTAGTAACCTGTTCGACAGTCAGACATAATGCAGGCAACTTAAAGTTGACCCTTTGATTCTTCAATGATATGGACATTTACACATACAAAAGTCTGTATTATATTTATAAACAATAAACAAAGGCACACATATTATGCCCTAAATATCTTGTCATACAAACAGACTCAACACAAATGGTGTAAACTATCTGTGTTAATATGACAGGCATGCAAACCAAACATGTATGAATGTGTCAGACATACATATACAACCTTTTGTATTATATTTATAAACAGTAAACCCTGACACACGTATTATAGGCTAAATATCTTGCCATGCTAACAGACTTAACACTGATGGTCTAGGTTATCTGTGTGAACATGTCAGACATGCAAAATATGAATATGTCCGACATGCAAACATACTGGTATGTCAGACACCTGCAAACATATGTGAATATTTCAGACCTGCAAACAAATGAATATGTCAGACATACAAATCATGTTTTTATTAATATGTGATTGAAGTGTGTGCTGTCTTGGCCAGTCTAATCTAACTGCGTAGCGCACAGTCAGGCAAACACCCACATGCAGAAGTAGCTTTGTTTGGCCTCCAAACAAGAAAGCAGAAGACCTGGGGAAAAGAGAAGTGACCGTGTTGTCACTGGTTAGTTCAGGTCTCATCACATACTGTGCATCAGTTCTATCACATGAGTTGCACCGCACAGGGCAATTCACAATTGCTAGGTTCTAGCAAAGGTGTGGTGGAGAGGTTGTTGTTCAGCAGGTCACTGCAACCCTTCTCATAGCCTCACTCATCATGTTTGGCCACACCCTTTTAATCTGTAGCTAGTACCTTTGGCAAAGTCAGAGAAAAGCTGAACCCGATGACCGAACTGAGTCTGATGATACCGCTGATACAACAAAGCAAAAGTGTATCAGTAGTGTATCACCTGTTTAACCTGCCCCACCACAGTGCAATTGATACATATTTCTGAAGTGCTAACATGCTAACATGCTACTACACCTGAAGCACCAGCTGCTTTAGTTTGCCAGCACACATAACTGTGCAAACAAACCTCTTATGTCATGGCGTCACATAGCAACCCTCATAAACTCATGGCCTACATGTACTGTAGTTGTACTTTAGCCGAGGGGTAATCTTAACAGGCGGAGCGGCACTTTGTGCCCTCTATCTCTCGTACAGTAGGCTAGTAGGGATATGCACAGCAGAATGTGCAGTAGACAACTGGTGACCAGAAAAACCTGTTCTGTTTTTGCAGACGCTCCTATATTAATCAGGAAATGTTTAGCCTAGTCAAAGCTGTAAAGAGGATTTGCATGTTTGACTGTTGGATATTAGGGGAGTGTAGACCACTGCGAACAGTGTGTCATTGTAAACCACAGCAACACACACACAAGCACACACACACACACTGCACAGGATGGCCTCGTAGCCTACATGTATTTCAAGTTTGGCTCGCAGGTCCCAATGGCTTGCTGTGCTGTGCGGTGCCAACGAAGAACAAATAGCTGCTGTTTTATTCTCAAATGTAGTCATCCTGAGTGGGTGCGGCGAGCTTAACAAGTGTCACATTAGGCAACAGATGAGTCAGTGACTTGTTGAGCACATTTTTTTGGTATGGTTATCTTTCAAATAAGAAGCATGTGGGTCGTCAGATGCTGGTATGAAAAGCGGAAAAAGTGAGTCGGTGTCTTGTTTATTGATCCGTGCTTTTTTTTCTCTCTCTCTTGTCTCTCTTGAATTCTGCAGACTGTTTCGAGGGTGGCTCCGGTGCATGGCCCCAGAGGAAGTGGCCAGATGGAAATCGGGTCCCATGACCACCTGGTGGAAGGCACGCTGAGCCAGGCACCGACCAATGGCGTGAGCAGGCACCTCACCGGCGAGGAGGGGGTCGACGTAAGCCGGGGCGAGGCTGGCAGTGGCGTTGGCGGCGGCGGCGGTGGATGTCTCCCTCAACCTCAAGCCTGGGGAGCGGGCGTCGTGAGCCATGAGAAAGCCTCTTATCCCCAGCCTCAGCTGCAGCAGCAGCAACAACAGCAGCCGGACTGTTGGAGTAGAGGAGCACCCAACGCCGTGGACATGGAGGACGCCAGGAACCTCGTGGCCTTCTCCGCCAGCATCGGTGTCGGCTCCTTCACGCCATCGGCGGCATCGGCCCACCCCGAGCCCCAGCCCTGCACCACGCAGCTCTACGAGAAGTTCAGCCAAGAGATGGCGGAGAAGAACACGGGGCCTCCCGCTTGGGCAGGCGAGGGTGAGCGCGCTTGCCTGCCCGCCGACATCAACACCCTCCAGACAGCCCTGAGCCAGGCCAGGCACGGCCACAAACCCCCCAACTGTGATTGCGACGGCCCCGACTGCCCCGACTACCTGGAGTGGCTGGAGAAGAAGATCAAACTGGCATCCGACGGCCCGCAGGGCAAAACGCACTGCAAGATGTCCGAAGCACTCCAGTCCAACACCCACCCCCACTCTCACCCTCACCCCCAGGCCCAGCAGCCACAGCCTCCCCTGCATCCGCACCAACCTAACGGCCTGAACGCCAACTTTGGGGGGCAAGGTGTAGGCGCACCTCCGCAGGTCCCTTGCGACAAGCCCCTCCCGGCACCCATTCCTTGCGCCCCGGCTCCCATCCCATGCTCCCCGAGCGTGCTGTCCATCGCCAAGGAGAAGAACATCAGCTTGGAGACGGCCATCGCCCTGGAGGCTCTCACCCAGCTGTCTGCACCCATGTCCTCATCCTCCTCATCGTCCTCCTCCCAGATGCCACAGCAGCATCAGCATCTCCAGCAGCAGCAGCAGCAGCAGGCCTCTCACTCCTGGGAGCCACACAGACCCCAGTCTCAGGGGGAGGCACCTCACATAGTAATGCCTCATCATCCCACCCCGTATTCGCCCTCCGTCTCTCCCTTCCAGGACGGTGGTACCAGGAGCCCCATGCCCCAGCAGCAGTGGCAGCAGCAGCAGCAGCAGCAGTTGCAGGGTCCTCCTCGTGGGAGCTCTCCTAGGACCCCCTGGATGATGGGCAACCCCGAGTCCCAGGTGCGATACGCTCCACCCCCGACCGGCGGCGGTGGCGGTGGCGACCCCATGTCCGAACTGAAGCAGCTGCTGGGCGACGCAGGCGGTAAGAACGCCAACATCGGCTTCAGGTTCCCCGCGCCTCAGCCCCTACCGAACGACAGGGCCAGCCCGAGAACACCCGTCATCAAGCAGGAGGCGGACGGCGGCGAATATCTGAACGCCGCCATGGGGCGCTACATGATGAACGGCCAGCAGCAGCAGCTACAGCAGTACCCCCCATCCCCCTTGTCCCCCGCCGCCCTGTCCATCAGGCACTCAACTCAGGCAGCACTTCAGCAGCACCTTCACCACAAGCGAAACCTCTTCTCCAGTCCCCCCACCCCTACCCCAGGCCCACGGAGCCCCGCGGCGGCGGCATCGTGCCAGAACCTACGCAAGTGGTGGCCCCAGATGAGGGGCCCCATGATGGGGCCCGACATGATGCCCATGCCCATGCCCATGCCCATGATGCCCGCTGGCATCAAGCAGGAGCCCAAGGAGCCCAAGAAGAAGACATCCCAGAGCTCCCCGATGGGCTCCAAACTGCTCGGCCCCCCCTTGCCCAAACCCAAAACCATAACCATCAAGAAGGTCAAGCAGAAAGCCTCGCAGCCCGTCTTCCTGCCGCAGAATCAGATCGTCGTGCAGAAAGCCGCGGCGAAGGCCGTGGCCCAGGCTCTCGCCATGTCGGTTCTGCCAGGCATGGAGGCAGGGTCAGCGGCGGTCTCATCAGGGGCTCTGCCCTCGTTCCCCTTCCCCAACCCCTCTCAGGCTGTTGTGGCGCCCATGCCCCCGGCCCAGTCTCAGGAATCCATTTTGAACAGTTCTAGTGTAGTTTCCTCCTTCTCCTCCTCATCCTCTTCGGCTGTCACAGCCGGAATCCCCTCGCCCGCGTCCGTCCCGTTCCCCATTGCCCCGGCCGTGCCACAAAGCGACTCGGCGACCTCAGGCACCCCCGACGGCACACTCGCCCCCAGCACCTCCTCCACACCGCAGACCTCCACAGCATCAGCATCAGCAGCCGCGTCAGCTCAGCCCGCACCCCTCCTCACGGGCCTCAGTTCCCTCGACCCCAAATTCGAGGACCTGATCCGCCAGTTTGAGGAAGAGTTTGGCGAGACCCCCACGTCCACAACGGTTCCCACCACGGACGCATCCTCATCGACACCTGCCTCGGTCACCTCCACTAATTCTCCCCAGGCCCAGGCCAGAGTGGAAGGTTCTGGTCAGCCAGAAACCACGACGCAGCAGCAGCAGCCCCAACAAGACGCTAACTCAGGGCCAGCCAAACCCACGCCGTCGGCCACAGAGCTCCCATCGGATGGCCAGCAAGCCATGGAGGTCGGCAATTCGGCAGAGGCCGGGATCACAAGCGAAGCGAACCAATCCCCTGTCGGCGTGAGCCAGATGAACCAACAGGGCGGAGGGCTCCCTTCTCCATCCCCGTCCTCCGCCGCCGCCACCGCTACCACTCCTCTTGCTTCCTTCTCCCAGAATGCCCTCCTGGAGCAGTGTCAAATGCTCCAGGAAGCCTTCGCCACGCCGGGGTCGCCAGCTTCAAAGCGCATCAAGCTGGAGACCAATGGCGGCGTAACGGTGCTCTCCACAACCACCAGCTGTTTCACCCCCGGCGGGGAGGACGACACCCCCTCCAAGGACGGCCTCCCCATGACGCCCTCCCTCAAAGGTTTCTTGGAGTCACCGCTGCGCTACCTGGACACCCCCACGAAAAATCTGCTGGACACGCCCGTCAAGGCTGAGCCAGAGTTTCCCCTTTGTGATTGCGTGGGTAAGTGACAGGGTCTTCGAGGGACAGCCCTCAACTCCCAACCTTGGTCTTACAAACTAATCCAGCACACACACGCACACACACACACACACACACACACACACACACACACACACACCTGCACACAAACACACACACACCTGCACACAAACACACACACACACACACACACACAAGGCTTTAAACATAAATAAGTTGGCTGTATTTTTCTATAGGTTGAGTACGTGAATTTAGTCAATTTATCTTCCTGGCCAGAGACAGATCATTACACTGCTGCTCAGGGGGTTTTGTCCTCTTGCCAAGGAGTGATTATTAATTGTAGGTGCTTTTGTAGTTGAGCAACTTTTGTGCCAACATCACTCCGAGCCAGATATCAGCAGCCACATACTGTACAGCCTGACACATTCCTTGTTTGTGTAGCGCCCAAAGTGAGATAAATCACACACCCATGAACACAACTCATTTAAAAACATGCACAGAACATCACTTTACAATGCCCTATATGGCCAACTACGATTACATTACTTACACTATGGATATTCTCCAACTTACTAAGCAGCCATAAGGTCTGTCTGTTCACATTCTTATGCAAAGCCACAAGCGTGTGTGTGTGGTGTGGGCCATGCTTGATCACTTCTGCTCCAGCACGTTTGTCCGGACAGTGGGGCGTGCGCGTCTGAGAATGCACGGGCACCAGCCGGCTTGGGCCCAGGGGTGGGCAGAGCAGCGGCCCGGTCTGTCTGCAGTCCGCTCACTCACAGTGCAAGGCGCAGAGAGGAGAGGGGAGGACGAGAGAGAGACAGAGAGAGAGAGAAGAGAGAGAGAGAGAGAGAGAGAGAGAGAGAGAGAAGGGAGGAACAATGGGCCCTCCGACAGAAGGACTCCATTGTGCCCTCTGAGGCCGTCAGACAGGACATAGGAGGGAGGCCCCAGCAGAATAGGAGCACTCTGTCTTTATTTTACAGTCAGCCAATCTCCAAGGCTGACAGGAGGCTCCTCTGGGGACATTGGCCTCACGCAGGCACACACAAACAAACACACACACACACACACATACAAATACACACACACACTTGCTTGCATGATGGAAGAGGAGGTGTTACTTGCTCTCGTACAACAAAGAGAGTGCTTGGCAATCTTCTGTAAATCGCCTGAGCGCTTCAGTGCACATACAGTTGTCAGCTGTACCATAAAGGCAACAACTGGAGGGGTTTTATAGATACTTGCCTCTTAACCATGTGCATGGGCATTGTACACAGGTTAACACTCCAAACACAATGAAACACTCTTGAAATGGAACACCCATCTCCAGACAGGCTTACTACTAGAATATTCTCAAATGGTTTATCTATTCCAAACGCTGTGGTGTGTGTGTGTGTGTGTGTGTGTGTGTGTGTGTGTGTGTGTGTGTGTGTGTGTGTGTGTGTATGGTGTGTGTATCCGCCAGCTGCCGAGGGCACTTGTTGGCTCTCTCCTGTTGTCAGGAGCAAAGGCCACCAGACAAGAGGTCTCCATAGTGAAGCCCTAGTTACACGCCCCACTGTCAACAGAGCACGCAAAACAGCGTGTGTAACCCGACTCCACACACACATACACACACACACACACACACACACACACCCTTGTGCTATTTTCTCACCCTCTCCTCTTCCTTCCCTCCTTGTTGCTCTATCTCTCATTTGCACCCTATTACTCCCCCTCTCTCTTTCTCTCTCTCTCTCTCTCTCTCTCTCTCTCTGTCGCTTTCTCTCGCTCACTCTCTCTTTTCCTATGTCACCAGCGCTTTCTCAGTGCGCTGTTCTTGCTGAGCTAGCAGAGAGGCAGCCACTACAAGCCTTTCCTTCATTTTTCACACAGGAATTTGTGTAGGGCACTCCCACGAGTCATTTCCTGCTGCAGGCCCCGCCCTTTGCTTTCCTTGTAGAATGTGACCTTAGATTGCCTCTGAGCTCTGCAATCTCTCTCTCTCTCTCTCTCTCTCTCTCTCTCTCTCTCTCTCTCTCTCTCACTCTCTCTCTCACACTCTCTCTCCCTTTCACTTCTATTCTGTCATTCTTTCTGCCCCACTCACTCTGTCACACACACACACATAACAAAGACTCTGGTATTCACACACACACACACACACACAGAGCCATGAAGTCACTTAATTTCCTTTTTTTTCCCTTTCCCTTCTCGAATACTCACTGTCTGGAGACCTTGTGAAAATGTTGTGGCCAAATGCTTCAGGGTGTGTCCAGCCCATTCTCATGCTCAGTTGTTGACAGCTGCACGGGACGCATGTGGTCTCCTCTCTCCTCTCCTCCTCTCCTCCTCTGCTCTGCTCTGCGTTGGGAAAGACTCTTGGTATTTTTGGGTGGGGAAGCACACAGTCTGGATTACTGGATGACATTCTCACTCAAAATTCTGCATCTTTTGTTTTTTTCTCTTTCTCTCTCTCGTTCTCTCCCTGTCCCGCCCTCCTTCCCCCATCCTTTCCCACAGAGACTATCCAGGAGAAGGACGAGGGGCCGTACTACAACCACCTGGGCTCTGGGCCCACCGTGGCCTCAATCAGAGATCTCATGGAGGCCAGGTGAGACAAACACACACACACACACACACACACACACACACACACACACACACACACACACAGTTTTTCATTTGGAGAAAAGTCCAAAGCAATAAACACATCTGCAAACATATCTTGCCATAAACTCATCATGCCCACCGTACAAATACTGTAGCTTCTCATTGATTGGCTCCTCCTCCTGAACACAACATTACTGTAAAAGGCTAAGACAGGTCAGCAGGTTCAAATGCAGTGAATTCATTTATTTAACAAAAAGGAAAAGGCAAAGAAAATAAATCTTTGGGGATTTGAGAATACAGTGTGTGGATGCATGTGAGTCATGCGTAAGCGAGTAGGAGTGTTTGCCGAGAAGGAGTGTAGTCATTAACTATGTTTTCATGCACAGCTTATTCCTGTTCAAACCCAAATATTGACAGTATTCGGGCTGGCCCTATTCCGTTTTTTAAAAAACCTGTTTAACCCCACTGGCGTATGCCTGTCTTAACTGTAACACTGGGTCATGTAAACACCTTCTTTCATAGGGTTTCATGTCTGTGCATGTTCAGTTTTTAAGAAATGATTGGTTAAGTGATTATTACAAGCATTTGAAAGTTTATTTGAAAGGCAGAAGGTCTGATAAACCATTACCATCACTTTCATGTGCATATTCAAAATGTGAAGATGTTTAGTCTAAGCGATCTGCACTTGTTAAGTCTATCTTCCGTGCTTTATTGACTTTATAGGACCCTCTCATTGGGCAGTTGGGCATATAAACAAAAAAATCTCACAGCTCAGTTTACCGTTTACTCATATTTTCGTCCTTTACATTACCATAACGTGGACATGTACAGTAAACCAGGATATTCCCGTATCAAACCGCTTTCACAGGACCATGCTTTACCCAGAATTTTGACCCTTTTCCAAATATGCTGTGCATGCGAACATAGTCATTGTGCTTTTATTCACAAGTGGCACTTGACTGACACAGGAGGACGGTTGCATGTAATAATATAATTGTTGTGGAATCCTGAAGATGGCATACACATACACAAACACTTGAAGATACCCCCCCACCTACGCATATGCAAACAAACACATAAGCCCCTGCACGGGGTTGGATCAGCCGGCCGGGCAGTAGCTGGCAGGGGCAGTCCCTCTGGCTCCCAGCTGTAGTAGAATTGAGTATCTCCCTGGCTCCACTCCTCTCCTCTCCTCTCCTCCCTCTCACGAGTGCCTAGCGATGCCGTCCCTCCCCTCGCCTCCCCTGCATTCCCCTCCCTGCTGTCCTCCCTCGCTGTGATCCGCTCCCCCGCTCGCTCACTCCCTCCCCAGGGAATCCCTGACCCAGAATCCAGCCGCACCAACAGGAAATAACAGCATCAGCACATCCACACCAAATCCAGCCACAGAGATGTGTGGAGAGGAGAGAGAAAGAGAGAGGGAGTGAAAGGAAGTGAAAGGGATGTGAGAGGAGGATGGAGAAGAAGGAATGGAAAGGCAGAGAGAGATATATAAAGAGAGAAAGAGAGAGAGAGAGGGAGGGAGAGAGAGAGAGGTCATTGGCCAATAGCTATCCTCTATTCTTTTATGTCATTCCGTCAGTCCTAACTCTCCAGTGTCTGTGGTCTGTTTTGAAGTCTAATCTGCATTCATCCTCTTATGTCAGCCTGTCCCCACTGCCCCTTTCAGAGAGCAGACTCACACACACATCCCACTCATCCTTTTTAACATTTGAAAACTACCAAGATGTAGCTGTTGCTGATGTGTGACTGTTTAGGAAAAGATCTGCAAAAAGATCACAGATTCTTTTTACCCGTGGAAAAAATGTTCTAATTGATGTCATTTTACCATGTCGGTTATGAGCTTAGAAATGTCAGAGATGCAATGCCAATATAACTTGGGTAAATATCACTGACATTTTGCGGATAAAAAAAAAAAAATCTTGTAGACTAGGAAATGTTTCAGAGGAACATATAATCAAAGACCTTTCATATGCTTTGCTTCAACCCACTCGGGCATAATTGTTTTACTTCTCCACGTAGGACTGCAACAGAAAATGCACAAAATTATGTCAACTCTTTCTGACATTTTATCGATTAAGCAGCGAATCAGTCAATCAAGGAAATAATTGCAGCCTTAGCATGTTCATTGTATAAGGTGAATGAATACATGATGAATGAGATGCAACGGCAATCCATCAGTACATGAAACGAGCGAACAGTTAGGTCTGTAAAATATGTTTCAGACGCTACAGATGAGTAACACGGGGACAGTCCTTTTTTTTGTCTCTGTTTGGCGTCGCAGTAGCAGAAAAAAAGAAACAGAGGTGGAGTTCAATTGTGTAAACAAAGCAACACGTGCCTAACTGTTCTCTCCCCCTCTCTGTCTTAAGCAATCTGGAGTTGTGTAGACTCAGCATTTAGTTGCACGCACAATGCTAATTTGGTCACCAGGGTGATCTGCGAAGACATCAAAATTCGGTGACCATGCCGACGTGTGTGTTTCAGGCCGAGCACTGGCTCAAGGTCATTCAGTCTTTTTTTTTTTTTTTTCTTCTTTATCCAAAGTGACTTGCACTACAGACGCACATCTTTATTAGTTTGTTTGCTTCCTAGAAATAAAACTACTGGAGCCCTGCTGATCGAATGAGAATTTAGTTTTTATTTCATGCTCCAGTGAATCATAACAGATTAGATTTCCAGCAACAGTATTTTAAGCCGTGTGAAGTTATCGCTATTTACAACCGTTATGAAGAGACAAAGGTACAACTGTAAAAAAAAAAAAAAAAAAAAAAGACTGCTTTAAGTTTTTGCTTTAAATTCATGACAATGGAAATGCGATTTGCAACACTGTGACTTAGTGATTTAGTTTGTGTACTGAGACATGTGTGCAACACCACCACCTTGGAAACACAGATGCGCACATACGCATCTGCCTGGTGTAAACAGAGATTACTAAGTTTGGGAAACCTTTTTATCATGCATTATCATTTGCACTTTCATCTGTACACATCCGATATCATCAGACAAGATATTTATAGAACCTTTTTCTACTTTGTGTGTCTCAGACATAAACACTACATAAAAAAAGGACCTCATTTATGCGTTAAAATGATGTTGTACAACCATTGCAACCTTTTTGCACGAGCAGAAGTTTACTGAAGCGTTCAAACCGCGGATGTTGTGAGTCCCAATCACACCCACTACTGCAAGCTGTGCCAGTGTCAACAGTGGCCAGTTTAGTCTTAACGTTTGCCGTTCTCGCACTCTTCACGCGGCTTTTCTGTGTGACGTGCCGCTTGGTTGCATTGTGCGGGGATTTTAAAGCCCTCCAAAGGAGGAATGACTCATCATTCCCCGGAGAGAGGCTGGAAAAAGAGGGAAGAGGGGAGGGGAGGGGTGAGGGTTTGGAGGAAGGGTCATCCCTCCTTTTGTTTGAGCTCTGGCAGGATGACATAAGAGCCAAAGGCTGACCCGACCCCAGCTCGCCCTCCGACCCCACCAGCCCACCCCTGTGGGTCCCCTGCCCGTCTCCCTCTGCCCCCGCTGATTATTGTGGAGGGCTTCTCGTATTCATAGGAGCCCCATGTGGTCACCACGCTTGGGCCGCACCGGGGGGGTGACATTATCGTAATGACAGGTAGGCTTCAGAGTGGACAGGACAGGACAGAAAAGTTGGGGGGGCAGAGAAGAGAGGAGAGGAGGGGGTCACGGCTCAAGGATTGTTTTTGTTTGTGAGTGAGTGTGCATGTGTGTGTGTGTGTGTGTGTGTGGATCCAGTCCCCACCCCCGACTCTCTATCTATAAACCCCCTACCCCCGCACACTCACCCACGCAAACAAACCTTCACCCACATAAACAGAGACAAATATGCCTACACACACTCTTTTTCTCTCTCTCTCTTTCACTTACACATTCACTCACACCAGCACACACACAGAGACACCTTCAGCCACTTGTATTTAAGAAAGTGTTAAATTTTACAGTTAGTGTGGGGTATATTTAGCAGACCCCACTACCCCACACTGGTTTGAGTCCTAGTAGTAGCCTGAGAACAGGCCCAGCTGCCAGAATCTAAAGAGATGTTTACTTTATCCTCATGAGAAAATTACTCAAATCGAAGCATTGCGTCAACAACAGTCCATCTCATGGATTCCTTCGCCCCAAACTCAAAGCATGTTTTTGGCATGTTTATTTATTTTTAGCAGCTAGAGTGATTTTTTTTCCCCCAACTGCTCAGAAATATATACACAGCATATAACACCAGACCACGTTTTATGTCTGGTGCTCTGCAATTTGTTGTCTGGCTGTTTGTTTGTCATTTGTTTCTAACCGCTTTCTCTTTGACCACACGCAGGTTTGGAATGAAGGGAGAGGCCGTCCGCATCGAGAAAGTGTGCTACACTGGGCGGGAGGGGAAGAGTTCTCAGGGATGCCCCATCGCTAAATGGGTATGTACTGTAGTGAAATGACACATTCACACAAGGCGTGCCTCAAGCTGTCTACAGACCAAAGATCCGCGACAAGACGGGCTGCAACGTTTTCAAACCCTGCGATGTTCTGAAACTCGGAAACTGTGATTTAACATGTTACATGTAAATCTTTTGCGACGGCTTGCAACTGCTTGCAACAATCTGCGACTTTTGATTCACACCGCCGCAACTCCTCTCTAGAACCGTCTCATCTCGTCGCGGATCTTCAGTCTGAATTGGGCTTTAGTTTCAGAAACTGACTGTAAGGCCCATGTAAGCCCCTATGCAGTGTTTGTACAGTGACAGACTACATTTATATGCAAGTTTGTTTGGTTGCTAGTATTTTAGTTTAAGGGCACATTTCAACCTATGGTTGTGTTGTTAGAGGGCTTTTTACACTTATTCCGTAGAAGACTGACGAAAATCTGTCGAGAAACAAGCTAGCCTGTTAATCTAAAAAAAAAACAGTTACAGTGTATAGATGTAGCTACATTGGGGCAACCACTAATGTCAAAATAAAAGTTGTCTGTAATATCAAACCGTTGTATAAGTGTGTAAGATATTGGTAAGGTAACTTACTCATTTCTGAACAGATTTTTTTTTTTTTCCAATCGCTTTTGTTCAGAATGAAAGAGATAAAGCTCTCTAACATCAGGCCTCTAGGTTGTCTCCTCTGCGTGAATAGCACCTGATGAGCCTAGGTACAGTAGTTTGGCTGCATACTGTATATACTGTGTGTGCTGTGCTGAACTGGGCCTGGGGACACAAGTCTCTTTTACAGCTCATTCATCTTCTCTTGTGCTCAGTGCCTTTGGAATTGTGCTGCAGTGAGAAAGTGGGACTGTGAATGATAGGGCGTCCGATCTGTGCAGTGTGTGTGTGTGTGTGTGTGTGTGTGTGTGTGTGTGTGTGTGTGTGTGTGTGAGTGAGTGTGTGTGTGTGTGTGTGTGTGTGTGTGTGTGTGTGTGTGTGTGAGTGTGTGTATGTGTGTGTGTGTGTGTGTGAGAGAGAGTGTGTGATTATGTGTGTGTGTGTGTGTGTGTGTGCACACGTGTGTGTATGTGTGTTGCGTGTAGTGTGAGAGAAAGAAAGAGAAAGGAAGGGTGAGAGGCAGGAGAGGAAAGCAACACAAAAGATGAAGTTGGAAGAGAGGCAGACAAAGAGAAAGAGAGAGAAAGAGGGAGAGAGAGAGAGAAATGTCTGTCTGTCAGGACAGTGTCTCCTGATAGATCCCAGCTTCAGCCGAGTGCAGCCTTCCTTCCACACCAGTGGCAGGTTGTGAGAGAGGTGGATAGTGTGAGTATTTTGGGGGGTTGGGGAAGTGTGTCTGTGTTTGTGTGTGTGTGTGTGTGTGTGTGTGTGTGGATGACACATGGTGCTGCCAGGCAGGGTGCAATCATCGTTACCCCCCAACTGTAAAGCTACAGGGGGTCCATGGGGTGGAGAGGGAGAGAGTGTGTGCGTGTGTGTGTGTGTGTGTGTGTGTGTGTGTGTGTGTGTGTGTGTGTGTGTGTGTGTGTGTGTGTGTGTGTGTGTGTGCTGCTGACCCAGCACTCCGGCACTCTCCACTTCTTCACTCACACTCGGCTAATTGATTTATGGCCCCTGCTCGCAATGTCACAGCTAAGAGCGCTGTGTGTGGCATCGCTTAGACTAGAAAGTGTGCTGGTATGGGACAAAAGGCCTGGTAACAACCTTGACGCTTTTCTTTTTTTTTTTTTTTTTTTTTTTTTAACTCACTCAGCCCGACTGCTGTTTAGGTAGAATACCCAGGAGTGTTGGGGATTCAGTTGCAGGGGAAAAGTTATAGCATACATGCTATTTTCGTGTTAGATATTACTTTACTATAAGGTTGTGTTTCTGCTAGGCTTGAAGTAATTCCTAATTCTCTCCTTTTAATTATCTGCATTTCTGTTTTTTTTCCACCTTTCTTTCTGTGTCTCTATCTTTCTATCTTCTCTTCTTCTTTTTTTCTTCTCTCGCTCTTGTTCTACCGCTCTTTTGTCACGTCCCTTTCCCCCCTTCGTCATTCTCAGGTGATCCGGCGCAGCGGCGAGAAGGAGAAGCTGCTGTGTTTGGTGCGTCACCGGGCCGGGCACCACTGTGCCAACGCCGTCATTGTCATCGTCATCCTGGCATGGGAAGGCGTGCCACGCTTCTTTGCCGACAAGCTCTACAAGGATATCACTGAGACGCTCACCAAGTTCGGCAACCCCACCAGCCGTCGCTGCGGACTCAACGATGAGTGAGTGAAAGATCTTTTACATTTACGTTTACGCATTAAGCATATCTCTGCCTTGTGAACATGTCTTTAGTCTTTACAGGTTTGTCCCCTGTTAGCCTAATTTAGTATCAGTTAAAACTTTAAGACACTACTGAATTGCAAGTGAACAAGGAAGTTGTCAGGTAGAATAAGATGGTTTGTGATACATGTATGTGTATAACTGTGTGATATGATATGTGTATAACTGTGCTGTCAGATCTAGATGTTATCTACTCATGTTTGTTGTTCAGTTTACTAGATTTGGCATAAATCTTTCTGTCTTGTCTTCCAAAGACATTTACTGTACCTGGAGGTAGAGCTATAGAAGCATTCCTCTTAGAATTCTTGTGTCATTATGTCAATGTCTGGATTAAATCCAAAATGCTGATTGTGTGTGTGTGTGTGTGTGTGTGTGTGTGTGTGTGTGTGTGTGTGTGTGTGTGTGTGTGTGTGTGTGTGTGTGTGTGTGTGTTTGCTCTTGGCTTCCAGTCGCACCTGTGCATGCCAGGGGAAGGATCCTGATACCTGTGGTGCCTCCTTCTCCTTTGGGTGCTCCTGGAGCATGTACTTTAATGGGTGTAAGTACGCCCGCAGCAAGGTGCCCCGCAAGTTCAGGCTGCAGGGAGACCATCCGGATGAGGTATGTTAACAACAGCAAAAATAAAAGTTAACTTTTTTTCTGGAAATAAAAATGCTGATTTTTCTGACATAAGTATATTTCTTCAGCTGTGAGTTTAATGCATGCGTTGAATGCATTTCTGTTTTATGAAACCATGATTTCATTCTGGTGCAATGCAAACAGTAGTCAGTACATGTGTACAACAAGTACATGGTTACAGTCAATCTAGATCTTTTCCAGTTAGTAAATAACCCTGTGCTGTGGTACTGTACAGTTCATGCAGATGGAGCAGCTAGTACTCTGGAAATGACTGCAATAAGGCACTTTGTTGTTTAGCTTGGTTTGCTAATGCATAGTGTTTTGTGCAGGAGGGGATTCTCAGGGATAACTTCCAGAATCTGGCCACGCACGTGGCTCCCCTGTACAAAGCGCTGGCGCCTCAGGCCTACAGCAACCAGGTGAGTCAGGCCATCCATCCATCCATCCACACAACTAGCAGATGCTTTTCATTTCAGGATATCAGCAAATATTGTGTCTCTCATTTTATGTGTGTGTGTGTGTGTGTGTATGTGTGTGTATGTGTGTGTGTGTGATAGAAGTATTGCACGTAGAGAGTAAATATGTTACTGAAATGTAATATTTTGGTAAATGGGAGGGACTATACAGTATATTATGTTGTATACATATTGTATAGGCTTTTTCTGATCTTCAAAATCTGGGTATTCTCTGAGGAACGATATATAGTATAGATCAACTACACGTTGCTGTGAAGGCGAAAAGGACAAATAGTTCAGGATTGATGCTGTTCTATGAATAGATAAACAACAAACAGTAGCACATGCTTAACTTGTTTAGCCCTCTGAACTTGCTTAACCTGTCTGAGGTAGGGGTGGGGAGTGCATGACATGGAGAATATGTCTAAAATCTGATGAAAACTGTGTGTAAATGGAGGTAAACTGTGACATTCACAGAGCTTACATAGCCTTATGTAATATTGATGTATGAAAAATCAAGTGGAGCATGTGCATGTAGGCCCTTGGTTGGCAGACTGATAGCTGTATGTAACAATGCATTAGCAAGCAAAGCCTCATACAAACTAGTCCTGGGTTGTGTTCTGGTGTCAAGGTGACCATAATTTCTAGATAATGTTCTTGAGATAAATTGTTCCACCAGAGAGTAAATGTCACTACAGGAATGTTTTGTCTCATCACCAGCCTCCCAGCTTTCACAATATATATGTTCTGTTTTTGTTTATTTTACTTTGGTCAAGATGCCCTTCTCATATTTTCTATTCCATTTAATTTAGTATATATTTTACAACATTAGCTCAAATCTGTATCACACAAAAAATAAAGAGAAAATGAAGGCAGTATCAATACCATTGTGTTAAGTACTTTGTAGTACACAACACTGGACTGCACGAGGCGTACAAGTACGCTAATGATTTCCTTTGATTTATCATCTCGGTAGTGTTTGCATGAGAACGAGGCCTCAGATTGTCGACTCGGACTGAAGGAAGGGAGGCCTTTCTCTGGAGTCACGGCCTGCATGGACTTCTGTGCCCACGCCCACAAAGACCAGCACAACCTGCACAATGGCTGCACTGTGGTAAGTCTGCCTGTTTATTACCACTGGTAGAGATATTCGGTCATTTAGACTACTCTGGTGTTTTCTACAAAGTACTCAATTGTGGTTTACTAATGTTATTTTAAAAACTTACTATACTGTGGACTAGTCATGTACTTTTGCAAACTTTATTTACTGTGGACTTGTCATGTATTTTTTGCGAAACTTATTAACTGTGGATTATTCATGTACGTAAAACGTACTTGCTGTAGACTAGTCATGTACTTTTGCAAACTTTATTTACTATGGACTAGTCATGTACTTTTGCGAAACTTGTTTACTGTGGATTAGTCATGTACTTTGTATGACTTAGTAAGCAAAACTTACTAAGTCATACTACTGGAGAGGAAACCCCTTCAAACCATGAAGTGCTGTCAGGTACTTTTTCCTCAGCTTTAGAGCCCTGAGACTTCAGCTTTGTCCAAAACAAAAACAATGCTGCCTTCTAAGGTAACATTTGACGACAACATGGCAAATAATAAGCATGAAATAAATGCTCAAAATTCTGCCTTTGAAGGTACATTAGCATCCTTTTGCCCAATGTGGAAGGCAACAAGTGTTTATGCCCTAGCACTAAGCATACAGTAGTTAGCTTGTTTGGGTAAAGTTACCTCTTTGTCGGGGGCACCCTGGCTCAGCAGGCCAGTGGGTCATTTCCCGACCCATGCCCAACCATCTCTCCCACTCATTTACTGTCATTCTCTCTACTGTCCTATCATGTTAAAGGAAAATACCGGAGTGAATTCAAGCATAGCCCTGCTGCACGAGCCTTCTAACACCAATATATATCTGAATATATTTCGCATGAAATGAAAGAATTTCGAACAGCATAGACCTAACACGAACGCGAAACACTTTACATTTAGTCAATGTAACCTCGGATCTTACTTTCGGTTTCCAACAGTCAGGTCCCATTGATTCAGTGTAAAGTGCCTGTTCGCTTCTGCGTTCGCGTTCGGTCTGTGCTGTACCAAATTATTTTGTTCCACTCGCTAACTAGCTTATTTAGCAAGCTCTTTCAACAGGGCTATGCTTGAATTCAATTCAGTATTTTCCTTTAAGGGCAAAAACCCTAAACAAATATCTTTAAAGTTACCTTTGTCTACAATAGGCAGCAGGCACAGATATGTGAGATGGCCGATGTCCTTGTCCTCACGTGCGCTCTGACTCTCCACAGGTGTGCACTCTGACAAAAGAAGACAATCGGACGGTGGGCGAGCTTCCCGAGGACGAGCAGCTGCACGTGCTTCCGCTCTACAAGGTCTCCACCACCGACGAGTTTGGCAGCGCGGAGAACCAACGCCTTAAGATGCAGACCGGGGCCATCCAGGTGCTAAACAACTTTCGGCGCGAGGTCCGGAAGCTTCCAGAGCCGGCGAAGTCGTGCCGCCAGCGCCGGTTGGAGGCCAAGAAGGCGGCGATGGAGAAGAAGAAGGGGACTAAGACTCCCTCAGAGACGCCAGAGAAGGTCATCAAGACGGAGACGAACCACAGAGAATCCCCACACCCCCAGCAAGGCAATAAAGGTACAGTAGGAGCGCCGAGATTCTCAACTCTGTAAGTCTGATGAGTGTATGATCACCAGTCATTGACCACTACTAGTCCTTTGATTGGTGTTTGAACAGTAATACCGGTAGCAAACTGGAAAGAAAAGTACCGGTAAAGCTCTTTCTGTCCCCCTAGGGGACAGTATCGGAACTACAGCAGCAGCAGCAACAAAGTTTTATTATACTGGTGGTTCTGTAATGATTCTCAAGCTGAATTCTTAACATAATAAAATATACAATTACACAAAAAAAAAACACTTTACCACATCTCTCAGAATTTGCATTTTAGCACTAACATTAAGAATGAATCACTGTTGATTCAACTAACCGCTCACTTCCATTTGTTTTTTCCATCCCAGCAATCCCAAAACAAGAGATGAAGCCCAACATCAAAAAAGAGCCTGTAGATCGATACCATTCCTTCAATGGTGCTCTGCCTCCGGGCTACCCAGCGCCAGGGAACGGCCAGGCAGCTGAGTCCTACGGGGGCATGAATAACGCCTATCCCTACCCTGGTGGATACTATGCAAGAGGAGGCCACCCTTCTAACAGCCAGACTCCTGCAGCAGCGCCCGTCAACGGCTTTCACCCCAATCTTCCGGCACTGCCCTACGGTTATTGCAACTACCCCCCCAAAGCACTATTCCCCCCCGAGCTCGTGACCTACGAGGCCCGCAATGGATCCTGGCCCAAAGGAGCGGCAGCGGCCGCAGCTGCAGCGTCCTTCGACCAGAAGCCCGACATCCAGAGTCTGCAAGCCAGACTCGGACACTCCTTCCCCGACCAGCCCGAGCCCCAAGGCCGCCCGAGCCACACCCCCACTCCCACTCCCCCGCCAGAGGCTCGGAGAGCCACACCAGTCATTAAGCAGGAGCCCATGGATGTCCCGGTGTATGGCAACGGCAGGCCGGACGGAGGCGCCCAGAGCTGCCCTGGCACTCCCAGCACCACCCCGCAGCCTCCAGAGGGCTGGCCCGGCCACCGGCCCAACGGCCTCATGCCCAAAGGCTGGGAGGGAGCACACAGACCGGGCTCTGCAAACTCTCCATTCACCCCGGATGGACAGATGCTGCACCAGAATCCCAGCCATCATCCTCAACACAATCCATACAATCCTCAGCAACAGCAGCAGCAGCAGCAGCAGTGGAATCATTTCCACGGTCGCAACACCCCCATGGCCTCCCCTGCACCTTCCCCATCGCCGGGGCTCAGGCCGGGCTTCTCCCCAGCTCCATCGCCTCATCCCACGACCCCGCGCCACTGGGAGAGCCCATCCCCTGGCGCCCAGTCCAAAGGTTGGCCTCCCGGCTTCAGCCCCGCCGTGAAACTTGAAAACCCCGCCGGAGGCTTCCCCGACAAGATGCTGTCTCAGGCCGGCGAGAGCCGCGGCTCCACTCCTCTGGGGCTTCAGGAGAAAGCTTGGAAGTCCAGCGGCGGCTCGGCCGCGGGGAGCACTCCGTCACCGGCGCCCGAGGGACGCCTCTTCCCCGACGCCTTGCAGAGGCCGGACGCGCAAGGCTGCTGGACGCCGTGCAAGGCCGAAAGCGAGACGGAAAGCCAGGGCGAGCGCGAATTGGACGACGACGAGGTGTGGTCAGACAGCGAGCACAACTTCCTGGACCCCAACATCGGCGGCGTGGCGGTGGCCCCGGCTCACGGCTCGGTGCTCATCGAGTGCGCCCGGCGCGAGCTGCACGCCACCACCCCGCTCAAGCGGCCCAACCGCACGCACCCGTCGCGCATCTCCCTCGTCTTCTACCAGCACAAGAACCTTAACCAACCTGTCCACGGCCTGGCGCTGTGGGAGGCCAAGATGAAGCTGCTGGCGGAGCGGGCACGCCAGGCACAGGAAGAGGCCATCCTGCTCGGCCTCAACCCCGACGACGTCAAGGTCTTCGGCAAGAAGCGCAAGTGGGCCTCCGTCACGGCGAGCCCCAGCCCGGGGCCTGCGAAGGACAAGAGGGAAGGGGTCGCCACGCGGTTAGCTCCCACGCTCAACACCTCTTCGCTCATCACCGTGTCGTCCTACGCCTACACGCAACTCACGGGGCCGTACAGCCGACTGGTGTGAGCGAGTTTCACGAGCTTCTCGGAGGGGATTGTGGGTGATTTTGGACAAGGTCAGGGACGGCATGAAGTGGTGCTGGACAAATTTTACAGGTGCTGTCGTCACCCTGTACCTCCTCCTGCTACATGTTCCAGCTCTGCAAGCTCCCCTTACAGTGCACCAAAACAGGCAGGGTGGACAAGCAGAGGAACATGGACTTATTTGCTCTTGTTTTGATTTTCTTTCTTTCTTTCTTTCTTTCTTTCTTTTTTTTTACCTCATATTTGGTGGCAGTTGGGGTTTTTGACTCCCGACAGACATGCTGCCCATGGTGCTCTTCTCCTCTCTCTCGAACAGAGAGGATTTCATTGTTCCCTCACTTTCATTGAATGATCCCCTAATTATTATTATTATTATTATTATGACTTATAATTATCAATATTACGATTGCTATTGTTACTGTAAACGTCGATATTGCAGGTATTGTTGTTACATAATGAAGATGATTATTTTTTATTTTAATATTATTGTTCACTCATGTTGATATTAATATTTTAGACCTTTTTTTTTATTTTTAAATGGTCGTGTAAGCGTGACCTCGCCGTCACATCTGATGAATTTCTATTGCTTTTTTTGTTTTTGTTTTTTTGTTTTTCGGTTTTGGCCTTTTACCATCGGTCCGTCTCTGAACCAGAAGAGGAACTTTTTTTCCACAATGGCTAGACACAGATGCGACTGCAACAAAACTAAGAGAGAAAAAAAGATCTAGACCTTCTTTCTTTCTTTTGCTCATCAGGATAAAAGGTTTCAAGGAGTAAAAAAAAAAAAAAAAAAAGGTGCAACAAATGAGCATGTGACCAAAACAAGGGGAAGTGGGGGGGAAAGTCCTGTCTCTACCATCACCATCATCACCACCACCGGAGGAGGCGCCTTCTCTGTGCCTCAGCCAGCCTAACGAGAGGAGGTCTTGAAAAAAGCGATTGTCTTCGCTCTTCCTCCAGTCTCCGGTGCTTTTTCATGGTGTTTTCCTAAAGGGCACGCGAGTCCCCACTCGTGACCCCCCTCCCCCACGTACTTGCTGCACTGGCCCTCAGCTGATGCTTAATCAAGGGTGCTCTCTCTCTTTGTCTCTTTCTCTTACACACACATACACACACACAGCTGATTGAGCTAATTGCAATCAGGCACATCTTACGGGCAGCCGCAAGGGTCTTAAAAGTGGTGCAGGAATATGAGCAAAGGTTTCATTTTCCTCCAGTGTAATGGTGCTCGTTTAGAACTCTCTTTGGTGCTGCAGCAGCGTCTGTTGATGGCCTACTGTCACTCATGACACACACACTCACACACACACACACACACACACACACACACACACATTCTCATACACAGTCACTGATACACACACACACACACACACACACACACACACACCGTCAGGCACTCCTTTCAGAGCACTCTGCAAGGGGAATTGTAGAGGAGTTCTCATAATTTTCGGTCCAGCCTTCTCGTGCTTGTTGAGAGTAGTGCTGGGGTTTGGTGCTAATAAGGGTTCCTTTTCTTTCCTTTCTCATTAGAGAGGTTGGTATTGTCACCCCCCCATCCCCCCTCACACCCTGTCACTGGAGATTTAGACCGAAGCGAAGACCGTGGAGTCATCCCGTTACCATACATCAGCGAAGCATGACATCTCAGCTCTCAGCTTTAAGCCTGTCTGTGTGTGTGTGTGTGTGTGTGTGTGTGTGTGTGTGTGTGTGTGTGTGTGTGTGTGTGTGTGTGTGTGTGTGTCTGTGTGTGTTTGTGTTTGTGTGTGTGTGTGCGTGCGTGTGTGTGTGTGTGGTTCAGATGAGTTTGCGTTATGTAGTGTGTGTATGTGTGTGTGTGACTGAGTGCTTGTGACTGTGTGTGTGTGTGTGTGTGTGGAGGAGGAGTATGGTGGGGGCTACAGCTGGTTTGCGGAGGGCTGGACACTGCATGGTGCTTACCGCCAATAGGGACCTTGGTGCTCGTTTGGTAGTGAGAAGTTCTCTTTACCTCATGTTGTAGAGTCACTGGTCACCAGTCATAGCATGCTACAAACATGCAGATGCCTCAGAGCGAGTGCTTGCTGCCTACATACACGTTGTGATCTTTTTTTATTATTATTATTATTATTTATTATATAATAATAATGATTATTCTTGTTGTGGTTGTTTTTTTTTTCATTTTGTTTTTAATGTTTCATTTTAACTAAGACAAATTGTACATAGAGAAGAAAAGATTTTATAAAAGCACTTTTAATCCTGATTTTAATTGAGAAAAAAAAAAGCGGATTATGGATAACTTGAAACATAGTTTTTGTTTTAATGGAAGTTTATTGGGAGAGATAGAAATGTAAATATTTAAATATTTAGGTAAGATTATTTAACTGGTGAGGTGTCATGACTAAACCACGAATGATTCCGGGATTTCTAGTCAACAATTGTCAGTACGTCGAACCCTTCAAAACAACAGTGTAAGACAACCCGATGTGTTTGGTTTGTAACATGTATACCTTATACTGCTGTTCTTCTCTTCATATGTACTGTACTACACCAATACCTCTAACACAAACCGCTCCCTCTCCTCAATAGCCCTTTTTCAATGAACCAGGTAACAATACACCCCTTTTTTTAAAAAAACAAAACAAATAAATAAATACTCAAGACTGTTTTAGGATGATAGTGAGTGAATAATGAAAAGTAAATGTACACAGAGTGAAGAACTGCTCATTCTTTTTATATATACATATATATACATATTAAAAAAAAAAAAGAAACAAGAAAGTAATCCACAGCGGTTATGTTGGAATCATGAATCATAAATTGTCTAAACAGAAGAACAGCCCTTTTCCCTCCCCTGTAAGTGCACATGGCTGAGAGGCCGTGCGTTTGAATCACCCTACACACATTCCCAGATCAATCCTCCTCGTCCCTTTCCAGCACTTTCTCCACAATGTTTCCACAATGGACGCACTCACTCTTAACCATTTTTTTTTTTTTTTTTTTTAAATCACAAAACCTTTTTTTTCCCCTAGAATTTGACATCAACATTAACAGCAACAGTAGAACTCAACAGACAAATGTGTTTTGTCAGTATCTGATGTTCTGACTGTTAGTGTGTTGTGCATGAGTAATTCCTGTTTCTCTCCCGTGAACATCCCTTTTTTTTTTGCATTCTACTGAATGATTGTGGAGGGGGAAGAGAAAAGGAGAAAAAGAAAACATGGGATCATGCAACCAGAAGAAAAAATCTCTCCTTAAAAAAAAAACAAAAAAACAATTCTGTGGTGGTCCAGTACTATGGTGCTAAGCCTGGAGTTCACTGTGGATTCATGAGAAAGATCTTTTTGTTTTCTTTTCTTTTCTTTTCTTTTCTTTTTTTTTTTGTAAGTTTGTTTTTGAGCTCTTAAAACGAAAGGTGAACAAGTGTTTGCATTTCTAAAAGTGTGCTGTAGGACATGTCCATGGTGCTGATCTTGTTTCTAAGTCAATGAATGGAAGCGTTTGTCACGCGTAAATCGAAAAACACTCATCACACTGTAAGCACTCTTTTTTCCAAGATACTATCTGTCCACAGTGACGAAATATGGTACTTGAAGACTTTGCCTGATTACATTTTGCAGATAGACAAAAAAAGAGACCTATATGCTTCTGAAGAGAGCAGACTGTTAAACAAAAAACTATTCTAGTACACTTAATACAGATACCGAACAGAATTGGACATGAAAATCTTTTTAGTGTTCCCCTATCACTTTTTTTTTTTTTTTTTTTTTTTAATGTATCCAGATGTACACTCACACACACTCACATTTTCTCCTAACCCTAACCCCCCACCCCCCAAATCTCAATTTCTTTTTGCAGAGTCATGATCAGCGCTATGATCATAACCAATAATACACAGATATACATAAGAAAACTGGCAGCTACATTCCTTTAAGGGTTAAAGATTGTTCTTGATTCTGTTTTTTTTTTTTTTTTTTTTTTTAATTTAATGCCAAGTATGCAGTATGTATAAAAGTGTTTTCTTTCTGTTGGGTCTCTCATTGTAGCTGTGTGGTGTATTAAGTGAATATATAGTGTATGTGGCTAAACCCCACAATATTGTTTTATGTTCTGCGATAATGAGTAAAAAAAACAAACAAAAAAAAAAGAATAAAAATGAAAATTTAAAAAGAAAACGTTGCTGTTTGTGTTTGTCCAACATTGATTTAATTGAGAGAAATTGTTTATTTACAGTATTTTAAACTGTAAGTGACCGTGAATCTAGCCTGGCCATTGCCTTCCTATGCAATTATGCTTGATTCTCATCTCCCTGCATTGATATGTCTGGGATCTGAGCTTGATTTCTTGAGCTCAGAAAGCATTTCATCCTGGCCAATCAGCAAACAGATGGATGGAGGTGTTGTGAATGCAGCACAAAAATACTAATGGCCATCAAGAGCTCTTAACATACAAATAAACAAGGAGGCTGGTCCAGGCTACCGCTAATCTAAAAAAAAGGGTTAGGGTTAGGGGTATACCTCATTCTTAATCTCATTCTACAAATCATAACAATAAGTAGCTTTATTGTAAGCAATACCAAGATGTCAACTAGCCAGTCTTCCTCAACAACACAGCAATCCTAATGGTGTTCAGTTTGGTTGCTATCCGACTGGCGCCATCTTGTGGCAGTGGGCAGTACTGTGTTACTAAGTCACAGGAATAAATTAATTATTAATATTATTCTTATACGATTATTACACAATTAATAAAGTGCACAAGTGTTTAAATTGCAAAGTTTCTTTATTGCAATTAAATTAAATATTGCAGTTGTTCTCAAGCTAGTGTGTGGTGAGTTTTCTGGCGCATAATGGCTGCCATGCATCACCCAGGTGGGTGCTGCACATTGGTGGTGGTCAGTGAGGTCCCCTTCCACTGTAAAGCACTGGGTGTCTAGAAAAGCGCTATAGAAATGTAAGGTGGTGTTGTTCTAACTGGAGGTCAGCTGTGCTGTGATGCCGGTTCTGTCATACTCTTGTCACCAGGCATACTTACCAAGGGTTATGCAAGGGTCCTATTTGTTGATTTTAGTGCAGATTTCAATTCTATGAAGCTACATATTACTCTAATGTAGACATGGGTCTTATTCTTTAGACATTTCCACTGCCACTCCAAGGGCGCTGCTAGAAATTGTGGGCCCTATGACAGAAAATAATTTTGTGCCCCCCAAACATTCATTGAAATTAGCTCTGGGGCCCCCTTTCAGTGCCAGGCTCTTAGAATCATCTTAACTCCCCCCCCCCCCCCCCCCCGCCCCCTCGTGACGCCCATGTGCCACACTCAGAGGAGGACTTACCTGTGACATTATAAGCAGAGGCTGCCCACAAGGTAATTTTTTTCACCTTTGTTATTTTCTCTATTTACAAATTACAACAATGACACCTTGAAATTGTGTCTGTCTGTTCTACAGTAGCCTATGCCTAAAGATGATTTTGCACCCAGATGGACAATAAAGATTCATTCTATTCTATTTTATTTGGAAGGCAACAAAAATATTGACCTGTGAGAGAAATACAGGCCTTGTGGGTCCACATGGTGGAGCTATAGGCATACACCTGTGGAGATTACAGATTGATGGTGCAACTGGTGTCAAACAACCTCCCCTTTCACCTAAAACCTACTAAATGCTATTTTGACTTGCTGACATTTTGTATTACCACATTTCATGTCTATTAGCCAAAATATTTCCATGGTTTAGACAGAGATACATAGCTTAGTAAGGTACCCTAGGAAATGTAACGAGTAGCAGAACATTTACAAGTGCTGAAAAGGGTGTTTTGATATCAATTGGAAATGCATGTCTCTAAAATCTAAGAAAGTTATATAAATACATTTGTGAGAGAAAATTTGAAGTTGAGGCCTTCCTAAAGGCTTCATTGTACTATCAGGTGGAGTATAAATATTATAACTCCACCAGTAGATAAATAGAAGAATAAACAAATGCAGTATATACTAACATTCACTTGTAATTGCACTGGAGTAATATTTGACTAGGATATCTTTGATACAGTAAGAAAATAAATTGTGTTCTTTGTCAACCTCTGGCTACAGAAGTAGCCTGGCCGTTGCAGCTTTGGCTGCTATTGAATATAGCTGCACCCTGTATAACTGCAGGCCAGTGTTTCAGGTAAACATTGGTAAACAAATATTTACTATATAATGAAGAGGGATAGGATGATATAGTGAGAGAGTAGATTGAGGAAAAGACATGCATTCTCATGGAGAACCCTCCCCATGTATAACTTCATAGCTAAATCTATTTTGGTTATCTAAATTACTTATTCCGATCCATGTCTTTCTCAGTAGCTATTTTTCTTCCTCTAGTTGATTGAGAAAACCTTCTAAATTTAAGAGATGGATAGGCCTTAATACTTTATTTTTTCCTGAAGGAAATGAAGGTGTTAAGAATAGCTTACAAAAGACTCACAAGACATGCAGTAAGAATACTCGCTGTGGAAAAGTGAAAAAGTATCCAAATAGTAGCGCAAATTGCTTTGTCAGACACAAACAAATATAATACACAAGGCACAAGACTCTACAAAATGCAAACATAACAGCTATTGAAATGATATTTGTGCTGTGGGGTCACTGAAGTCAGTAAAAACAGGTACACTACAAAAGGTAAAGGCTTCATGCCGAGTTATGAACAAACAGGGGCAGACTCGTGCCCAAATAGCACCCCTCTCCTTTTGTGTTGCATTATAAAGCTGGATGACTCTGTCTGGACACAAATGACCTCTGTTTATCTGTCTGTTGACCATGCCAGTGCCAAGAGTGTGCCACCAACCATTTTAAATCTGTTGTGCTAACAACAGCCGTCCGCAGTGAGGGGCACTTGAGAAAGGAGAACAATTTTGCATCTTGATTGATTTTCAGCAGCAGCTACAGCATAGCAATATAATAATATAATAATATGCTAATATAATAAAGAAATAATAATAACAAAACAAGGGAAGATCATCTTCATCATAATTTTCCTGGCAAAAAAGAAACACATTTACACTAGTATAATTGTAAGACTGGAGAAGAGCCCTTCAAGCTTTTGACAGTTGCTTAAACGCTAAACATGAATGTATTTATTGAGACAGCACTCTTTCTGCAAAACCATAAGTAATAATTTCCTTGATAATAATTTCCTACACTTATTTGCAAAACATATTGTAATAACCTGCAAGTTTGTGTGATAATGATGTTTTGTTACCTGTTAAGTTTCCTAAGTTGTTATGTGCCTTTTAGGGGAATTAAGGGGTGGAGTTGAGGTGTACGTGCGTATGTGTGTGTGTGTGTGTGTGTGTGTGTGTGTGTGTGTGTGTGTGTGTGTGTGTGTGTGTGTGTGTGTGTGCTGGTGTGAGAGTGTGAGTGTCTGAGAGTTGGTGAGAGACAGTAGCGTTGTTAATGGAAGTTCTGAAAGCGTGAGTTGTGGCTAAAACAGCAACTCGTTCTTGCTCTGTGTCAACAATAAAGTAGGCCTACAGGAAGTTCACCCTGTTAAACCCACTGACCTCAAAAAAAGTTCTTTTTTTGAGGTCAGTGGTTAAACCGTGTCCAGGAGTATCACAATATTCTTATATTCTCAGAGGTGATGGAAGAAGAAGGAAAGGAGCTGTGCTGCAAAGAGAAGGAAATTAAATTGTTAACAACTCAACAAGCAGGAAATCATTGATGATTTTGCTAAAAAGAGTGATTGAGTTGATAACAACTGCTCTGACCATCTAACATTGGGTGAAGAGAATGGGGGATTTGATTAAGCTTGATTAAGATTAAGCTTCACGTAGTTCACCTACTTGTGCTTGATATTGATTGCTTAATAGGGTTAAGATCGCTTGATATTGAAAACTGAGGGTAAACATGTTTGTCTTAATAGCAAACCATGGTCCAGGGACATGGTACGATTAAGGAGGGATACTTTCCAATGCTGGAGCATGTGTTGTAGTGGCCAGGTAAGGAATCTATAAGTGGGTTTAATGATGACTCAATCAATCATATAGGCTCATCCCAAACTTTGTTTGAGAAACAGATATAATATTCTGCTGCAACACAGTAGGGAATAGACGTGTGATGATGTGTGTCAGGTGTGCGTAGCATTTCTGATAGACTTCAGAAAGGCTCTCTTTGCTAACTCCTTCCAAAAAGTCATGGACTTTACTTTAGGTCACTCAAGGTAACCTGCTGGGATGTGTACATTCTCACAAGGCTGAGCTCTCTTAAAGACCAAGCAAACAAATGTACACTATTTCAATCATCTCCTGAATTACAAAGGGATTCACCTTATTTCACACCTTATTTCCACTGTACACACATCTGACTGAGGTCTGAAGAATAAAATCCTTTTGGATCATCTGAGTCTCATATTACAAAGTATTTTCTATGACACCACATCTCCTGAATTACAAAGGGATTCACCTTATTTCACACCTTATTTCCACTGTACAGACATCTGACTGAGGTCTGAAGAATAAAATCCATTTGGATCATATCTCTCGGTCTCATATTACAAAGTATTTTCTCTGACACCAAGCAAACAGTCTGTGTCCAATAGGGATTAAGCTTCACCTTATTTCCCATCAGAGAGAGCATGAAGTGGAATGAAGAGCCAGGTGGTAGTTTGGTCTGGTTCCCTGAGATCATAATAGACAAGTGCAAATTGTCTAGAAATGGCCTTTGCTTATTTTGTTAGAAACACCCTTAAAGATTTGTTGCACACAGCCAAACCATTTTGAAAAGTGGATATATTCCGTTTTCAGAAGTATTCAGGGTTTTTTTTTATTATTATTATTGACAATTTATCCCTTTCATGTACATGTAAACACTCAAGATCTGACTCATTTTGAGTAGAGGACACAATAAAAGCGGATAAAGTATTCAGGGTTTTTTTTTATTATTATTATTGACAATTTATCCCTTTCATGTACATGTAAACACTCAAGATCTGACTCATTTTGAGTAGAGGACACAATAAAAGCGGATAAAGTATTTTTACTTAAGTGGACCTTTCATGGCTCCTCTACAACAACAGACAAACAGAACTTGGAATTGGTACCTTGTTTTTTTATTATTATTATTACTATTATTTATATATTATTATTTTTTTTTTTGTTTTTATCATTGCTTACTCTAAAATTAAAAATCGTTTCATTACCAAAACCCCACAATCAAGGAGTAAAACACCTGCTCAAATTTGCTCAATATTACAGCAAGAAAATGTTAAGCCACAAAACAAAACAAACACATTTTCACACTTCAGACACAAAAATCAAAGAGAATGTCTCACATTAACAATTTTAACTGACCTCACACCTCACACATGTACCAATTTCCCACACACATTACACAGGAAAAAAAACACATTTCTACCTGATTTAGCTTATTGTGACAATATCTAACGTACATCTGGAGAAAGAATACATGTTTGAACTTAGTTTCCAATCCTGTAGCACAATTATTTTAAAATGCTGCATATTTCTTCATATTCTTGATACAAAAGTAGTACAATGAAATAACTTCCAATGCTGGAGCATGGAAGGAATCTACAAGTGGGTTTAATGATGACTCACTCATCAATCAATCAATGGAATGTTTATTAGTTCCAATGAAATGCCAACTACAGGAATGGTACTGTAAGACATTGACCATAAAAGTAGTACATTTCCTCATACAACATTGGAAACTATGTCCTAGTGCTTTATAGCATTTTTTGGATCAAAAAGCCCCCTAGGCCTATGTGAATGGATTTGTGTGGGCAAGATCATATTCTTTCTCCAGTATCTCATCTGGGTAATTGTGCAGATCTTTAGTCTTTCATCCAAGTAATCCCACTATACTATTTCAGGGCGCTTGCAGATGTTGGTGGAATGAACAGTGTCAGCCACACACTTTGGAATCTTCCATGCAGAGAAAATGAGAGTTCTGTAAAGTGATCACGAGACATATGGTAAAGCTTCTTCAGGACGTTTTTTGAGCAGTGTGAAGTGATCACACAATGTTGCAACATGGATAAAGAGCTTGAAGGACATTTAAAATCTCTACCTTTCCTTTGTGCATATAGACCACATGGGGCGACAGAACCTCCTGCTGAGTAACAAGGGCACTTGTGAAACTCCTTCGACATTGAATTGCCTTCAACTGTTGGCTATATAGCCTAACCTTTATTTATTTAAAGATATTTTTAGGGCTTTTATGCCTTTAATTTGATAGGACAATGAAGAGTATGAGAGAGAGAAGGGTATGCATCGGGAAATGACCTCTGGTCAGAATCAAACCCAGGTCCCCAGATCTGTGGTATGACGCACTAGCCCGTGAGCTATGCCACCCCCTTGCTTAACCTTTATTTATAGCCATATTTATTAATAGCTATGTTGACAAATATATTTGAGAACTGGATGATTGATTAATTGGCTAGGAACAAGACCATATGATGTTTTCTCCAATCAATGTGTTGATTATGTTTACAAGATGTTGAATAAAAACGTATTGCATCGTATCAGAGACGCATGCAATCACTGAAGTAAGTCTGGCAGCCCATGATAACATATGATAATATCTGTAAAACTGTTAAAACTCTAAAACTGTAGAGATGCAACCTGGTCATTAAAATAATTACAAATGGGATTTTTTTTTTTTACGGCCCCCCTGTCCCCTGGCTGGCTTGAGCGACCACATTCAGAAATGAACTGTGGTCTGGCAAAGCTAGCAGTGCCTGGGTATTCCAGGCGGGATTAATCTAAATGTCTATCAAATTCTATTCTATCAATGTTATGGGACAGAGTTGGACAGAGTCATTGCAACCTCGCCTCCTTCAGGCTGCTCATTTCTCATTGGGTCCTGATTTTTCTGGGCTCGAGAGTTGAGGAAATTGCCTCCTTGGCCATACAGACTTGGTCGCAAAATTTCATGCGGCGACAGGAAGTATGGCCAGGCCCAGGTTAAGGAGATATAGCAGTCATCAGGTGAAAAAGAAGTAAAAATAAAGGAAAAGTCTGGCATTTTTGCTCAAACTCTCAGAGATGAATAGAGGGAGGAACAAGAAAATTTGATTCACCGAAGATCAAATGATGAAATGGCAGACACTAATCAATGAATTCTGAGTCAGTTAATGTAAGCTGCTGGTTCAATTCAATTCCTGTGCAGTGTGCACAGTAGGCTAAACATTATGGGTTGGTGTATATATTCTGGGGGGTGAACACACACGTTACACATTGACACATTAAACACAAGAAATATGATTTGCTAATCAAATTGGGCAAGTTCAGTTCAAAGTACAAAAGTCTATTATGGTCTGTAGTTTCCCTTATTGGTCCCAAGACCGTGCATCAGAGAAAATTATGCATGGATCAGTGACTTAAGTGTCTGAAGCCAACTGGTGTTACAGTTTCAGCAATCACCTTGGAAGCATTCATTTCCATAGTGTCTCTGATGCAGCACCTCATTCTCTCATTTGGGAAACCATGGGAACCTGGATGATTTTGATTATAAAACCGCCAGGAAAGCGCAGCACAGTTTGGTGATGGAGTTTACAGAGGTGTTTAACTGTCTGACCCAAAGAATATTCCCAAATCTTCTCCCACTGTCTCTATTCAAGTAGTTAAGCTCAAAGAACAAATGAATAGGACATATGCTACATGCTGTATTTATTCTCTGAGATTATCAGGCAGCGCAGGAGGTGAAGCGATGCGCTCGTGAAATTGTGACGCACGTTAGAGATGGGTGCACTAACCACGGAGGGCAGGTGGACGCAAGAAATCAACTGTCCACTGGAGGACACTGACGGTAATTGAAATAAATCAACTCCAAGAGGTCTCAGTCACGAGGAAAAGCAGAATGAACCAAAACCTTTTGTACCAAAGACTCAACACGTGGACTGTTTTTGATAGTCCTGCATAGATTATTTAGACGGGCTGCTACAATTGCAAAAGGTAAGTTTCCTTCTGTTTTGTGTTTTTACGGAATTTGTGGATCTTAGATATTAGACTATATGTGGTCGTTGCTGTCAGTACCGTAGTGTCATTAATAAAATCTTTTGGAAAGCTATAGCCTTCTTGCCTGAGTTCTAGTAATATTAGTCGGACAGTTCAGCATTTCAATTGTGCTTTATAAAGAATCCACGCGCGAGGAAAGTTCTGGTCTAAACTAGTATTGTAATTAATTGAGAGGGGTGTTCGACAGAGGTGTTTATCAGTTCAGTTTTAAGTGGTAGCCTATGCTCGCCTCACCTTGCCTCTTCAACTGATGCTTTTCACTTGGATATAGATTAAAACTTGGCAGCATTTCTGTACATCAAATTTGTGATATAGACATACGGACGGACCTCGCTGTGTTTTCTCATATTTGCTCTTTTCTCTCATTGCCAATCCTCTAAAGGTCGGTGTACAACTGAGAGCCTAGAAAGAAATCCAAGGCTACAAGTTAAGATAATTATATCTTATAAGATAATTATATCTTCATAGAATGGATGTAGATTAGCCTACAACATTAATAGAACATTACAACATAAATGGAAGATAGCCTATTACTGTAAAACACTCAACAGTAGCAGACACTGTCAGATTCTGTTACTCCATTAAAATAATTAACAAATAACATAGGCTAGCTAATTGATACCGCTATATAAAGTCCTCGGCTCCACACTATGCACACATGCACAAATGCACATATGCACAAATTCTGAGTTTACGATTTTGTAGCACAAAATCCGTAGCTTAGGCTAGTGACCATGTTAATTGGCGAGTGAACATGACTGTTTAAACATCTTGGAAGCTGTGATTGTCTGTCTAAATAATAGGGCCATTTTCAATTGGCAGGATTTCCCTCCGTGGGCATGTTGCCTAGGTGTGGCTTTTTACTTTGCCAACCTCTGGTAGGAGACATTTAACATAATAATTCTGAGTAGGCTATGTTGTTCTGGTTGTTATTATTATAGGCCTACTGAATATTGTCTGGTGTAAATCATGGTCCTGTCCTTTTAGAACTCACCTCTTCACTACTTGTAGACTACCTGTTCATTCACTTATTCATAGATTCCAGTTTCGCATGCTGTCTCACATGTGCTCATGAGCTTGGCCTCTCCTGGTAAAGGAGTAGGCACAGAGGCATACAGTTGATCCCCATGGGGCCCCTTCTGCCAACTGCAAGGGCCCCACCCCACCTGTCAAATCAAAGTTTGAAAATATACATTATTAGGCTATTCAAAAATATACTATATATTTTTAGTCACTAGCAAAGGTATGTGATGTGATTTAAGCATGTTAACACTGAATGTACCCTAATTCAACTGAAATCATGTAGTCATGTCCACCAACTTTAATATTTGGAAATGTTTAGAGTTCAGTTTCATGCGCATAATGGTCAGGAAGAGTCGGGCCCAAACCAGCAACAGCCTGAACAACTGCTTTACCACATGAACATGACGACACACCAGAGAGTCAAAACTGATACTGTATGTCATTTGTTGTATGTGTATCCTGAAATCAAAGGATGATGTGTTGCTTCAAATAGGCCTAACAACAAATAGAATATAGCATATATATATTGCAAATGAAAAATAGACTGCATTTTTGTAATGCTTATGATTGTATGCAGCCAAGGGCACATTACATGTTATCATCATGTTGTCACATACGAGATCCGGGTGACAAAGGCAGCCGAGCAGTGTTTATCTGTAACAGTGGGGAAATATCGATCTTCAAAATAGACTTTTTTCTTTTTTTTTTTTTTTGATGAGAGTTATTACATTTTAAAATGACATTCAAAGAACTGCTTTCTACGGATCCCTGCTTGGGATATATTTGCTTGGCTTAATATTTTTCAGACAGAACTTTTGCGTTCCCTCAAAATTGTTTTGTGTTCCCTTGCAATACCTTTTGTGTTCCTGTACAATACCTTAAACTATTGCGAGACAACACAAAAGTATTGTGAGGGAATGGAAAACTATTGCGAGGCAAAAGGTCTGTCAAAAAAATATTAACCACCATGACCACCATGTGTAGCTTTCCATAAACTTTAGTTGGCGCAGGCAGATTAATGACTTATGTAGATGTTGGTTTAGTTGCTTGTTAAGCAAAGGTTCATATTTGTATGTTATCTGTATGAAGTTACAGCTCTGATTCGTATAATCATAGGCATACAAAAGCCAAAGAAATCTGATCTGAATATTTTCCTGCATTCACAGAAAGTCCATTCTTCAGTTCGATCCATCCTTCTGTTCCACCTTGAGAAGCCCTCAAACTTTGGTGCATGAATTTAGTTCAACTGGAGATGGATGCCTGGTCAGGAGAGGTTGAGGTGCCTTTTCTACCTGTTGATTTGTCCTGGTGTGGGAACTGTACCAATGGCTCAATGAACAACAGTTTCGCCAGCAACAGTTCTGATCATCCATACCCTTATTACCAGCACTCCTTTCCAGTGGCGGCTAGTCTGATCCTGGTCTATCTATTCATCTTTCTACTCTGCATGGTTGGCAATGGCCTGGTGTGTTTGATCGTGCTGAAGAACCGACGAATGAGAACCGTTACAAATCTTTTTATCCTCAACTTGGCCATCAGCGACCTGCTTGTGGGAATCTTCTGCATACCCACCACTCTGGTGGACAACCTCATCACAGGTACTGCAGCTATGCATATACTTTTACAAAAACATCATAACAGTTCAATTTTATTCAAGTAGAATTTCTTGAAAAGCAGTGAGATTTTTCCATGACATGGCAAGTCTTGCTTTGATAGAAAAGTTTGCTAAAGAGAATACCACATTCTTCATATCATACCTTCAGCATGACATCCACCTCAAAGTTACACAGATTTCCCTGCCTTAGATAATGCTTTAAAGGGATTCTAAATTAGATTTATTTTTGCTGTCCTTACAAAATGATCATAAATCATTTCTATTCTTTAGTTTGCAAGGACATTCATATGTATTGGTGAGAATTTAGGGTGGTTGTGAGTTACAAAAAAAAAAAAAACTTTTCAAACTTGCCAGGTATGCCTTAAAATACATCCAGGCAGAAACATGCCAGGGTATTTCTTCAATGGTCCTAATAGTTTTTAAATAGTTAAATAGTATTAAATAGTTTTTTAAATAACGTACATGCAGGGTAGGCTACTACTGAGTTATCATATTCACGGAACAGGTACAGCTAATCTCTAAAGTTGTTTTCTTTGCGAGTCAGTGTTTACTTGTATCATACCATTTTCAACCTCAAACTAGCAGAAAAAGACAATATTACCAGGAAATTTAGCTATGTAGAGAAATTATGAAAAATTCCCACCACTGGCACATTTTACATTTGTGGATGAAAAAGGTAATAGGTTATAGAGTCCTGGAGCAGGTGTAGTTTACAAATGAGAAATCTAACCACATATAGCTCTGAAAAGAACGAGGCTGACCTCTCAGAATAAGATAAAGGGCTCGAGGTCTGAGTCATGGCCTTTGCCACTTGAATTTAGAAAACATGAAGACTGTCTTTGGAGATGATGGGATGCCTGCCTGCCCACACACCCCCAATCCCTCAGAAAAGGAAGAGAGAGGAGAAATTCCTGTTCCCTTGTTCCCTTAAATAACAACAGGTATATTTGATTCCTGTGTTTGGTTCGACATAAAAAAAATGAACAGCTTTTTCTCAAACCCGCACTGCCAACACCCCCATCCTCTGTGGACAATTCCACTAAAAGCAACAATGAGGTGTCTGAGGCAGCAGCCTTGGCGAGAGAATGGCAAGGTTGACATAGGGGACAAAAAAAAAGATGGAAAAAGAGAGCCCGTGCCATGTACAATACATGCTTATTATTCAGGGGGAGCTGAGGCAAATGAGTTGTCCTGACTTTCTCAGAGCAACAAGGCATTTTTATGGTTCCAAGTGAATTTCATTCAGATTTTTTTCTCTCTCATCATGCTACTGCAATGAATAAACTCCCATGATGAGCACAATGTAGACTATAACACAACAAAACTCCAATCAACCAACAGCCAGTTGTGGGTAAAAAGAATGAAGCCCAAGCTGTATAAATAAAAGTGTTTGTGGAGAAAGGTATAAAGAAAGGAGTTTGTCGATCCCAAACTGTCAAGTGACAAAAGTTTTGAGTCAAACCAGTCTTGCTGTTGTGTTGTTCACATTGCTTAGAAATGGCAGCAAAAGGTCAAAAAGTCAAGATATTAGTCAATCAGGTTTTGAAGGTCCACTTCAGAGCCCACTTTTTTCACTTCACAAGGCCACTTGAGTCACAGACTGATATTATCTGTTGTAGTTTTTTGCATCTAGCCTATATTACCCCAACTTGCATCTAGCCTATATTAACCCAACCCAAACCAAATCAACCCAACTTGTTGCAAATGTATTTTTCATTGGCTATAGCAAGATAACAATGAAGTCCAGATAGATACATATTGATTCAGATATATATTTCTCCTCCCGCCAAGGCCAAACCCAAGCCCTTCCCCTATTTTCACATTTCAGTAAACAAGGAGTATAATTCCAGGTTAAAAAGGTACGTAATGTTTAAGACACAAGCAAATCTAAACCAGGCTGTGGTAACGTTAACTTGCTCTGGCTTAATAGCAGTGATTAGCATATATTACTTGTTTGGCATTAATGCCCAAGTTTCATCATAATTATACATGAAATAAGGTTAATATCTTACTGAAAAACACAGCAACACATAGTATAGTGCTAAACTTACTTTTAAAGACATCACATCCCAAAAATCTCTCACAGGCCTACATTTATAATTCACCATGACTTACAAATTTAGCTTGGCAATACTCATAAACAAGAATTATACATTCTTAAACATTAAGCCTTGAGCATGTAAAAAGGTGGACTTATTGGCAACTTATACAATATTTACATTGCCGTCTCTCTAGGCTGGCCATTTTCCAACATGGTGTGCAAGATGAGTGGCCTGGTACAGGGGATGTCTGTGTCAGCATCAGTGTTTACCCTCGTGGCCATTGCCGTCGACAGGTTTGTGAAGATGGTTTTGTGTGGCATTGAATGCCTTTCATTCTCATGTAATTCTGTTGTGTGCCTAAAACAGTAGGAATACAAGTACATCCCATTCCATAATTTCTTAATGCCCTGGGAGCCACACACTTTAGTGCTAAACTTAAACCCAGTCCACTGAAAAAGTGATGGCGTAGATGAGTAGAAATGACTATTGTTTTCACTCTAGTCACCTTTCTGTCTTTGTTGGTGTCGGCCAATCATCGGGTGTCCCTTCTATAGTACTTGATCTGATCAAAGATGGTGGATATACACAGCAAGATATTTCATGGTAGTTCAGGGGTGCTTTTCAATATATTTCCTCTAACCTCAGTCAGAGAACATTTAATAGCGGAGAACATGCATTTACATCCGATAGTACTGCCAACAAGAGGGCTCCCATGAGGAAGTGGGGAATGAATGCTTGAATGAATGAAGGAGACTGATACTTTTTTAGTTTTTTAATTACATCTGTCTGATCTTAACCAACTTGTAATTGTAAGTGAGACTGATTAAAAAGTAAAAAAAAAAAAGATGCAAGGGTTTGCTGCTGGGCTCGCTGTTTAATATAATTGGCATATTAAAATTCTGAAAAGAGTCTTCCAGGTGTTTTGAACCACGAATTGATTGGCCTGTTATTTGTGCCATGCTGTGCAAATCCTTTTGGGCTTTTACTTCTCATCCTACATCATTTACTCAACTGTTCATCATGGTTTAAGTCAGTGAATCTGTGTTATTGTTGGGGGACAGGCTGTCCATTTTTTGTTTGCAGCTGCAGCCATGTGTTATTTAGAATGTGTAAAGTGTGCTGTTATTGCATAGGGAAAAGGTTGCCACAATGGTTTGTTTTTAGTTTGTTTTCAGTTCAGTGACCCAAGAGAATGAAGGGCTAGAGGATCATGAGGAGATATTGTCTTTGTATAATGTAAAACATATTATGAGTTTACAAAACAGACTTTACCTTTGAAGAGTTGGATGTATTGTATAGCTTAAGCAACTGATTATATTTTTCTCAATGTTCTGTATGTCCCCTCCTTAGGTTCCGGTGTATTGTCTATCCTTTCCAACCTAAGCTAACCCTCCTTGTTGCCAAGGCAACCATAGGAATGATATGGGTCCTGGCTATAGTGATTATAAGTCCATCAGCAGTTATGCTGACGGTTGAGAGAATGGAGAATCACTACATGTTCCACAATCAAGACTACAATCACACGTACCCTATGTATAGATGCTTTGAAAACTGGCCCAATCCCGAAATGCACAAGATCTACACCATGGTGCTGTTTGCTCACATTTATCTGGTGCCACTTGGACTGATCACGCTGATGTATGGCCGCATTGGGGTAAAGCTATACACCACCACAGTGGTATCAGGCAGGGAGCCTAACGAGACGGCAGAAGCTGCGACCCACCCTGTAGCACAGCCTAATTTGGCCAGTAGGTCATTGGTGTCCAACAAGAAGATCAAAGTCATCAAGATGCTTAGCATGGTAGCCCTGCTCTTCATGTTGTCGTGGCTGCCACTGTGGACTCTGTTGCTTCTGACCGACTATGGTGACTTGCAGAAAGATCAGCTGGAGCTTCTTACAGGCTACTTTTTCCCCTTCGCCCACTGGCTAGCCTTCTCTAACTCCAGTGTCAACCCCATCATCTATGGCTACTACAACGAGAACTTCAAGAGAGGCTTCCAGGCCATCTGCCAGACCTACACCTGCTGCTGCCCCCAGCAGGTTGGACTCAGGCACCACGAGAACAGCAAAAGGGGCCAGTCCAACAGGGCGTACGGACTAAGGAACATCACAACCAACACCAATGCCCTGAACTTTGGGGCAAGAAACCGAGTGCACACAGACAAAGACCTGCAGCAGTCAGTGCACCTGGAGCTTGAGCCTAGAAGGAAAACCTGGAGATGTGCTGAGAGCGGTGAGTCGGAGACTGTACCAGGAGACAACTCAGGGGCCAGTGGCACAAACCATAAAAAGGACCCTCAGACTGAGAATGTAGAGATGATTAGCCCAAACAGTGCCAGAGTTAGTGAGGCCTGGGCTGGAACCGCTGAGGGTTGAAGAATTACAGTAGGCCTATAGGCGCACAATTGTTAACTTGCAGTAAATGGATGCACAGAGCAGAATTGTAATCTACATACCGTTATGTGAAGAGTTTCCATCAATGTGTGAAGGAAGAGCAACAGTAATCTGCCCTTGAGCATTGAGAAGAATTTTTGTGTTAGTTGTGTTGTGAAGTGCCCTATTCACCATACATTAGCTAACTGAACTAAACAGAAAAGAAAGAAAACAAAGAAACGTGAAAGGGCTGAGGAATAGAAAGTTCAAAGACAGTTCAAGGGAGGTAAATTAGCTATGTCGGTATATGACTGTGTTGGTGTCGTGGTGGCCTTGTCCACATAACAGATGTTATCATGTACATTGTCATGGTGAAGCATGTCTTATTTTTGATGAAAAGCCCTGGCTGTAGCTCTGCTGAAGACCTTGGGTCTAGCTGCTGAAATGGACACTTGAATTTAAACGAATATGTTTCCCATCGTCAGAAAAAAAACACAATATCTGGAGGCCACAAGTGCATATTACACCAGGTGTCCTTGGGAGATAGGAAGCCAGGCGGAGCTATCATGATTGCAACAAATCAAATATTTTTTTTTTATGTGTCCATCTTCAGTTATGCCGTTGTAACATGCATGTTGGTATTTGGGTACCAAGTAATATTTGTGGCTATGGAGTAATCCTGTGAGCACACTAATCTCTTTACAATGTATGCCTCACATTTAGCAATTCACACACAGGTGGTAGAGGCTGCTATGCAAGGCACCAACCTGCTCATCGGGAGCAATTTGGGGTTCAGTATCTTTGCTGAAGGGAACTTCGATGGAGTCAGGCAGGCTTGTAGTACTTGAGTCCAAGACTCTGACTCAGGGGTCGGGAACCGTTTTGGCTGAGAAAGCCATGAACGCCACATATTTAAAAATTAAACTTCTTGAGAGCCATACAATATAGAGGCATGTCTTTTTTTTGTTTCATTATCTCGTCTTTGTTTGAAAAGTCATCAAAAAGTTCATTGGCAACATCAAGCATGAGTGCTTTGTGAATGGTTTTCCGTTACTCACAATTCCTATTCCAGTCACCTTGGACTGAAATAGATATGAATGGATTGAAATGGGCCGACATGAGAATGTTTCGTATTTTCAACGTTTATCATTCTTTTTATTAAAGATTTGTCGGCGAGCCAGATGCAGCCATCAAAAGAGTCACATCTGGCTCGCGAGCCATACTCATATTTTCAAATAAAATAACATATCATACAACTTAATAACTGAATAACAACTTAAGATGAACAATAATCAGAATGCATGAAGGTACAGAGACTGGTTAAAATTATAAAATGTCAGCCTTCCAAAAAGGACTTGTATGTTCACATCATTCACAATGTTTGTTAGTGTTTTTCAAATGTACTGTATAGTATATTTGTAATAGCTGTGTGTTGAGGACTAGACTGAGACTTGACTCAGATCAATAGTAGGACTTGACATGGATCCAACTTTTTTTTTTCTTCTTCTTTTTTTTTTAAGTGACTTGGACTCGAAGTTTAATGACTTGACTACAACACTGGAGTCAGGTGAAGTGGGACTTGAACCTGCAACCCTCTGGGCGCAGAACTGCACCTCTATCACCTGTACCAACAACACCCCAAAACAAAAGAAAATCAGTAGTCACAGGTCACCTTAAATTTCCTACAGTCACCTGCCTTACAGAATATACAGCCAAGCTCTTGATCATTGAAATTTCAGTGATTTAACAATTTGTTGTGAACGTTTTAGTGGTACCTAAGTTATGTACTGGTGCATTGAAATACAGAAGTTAAAGTTACTGGTGCAAAATTGCCAGTGCAATCAATGGAAAAGACTTAATCTAAATATATGTTGTGTGTGTGTGTGTGTGTGTGTGTGTGTGTGTGTGTGTATTTATGTATGTCTGTGAGTGGTTTGAATCTTGCTGTTTCAGTGCAATTATGTGCAAATAAAATGTACATAGGCTACTGTATGTTCATCACAAATCTGAGTAGACAGCAAAAGAATACAATCACTGTCATCACACAAACTTCTGTACTAACACCTGTTCCAAGATTTATAGCTTCAGCCCTTGATTATGACTTAAAAGGAGACATCCGGTGTGAATCAGTCAGTAGCCCTGTTGTTCCAGGTACCTGAATGCTGTCTTTAAGAAAAAGAACGAGAAAACTTGGTGCTACATAGACTGAATAACAAACTAATTTCTAATTCTGACTGAATGGGTCATAATGAAATGAAACTAAATAGTTGCTGCTATGCCCCCATTCACTTTGTGTTAGTTGCCAGTTCACTGCTTGTTCTATGTTGTATCAAATTTTCTGATTCTTTTCCCTATCTACAGCACTTGGTGAGTTTGAACAACATGGCTATGGGTTAATTCACACTGGGCTTCTCCTTTAGTGGAGCACAATACTCCTTTATTCCAGACAATAATATGACTGCTCTGATTGGTTGCCTGCTAGTGAGCTGAGACAGATGAGTGCCAATGCCACTATAACTCCCAGACATTGTACACATAATGATGAAAGATTCTTCTGTCCACAATTTGGAGGAATCTTCAGGCAACTGTTTCAACAGTAGCATAAGGTTGTTTTTTTTAGCTTTAGATTATGCTACTAATCTTGAATGTACAGAACTAGCCTGCCTGGTCATAACAAGTCCCTCTGTCTGCACTTCTCTTCTTACGAGGGCCTGGGATCTCGGCTTTTGACAAACGGTTGCTTGCTGGAGAAATTAAAATTGAAAACGATTGGATCAGCCCTTGACTGATAGCCTATCGTATTCTTGCGCTGCATTCTTTAAGTTCGCTGATTTGACAGTAAGAGACAAAACTATTGGTATTTGTTTAATTGAAGCCTCACTGCAGACTCTGAATTAAGTCATTAAATAGTCTCTCTCTTTAAAAGCTTTCCTCCCTTATTTTAAGTGTCATTTTCAGTATTTCTCTGTCAAGTGAATATTTTCAAAGCTACCTTTTTTATTTCAAAATATTCAGAATTGAAGAGCCTTCAAAGAGTTGCATCCATTTGCACTTAAGGACAGTTTTATTGAACTGGTAAACAACTAATGCAAAATCATTTCTGGTTTTGTATAAGTGGCGAATGAAGTCAATATCTTGCATTGTCCTTAGGTCACATCATGTTTTCACATTATCTTTTCATTATCCGTGATTCCTTGACCATGTGCTTGCTTGTGACATTGAAATGAAATGAAATGAAATGAAACGCCTATCTTAACTGTTTGATAGAATACATTTGCCTACAGTAGGCCCAGCAACTGTCATTCCAGTGTCTAAATGAAAAATATTCCCTGTCCACAAATGTGTGCTTGTTTATCTTATTTGTGGAAAGATGTCAGCCCTGGTTTCCTCATTGAACTTGACGAATGGCATGATCATCATCTGGCATCATACTGTAAGTCAGCAGGGGTTAAAGTGGGGGGGTACGTGGGGGAACACAGTTTCGGCACCTCAGATAAATTAAGAAATAGATTATATATCTTGCTTGCTTCCAATGGTGAGGTATCTGCAAAGATTCAATATAGAGATAATATAAAGAGTCAAAGTGTGCTAGGTCTAATGGAACAACAGGGGCACTAGCTGAACAGGACTAGTCATTTTGGTTTGTTGCGCCACACAATATTTGAGAGTTCCCCCTCCTGCCACATCCCACTCTAACTACTGTATGCCTCTGTAAATGACTGTGCACTGTAGATAGTGTTCTATATATTTCCCCCCAACGGACTGCCATCCTAATCTTCATTGTGAGTGCTTCATTCTTCTTTGAATGCTACATTTACATTTTATACATTTGTTAATACAGTGATTAAAAATGGAAAAAAAAAATAATCTAAGACTGAGACTGATTTGTGTTTTGGTTGGTTTGTTGAATTTGTTGAACAGTTTTAGTTGGCCTATGTTTAATATTTTAAAACATATTTTAATAAAGTTCATCATGCCAACTAGGTATGTCAAAGCAGTACACAATGAACCAACTGTATGGCCACCGAACATAAAGAACCTTCCAGTTGTCACCTATCCTCCTGTGATGCCTTTTAGTTTCCCCAAAAGAACTCAAAGACAGAAGTGAAGGTTGAATGTTTTAAAAAATTAAACGACATAAGTTTTGGAATTTTGAACATCTTGCAATGATGTCCTAATAAAGCACGCAGTTGTGAATGACATAATGTTCAAGTCTCCCTTGGACAACTTTGGTATGCAGTGAGTGACATGTAAAGTTGTAATGTAATGTAATGTAATGTTGTACTGTAAACTAGCCAACATTTTAGGCAGTTTTAGACTTAACTCACCAACTTTATAGTTAAACTGTTAAATGGCCCATCAGCATGGTGAATAGAGGCTCTCTTGGCTTGGTCACACAGGGTGATACAGTATATTAATTATATTGTTAATTACAGTATTATACATACTGTAACTTAGACAGTGCAGAGAATCTCTTTTTATTATTTAATTATTTTTATTCTTGTGACTGTCAATACAGACAGGCCGTGTCCTTAGTGGACGCTCTCGACCTGCCCATGTGTCATCCATCATTCTCTCTCTCTCTCTCTCTCTCTCTCTCTCTCTCTCTCTCTCTCTCTCTCTCTCTCTCTGTTGCACCTGTGCATCAGATGGGTCCTGTCATTACAGATCTGTGCACCAATCACAATAGGCTTGATAGCACAAGAGTCTCCAGCAGCTCTGACAATGACAAACGTCCCAATTACGATGATTGCAACAAATCAGTCCAGACTGATTGGAGAAGAATGGGGTTATGTCTGTTACACTGACAGAGCTGTGGTACTTCTCTCATGCATGGCATTGTTTTGGTATCCGTATAATTCTGTTCAGATCAAATAAGCCAGTTTAGCCCAATGATTTAATTTATTTCATCAGTCAAACCCCTCAATGGTCATTCTCTTACTGCTTCCAGTAATCAGGAATCACAAATGAAACTGATGACTTTTCTAATGCCATTTTTTTGTGCCATGTCCTCATGATTCTGCCTGCATCTGAATAGAAAAAGATTAGAAAACCTAATGCAACATCAATGATGAGTTAAGTATTGAGAGGTAGGAAAAAAAACAGATGGAAGGAAATCTATCCTGAAGCCCTGTTTGTGACTGGAGATACATTTCATTGAACGACAGGATGTACAGAGCATTTACAGTGCATGTCATGAGAGAGACTGTGAGAACATGTAAGAGACTATGAACCCTGTTATTGTAGATACTGCTACTAGAGACTATTACAATCTCCTCTGCACCATCACTTTTGCCATGATTCATACATAATGACTGAAGGTCATTTGAAACAAGTGATTGGGACATGCATGTTTTAAAAAACTGTAAATGCTTTGTCCATTCCCTAGTGATATTCAGAATGATCACATATCCCTCCCTGCCAAAATAATGTGTCCTTCAAAGACCATTCTATGTTTGAACCTCCAGATCAAAACGTGTCACTAACAAGACGTCACAAAAAAAAGAAAGAAAAGAAAAGAAATAGAAATAGATGAAAGGATTTACTTTATGAAACTCATTTTTAAATCTCTTTCTGAGGTCCAGTATGTGCAAAATTGGTGCAGAAGAGAAAGAGAACATGAGAAGAGAGAGAGAGATCTGAGAATCGGACACCACATGAAACCATCCAAAAGTCTTTTAAAAGACCTGCAGCATGAATCCTAAACGTGTAAGCTTTTCATCAAGCTACCTGTCCACTCAGTGGGCATCTACTCCTGGGCTTTTGAAGAGGGTGACCATTCTGACAGAGAACCAGTGGGGTGGTGTCGGGTATACGGCACCTTATTCCTTTGGCCCATGACTCATTTTGCCGCTCATTTGATTCCTCAGCCCTGGATCCATTCCTCTCACAGCCAGGGTAATTAATCACATTAAATATGAAATTTTAATTAGAGCACTGTGGCAGCTGGCAGGTCAGGGTAATTGTGCTCCTTTATGTTTGCGGGTGGCAAAGTAAAATATGTGAGATGGCTTGCATAACATAAGTAGTTCTATGGAGAGGAACACGCTTCTTAAAGCAAAACATGCATATCTGATCAGCTTCTTTTTTTTTAACTGTGTTCTGCTGCTAATTGGAAATTAGGCTTAATTTACTTATTGCTTTTGATTGCAACACACAGCTATGCAAGAAAGGAGTTGAAAGACTATTAATTAGTGGAAATAAAAGGGCATGAATGTTGATAATTAGCAAGACATAATGAATAATGGTATTCAAAATAATTATACAAACATTGTTATATAACAATTATATAACAATTCCATACAATATAGAAATCAAACAGCAGAGTATACAGTCACTGAGGTCATAAAGGCTCCTTCACGTATTCCAAGTATTCCACCACTTGCTTTCTCATTTTTTTTCTCTCGAGGGAGAATCAGACCTCCATTTCAACTTCGGTCTAGCACTATTGATCGCAAGAATTAAAATTGGGTGAGCTTTGACTCTTGTGGCTGAATAAAACACCAAATATCAGGGGGGCATCACAATGCATTTATTACTTTTTTTTCTTCAGTTTTTCTCATGTATTTTTAGAAAAGAGGGGGGCAAAACTAATATCTGTCCGAGAGCACCAAAAAGGCTAGAACCGGCCCTGATTCTTAGCATAACCATGCATTTAACTTGACTTCTTGACACATGCTCAGTATTAATCTTTGAATTAATTCAGCAGAGTGGAACATAATTCCTGTGCTGAATATTGCATTGCTACGCCACATATAAGACCCACACACACGCAGTTAGACCTTTTACTGTCTATGAGTCAGTCTTTGAGTTTAATTCAGAATTGTACTGTAGGAGTGAGGAATGGAGTCAAGTTGGGAAACAAATCTGAATTCATTTGTTTGTTTGTTTGTTTGTTTGTTAGCTCAGGCTCTGGAATAAAGCCATCCCATAATAACCATAGACTCAGGAACCAATCACAGCCAGCTAGTTGGCATAGGCTTTTTATAACAACTGATAGACCAGATAGCCATACACTACAGTACATCTGATTTACTACTAGACAAGCAAAGGGACAAGACAAAAACACGACAACTTACCACTAGACGAGACAGAAGCTCCATCCCCTCCACCCCTACCCCTTCTCCTACAACAGGACAAAAGACATAAACCCCCACACCATAAATAGAATGGAAAAGTAGCATTTTGAATATTGCGTATCATTTTACACAACACTTACACATGAACACGCAAAACTGAGTGTCAGGGCCAAACACGAGTGGAAGTGATAGCAATGGCCTTAGTGTCCTCTCTCCACAGAGGTGATCAACCACTAATTAGCAACTTGCTCAAAAACTTGCTCAAGCTAAAGTGTGGAACAGCAGACAATAAATAAATCAGTCCCAAAGGGGCCCTTCTCTAATACATAGACAGGCAGAGTTCAGGAAAACGAAGGTTAATGTCCAAGTTGTAAGAGTAAGAGGGATTTTGCACCACAGGCATACTAATCATCATCTCAGGCTTAATTAGAAGGTCACAGTCACTGCATTACTGAGGTGGCAAGGAGGTGCCACTCCAAGGTTCCTTGTCAAGAATGCAGATTTAATTAGTGCTCATGTTTCTAGAGGCTGTGGTAGGCTACCTTTTCTATTTGTTAATAATTGAATTAAAATTTTACATATTTCATCATAACATTCTGTTTTTGTTTTGTTTGTCTGTTAATTGGTTATGTTAATATAGTAAATTAGTGAATGTCATCCCCCACCATTCTTGGAGTTGATCAACATCCCCCTCCCCTCCCCTCCCCTCCCCTCCCCTCAAAATTTTAAATTAAGTTCAGAACAAACTTTAAAGCTACCATATCACTAATCGTCATCAGTATCATCAACCATTCTATAATGAAGCGTGCAGTACTTTTCGAGTTATTTTGTACACAGACAGACAGACAGACAGACAGACATACACACACATGCCGGCGAAAACATAACCTCCTTGGTGGAGGTTATAAAATACAAGATACTGTAGACAGTATATTCATACACAAGACTAGTAGGCTGTGTTGAGTGAAGGTTTGGAATTAGGGTTTGATGGGGCGTAGAGTGGGGTTCGTGCAGGGGGCCCTGGGCCGGATGGCACGAAAGGCCTGCCATGCCATTGGGGTATATACTTTACCTTGTGTAGGGGGCAGTACGTCAACGTGGCCAAACAGGGGTGTTCAGGCAGTCTGTCAATCAAATCATTCCTTATCTCATTCCCATTCTTATTCTATTCTTCTAATTATTATAGAAAGATAATAATAATCATCTCCTCTGAAACTGCTATCAAGCTTTCATTTTTCCGGCCCAATAGTAAACCAGCACTACTCCTCTACCTCTCATCCACAACTCAATTCTCAATACCCCCCCCCCCCACACACACACACACACACACCCCTTCCCCACCTAGTTGTCCATCCCGATTCCTGTCAAATGCCTCCCCCCATCTATCACAATTAAAAGCAAAGGCAACATCCACCAGATCCAAGACACATTTGGTCATATCCTCACCTCTTTCCTCAGTTTCCCAGCTCAGCTGTCATGTGGCGCATTCGCTTCTGAAAACAATATGTCAGCTAATGCAAAATTTAAAAAAAAAAAAAAAAAAAAGAAAGAAAATTTGAAATAATAATAAAGCATAGCAATTTTTGCAAATAGCCTTAGTGGTTAAATATAGGAGAAAACAGAACCTAGCCACACGGTGAACCTGATTCAAGCCACAACATGTTTTGTGACAGAGAAGCATTACATGAGGACGGCTATTACATGAGGACAACTAGACAAAGCCACAGACGAATGTCAGCCCTGCAGCAGGAACCTGTTCCTTTGTGTGAGGAGGACAAACAGGATGATTACTGCCGGAGACCTACAAAATGGCCTCCGACTGGCAATTAGTCTATCTATCTTGTGAAGTGTGTTGGGAACCGTCATTTGCTGGGCCCATGCTGGGAAGTTTATGGGAAGAATGTCTCTAGAACTTAGAGATGTAGTTGCTGGCAGCAACTATGTTCCTTGGAGTGGATGGATTTTAGTAGCAACTGCCTAAATGTAGCTACCTAGATTTACTGGGTAAAAAGTGTGTGGCTGGTGTTGGAGAGAATTTTTTCTGGGTTATGAAAAGATCTGGATAAGAAGATAAGCAGTTTGCTGACTGACTGAAGTTGTTTTCCTGAGGGCTGTGCTGTGCATCTGTCGCACTTCCAAATATGATGCAAACTCGCCCATCGTAACACGTGTGTAGCCAATGACGGTACAATAATTATGTGTCAATGATTCACATATAATTTACACATAGTACTAACCTCTCTGACACATTCATTGTGTTAAAAGCTAATCCAGTAACGTTACAATCCTTGTACGCTCCTTTTCTAAAACTAACTTCCCATTCTGATGGAAACGTACGACTTTGTATCTTCCCTAGAATTGACAGCTACTCCAGAAAATGTGTAATAGCCATAAACATGTACATTAACAGGGCATAAATGGACTCTGACAGATTAATTTCAACTACAAGCCAAGTGCTACTAAACCACAGGCGATTTCTTCGTCAACAATCGGAGGTTTGCGAGCTGTGACAGGCCTGTTAGTCGGTAGCGATTACTAGTGGCAAAATTGGTATTACAATACAAATAAATAGGCATCAGGGCCGTGGCTAATTTTTAGCATGCTAATTTGGGTTGATATCTCAGCAGCTGAGTACATGGTCGTATTTTTTGTGTGATGACTGCATTTGTTTCTTCACATTCTCCTGTTGCATTTTGTTTATTTTTTCATATTTCAAACTTCAATTCTTACACAATACACCTTTAAACCTTTTAACACTTAATTACAGTTTTGTAACATCAGTACTGTAATATGGTAGAGGTGATTCTCACAGGTAACAGGGCTGTCAATCACATGGTCAAAGTTTTAATACTTCTTGTCACATCACTTCTCTGATCTTGAGGACATCTTAAGCATCTTGAAAAACTACTGATAACACTTCCAAGTGGCTGTGTCTTCTTTATGGTTGAACTTCCTTACTTCCATTCATTCAGTATCAGGCTGTTTATTTCTCGGCCTCTTTAATTTTCATAGATCTTTGTGGTGCTTTTGTCAGTTTAAATACTTCCATGAACTAGGCTTGATTCTATTTTGGCATTCTAGGGAGACTGCTGGCGATGGAACTTCAGGTGGCCAATTATATACTGTGAACATAATACTGGGGGTGTCTATTAATTTTCTATTGTTAGATGTAATTAAAATGACCTCTTATCTACTAACTCATTTGTTTTGCCAGTTTTTTCTGGCACAGACATCAAAAAGTTTCTAAATTCTGCAAAACACTTATCAATAAGCACAGTGGGATATCCTTCAAGTAGCATAATTTTCATCAACAGATGGAAGGTAACTTTGATTAGTTCCCAATTTTTATTATATTATGTTGTAAAAAAAAAAAAAAAAAAAAAAGATTATGTTCCAAACAAAGTGGTGAGAATTTACATTATGTGTTTAATCTGCACTGAATCTGTACCTGCTAACTTATACTCATCAAACAAGACAAACACATCTGAAGCTGCTCTTTCAGTGAGACAGGTGGCCATTCTTGTGTAGCTGTTCACAAATAATCTCCACTGTCCAAGGTGCTGAAATGTGTCGAGACAGACTTTGGCCGTGCACTGCGTGGAAACACTACATTTCATATCAGCTGCATTACCTCATACTTGGGCTGCAATAAGTAGATTTAAAGATTTGGAAAGGTAAATATGACAGTCCATTTAAAGGGGCCATTGAATGGAGAACCATTTTTAACTTGGCTTTGTTGAATTATGAGAAGTTGTGTCAACTTGTGTGTAGCGACAGTGCTAGCACTAATGTGAAACATAATATGCCCTCCTTTTTATAGAAATCTTTAAATAAAAAAAATGTCTGAATTAGAACAAAGAATTAGGATAATTCTAATATATATAAGGGCCTGTCACTGAAAGGGGGGGGGCAGAGAAAATTTGAATATTAAAATCTACAGTATGTTTGGGGGGCCCAAAATGATTATCTATCATAGGGCCCACAATATCTAGTGGCACCTCTATTCCCTTGGTCTATTCAACTGTGCCCAGATATCTTGTCTGGTTACTGAGATCCCCAATTATGCGTATTGAGTGACGATGACTCACCGGCACAGCTGCCACACAAGTCAAATCACATCGGTATTGACCATTTCTCCCGAGTGACCTATCGCAGACCAGAGGAGAGAGAGACACTTCAATAGCAAGACTGCAGATGGTCCCATTCTTTATCGCTGCATGAGCTTGTGGATAATTAGGCAGAGAAAATGGCGAACATTGCAGGCAGTAGAATTCAATTCTTTTCCTCAAATGAGCACCTTTTGTTTCCAGGTCAACTGTTTCTTTTCAGTGGGGAAAATGAAATAGAAAAAGTTCAGATCGTGTAGGTCAGAGTTGGGGAACTTGTTGCATTAGCATTGTAATTATACTGACAACATGACAATGAGGTTCTTTGGTCATGTCAGTGGAATGACCCCATTAATAATAATAACATAGCATAACATAAGCACTGGTGTCATGACTCAACTCAGGTGGCTTTGGAGATTACAACACAAGGCACAAGTCATTAATTCCAATGACTGTTATAGAGAATTACTTTTCATCCAAGTAATAATTGACAAGCCAAAGGTGAGTGCAGATGAGATGAGAAACAGAGCACTCATGTAGGCCCTACTCCTAAAATAATAATTAGACTTACTGAGAGGCCTTTGGACACTGAGGGACTTTGGGGTGCCCTTGACTTTTGGGTATAAATAATGACATATCCCAGATACGTACATTTTTAAGGTAATTCATTCACGAGCACCACATTTACATTGCGTGAGTGGAGGATCAGACACCATACCGTAGGTGATGATGCTTGATTTTTCTAATGCACAATACTTTTCTCCCAGCCATATTATTGCTGTTTAGGTTACAGTACAGTTCTTAGTTTATATACTAATACTACTACTACGACGACTACTACTACTAAGAAGAAGAAGAAGAAGAAGAAGAAGAAGAAGAAGAAGAAGAAGAAGAAGAAGAAGAAGATTGCTCATCGCCTGACAGACCTGCAGAGTGAATTCAAATCAGCCATCTCTTCTGACCAGATTCTGAAGATTTTCTCACCAAAACTTAGATCTTTTTCAGCTTTTTCAGGTGGATGAAGAATAGATAATTGAGGGTAGCTTAATGGTTTGAACCAACACAACTCCCCTATCACTTAGGGCCTATACTCAACATTATCATTCATATAGGAGCCATAGCCAAACTCCTCTATACCTCATTCTGACTTGTAGGACTCTTCTTGAATCTCTATGGTGTCATAATTATATGATGTGGCCTAATCGCCCCTCTTCACCTCTGTGTGGCTCAAGTGTCTACTGTGAGGGCCCTCTATCAGCACCAAGGTCATGCTCAAGACTTTCCTAGACTACACTCTTCACCCATTAAATCATTTATCTTGTGTTATTTAGCAATTGATTTGCCTTGTTTCACCAAGTGTTCTCGTCATAGATTTGGGATTTTCAGGAATAGCTTAACAATTAATTTCATTCATGTCATGATTTTATGAAGACTTTTGTTGCGTATTGTTGTCATTATTCATATTTTGTTATCAGATTACTGATATTATTATTGGAAGTCACCTTTTAATTACCTCATGTAGACTTGTTGCATCTACAATAACAGTATCATTGCAAACTCTGATCCAACTTGTCAAGTGATACAACAACTGATACAACGCCCAAACAGAAACACATCAGGGACTTTAGGTTTATCCCACCATTATCCCACCATTCACTATACACCATAAAGGCTACTGCCATATAGTTTAGTCGACACCAGAAAACCAGACTGTCACTGCATTGATTTTCTGCCCTTTTTTTGTAAATGTATCACACTACCTCATGCTGAGTTGATGATTCGCACACACTCTTCTTCACACCCCGTGTTTCAGACAGCGGGAGAGAGAGGGTAAACAGGTGTAAATTGGCCTCTGTAAGGAGGTGTAAATTGCACTGAGAAGAGGAACATATTTTGGGCCGCAGTTTATTACAGATGCCTTCTTACACACAAGATGTTGTAAGCAAGCTCATTCAGAAGCTGTGAGACAGTAGTAGCAAAGATCATGGAATATGGCTTCAACCCTCTCTGGTAATTCTTTAATACAACAAATAGCATGTGCACAGTCCAGATGAGACCATGATTTTCAATAGTCTTTTGATAGTGCTTTCATATATCACACATGGTATCATTGTGTTGCATTTTGCCCAAGTACTTTGTGCAATGACAGTAAAGTTTAATCTAGTCTCATACAATGCCAGTGTGTCTTTGGTATGATGTGAAATACAGAAATTATGAGTGGCTAGGGGCTCTGATTTGAAACTCACAGGGCTCAACATAATGACAATAGGCGACATTTGACATCACTTGACTTTATCAAGCTGGATACTTGACTTTACCAGGCTGCTGGCTGGCAGCAATGCATTTTGGGTACAAAAGGACAAAAATGACCAATGGGATGGGTTTACCAAAAGGCTTTTAATCCACAACTCACGACTGTCTGGATCTGGCTGCAACCAGCTTCAAAAAGTCAGTTAATGTCAAATTGGCGAAAGGGGGAATAAGAAGTCAATTATTGTGGGAGCGATGCCACAAGTGGTTGGCTTAAAAGAGGGGTGGCCAACGTTTCTGCTTGCGGGGCCACATACTGAAAAATCTGAAAAGTAAAATTAAATGCAGATTTTAACCAGTTTTAATCAAAAAAGCAACTGCATTTTAGATAAGAAAACCCACAGGCCATCTAATAATATTACACTCTTTGATCATACTATTGACAAACATCACACCAATGCTGAAACTGTGATGCATGATGCACATAGGCTATATAAGAAAAATTCAGTTCATTATCTTTAATCTTTTTTAAATTCAAATGGCCCCCAGGCCGCAGTTTTGCCGCCCTTGGCTTAAAAGTAATATGCTGAAGGAGAGGATGTATAGCTTGACACTTCACTCATTTGCTTTTTAACATTGTCTACATGGTACATTTTGTAGATCGTCACTGAAGGCAACAGTCATGAAAATAAAGTAAATAATTTAATGGGAAAGTGTGTCCAAACTTTTGGTCTGTACTGTATATATATATATATATATATATATATAGAGAGAGAGAGAGAGAGAGAGAGAGAGAGAGAGAGAGAGAGAGTACAGACCAAAAGTTTGGACACACTTTCTATTAAATTATTTAGTTTATTTTCATGAATGTTGCCTTCAGTGACAAATGTACAAAATATACCAACTTATGAATGAACAAGTGGCATCATGTACTTTATAAAAAAAAAATGTGAAAAAACTGAAAACATGTTTTATATTATTGTTTCATCAAAGTATCCTTCTTTTGCTCTAGCTGCTTTGTACTCTTTTTATTTTTTTGATGAGCTTCAAGATGTAGTCTCCTAAAATGTTTTCCCAACTGTCTTGAACAGTTATTCATTCCCAGAGATGCAAAGAACTTGTCGGCTCTTTTGCCTTCACTCTGCGGTCCAATTCACCCCAAACCATCTTGATTGGGTTCAGGTCCAAAAGTTTGTCATAACCTCACACTTTTTTGTTAAATTAATAATTTCATGTGTTCATTCATAGTTTTGATGCCTTTAGTGAGAATCTACAATAGCCTATAAATTGTCCTGGAAATAAAGGAATCACATTGAATGAGGCGGTGTGTCCAACCTTTTGGTCTGTACTGTATGTATATGTGAGGTTTCGAATTTCATCAGGCAGTTTTAATGACATGATCAAAAGCCAACGGGCTGCAGCTACACAGGGGCCAAATGTCAACCCAGAAACACAAATATGATATCTACAGCTACAATATTATTATTATCATTATCATTATCATTATCATTATTATTATTATTATGATTATTATTATTATTAATCATAATAATAATAATAATAATAATAATAATAATAATCATCAATCATAATCATCATCATAATAATATCAGTTGCTGGTTACATACAAGTTGTTTACATCAGACTTTCTTGTCTCTGTTGCTTTCTCGGCAACATATTGTGAGATTGCAGTGCAAGACATCCTCTTAAACAGGTATTGTCACGCTTGTCAACAGTGTGTTTTGTTTCTGTGGTCATGTTCAATCTTCAAGAAAGAAAAAATCACAACCAATGGTCTGGCAAAGCTCATGGAAAGAAAGGAAAAAATATAGGAAATGAAAATGCTTACAACTAACTGTGAGAAAATAATTGTGTCTATAAAATTGTACATTTGATTTGATCCAAAGATGGAATAATCAAAGGGAGCCTGAATCATTTTGAAAGGATGTCTTTCCCCCCACAAGATCAACAACAATCTGATGGCTTGTGCTGTCAGTTTTTAGCATCATCAGCATACAGTTTCAATGGAAAGTTATAACAACAATAGACCTTTTATATCAAAAATACTGCAGAAGAAAAAAAAAACCCTTCTCAAATAGTTTTAAAACGGCATTTATTTTACTAGATAAATAAATATCTTTGACCAAAAAGGAAACATATACACTGTCTATATCCCAATACCCTCCCTACTGTAAGCCTAAGCCCTGATCCCTGAAAGACATGGTGGTGAGGTGGTGAGATGGAGTGGGTGGTGGTGGAGTGGAGATTGAGATTCAGCCAAACTCTAAGCGCATCATCTTTGTTTCTGGTGCCCATAGTAACAGCATAAGAAAAAGCACAAACATTCAGTTCCCTTTGTTGACCTCAGCCTCACCTTTCCCAGGACTAAACATCAACAGATGAGTTTAGTTTCCTGTACACTTTACGTGAGGAGCACAATCATTGTCAAATTAAAGCCAAAAGAAAATGTCAGTTAAGATTCATCGCTTTTTTTTAAAAAAAAACTGTCCTATTAAAATGTGCATTCAGTGTTTTAGAAAGTTCACATTTCAAAGCTGGAAAATAAAACAATTTTCTTGAAGAACATGACAAAATATCAAGCATATCTGTGCAATGACTCAATGTTGTTCTCTAAAATTTTACAACTTTACAGCAACTAAGACAGCAACGTATAGTAATTTTACAGTAACTATATATTATAGTCAATAAAGAGATGCATTATACACACATTAAAAACAAACATTAAAAACTCCATCGATTGTACATTCACAGTAAAAAAAAAAAATGAAATTGTAGGTCTCGGGAGGGTCACACTTAACATTACAGAACAAAAATAATCTCTTAAAATTGAATACATAAATAGTAAAGGGCACACATAATTTAAGGGTCACACATTAGCAGAAGAGTTCAAACCAAACAAAATCCAACCAACCAACCAAACTAAAGAAACAAACCCCATTCGTTCAATCGTAATCTGCTGCTTGATCAGTAACACATCAGTGTGGCAAGGCAAAGTCTTCCAAGGACACCTTTGTAGTTTCCCTTTCAACTACTTCCCTACTTCCTCTCCTCTCAGGGAAGTCCTCCGCTACTGGGCACCGTCTCGCAGACGACAAGCCACGGCGGCAATGAGGGCAGCTCCCTTCCCGCTGCCGTCCTCCGACTGCAGTAGAGTCACCTCGCACTGGGGCGAGAGTTCACGCAACGTCTCGCGCATGATGGTGGAGAAACTGCCGAGGAGTTGGAGAGGGTAGGATACATCAAAAACACAGAGAGGGAAAACAAAGAAGCAGGATGAGTTAAGTGCTTGTGGACAGATATAAACATGGAGAAACAGAATTTTACGTTGTGGCAAAATTAGAATCTGTGATGCCGTTAACTCACTGCGGGTGCAGCTTGTAGAGGGTTCCGTCTACGCCTACGGTGATGCGGAGATGCTCCAGTTGGCGGTTTTGCCGAATCTTGTCCACCACGGCGGAGAGGCCGGCTCCGCACAGCTGGGCGGCACGTTTGGCCACCACAGCACACACCTCCTTCACCAGGATGCTGTCGTCACAAGTGCTGCTCGTCAGACCCAGGTGCTGGAGGATGGAGCGAACCTGACGCAGGGCCAGGCGGTCGCTAGTAGACAAGACGGGAACACACACACACACACACACACACACACACACACACACACACACACACACAAAATTACCCCATATTTTCCTCGTGCTGCCCACTTTGCACTCTCCACCAAACCTTTTTGATGTAACTTTCGTCACATTAGCCTCTATTATAAGGGTGAATGAACTTGATTGTCCTAAGATCCAGCTGCTTTTCGAAAGAGAGAAATGATTGCCAATCTTTTCATACATCAAAAGCCATTATGCTCACATTCATGTTTTCAAATACTGCTATTCATCACATTTCTCGTCTTCCCTCAAGATGTACCAATTTACTTTTTTTTGGTGATATTTATGTTGAGTGCAGATTCTGTATCTGAAAGTAGGCTACACAATATACAAATATCTAATACAACTCCTTAGTGTTGTATTGTGTATAAAACGCAAAAAAGGTAAAATACATTTCAGTCCATAGAAAATGGATACGGTTGGTATGTCACATGAAGACAAACCAACTTTCTTCTAAAGAGGAGACATGCACTGGATGAGTGCGGATTGTAGAATGCGAAAGAGCGCATTGAGAGCTGCTCAAAGGGGTGACACGCTCTATTGCACAGGAAGAAGAGGCACTTAGCAAGAAACTGACTAATGGATCCGCTGAAGAGAACCGTCACCTCCAAACACAGGTGTCTCTGCATGGATGGACAGATGGACCGATAGACGGACAGAAAGATGTGGTAGTGACAGCAGAGCTGTTGGGGGAGAAGCTGAGCTCTCCTCCTCACTGATCACACAAGGACTTTGTGTACTGCTCACCAATTCATTCACCCAAGGACATGTATAGCATTTGTCCTTATTGCTTACCTCTCGATCTGTGAAAGGAACTTGGTCTCAAAGATGCCGCGCGTCTTCAGCCTATCGGAGAGTCGGCCACGGAAGAGCAGTCCTTTGGAAGTGAAATCCAGCAGTACGTTCCTCACAACCTCCCCCAGATACATGCCACTGATCATCTTCTCATATCTGTGTACATGCAAGCACACACACACACACACACACACACACACACACACACACACACACACACACACAGGTTCCTTTAACTTTACAGAGTCCAGTCCATTGGCTTACTTTCTGGAACACAGCTGCACATACACATCAAATTTGCACTGTAATCCCTAGTCACACTCGAACAGCTAATACAGTCCACCATTGAATAGCACTACTTTTGAATTAGCATTAGCAAGGCATTGGAGAACCGCTGCAAATTCTGCAAAAAACGCAATTCATGTTTTCACATGCGCGCTTTTGAATTCACTAGCCTGACAAGCCAGACTATAACATAAAATGTATAGTTCGGCGACAAAGGATAGACATCGGCTCCATCCTAGGGATGGAATCTTTCAAACTGCCTCTTCACACAAGGGCACCGCTACAATCAGAGCCATGGAAAGACATTTCAATGGCTTTGGCTATGACAAATCAGAGCAACAATCAAGCAGACTCAAACAACGCTAAGCCCGCTAAACGCTTAGCACAATTTGATTAGATCATGGGGATGGGACAGGGTTCTTGGTTTTTTTTTTGTACTGGCTCATACCGCTGCTTGCCGGGGTTGGCCGAACTATCGTCCACGGCGTGGTCGAAGGCTGTGCAGAAGTCGTCGAGTTCGCCGTGGTCGCCAAAGGCGCCCCACTCCATGTTGACGCACATGTGGCCCTCATTCCCCTCCACCATCTCCACATTCTCCATCTCCTCCATGTAGCACGCATTCGTGCCTGTGCCTGGGAAAGGATGACGCACATCCACAAGGGCAAGTAAATACACACACACACACACACACACACACACACACACAAAAAGAGAGCGCATTTCTTTATTTCTGAAAAAAATGAGTGTATTATTCCCCCAGCTCAATGCTTTTCTGTTCATGGGACAATCAGGGGAAGTAGCTCTGACAGACTAGCCATGGACTTTGCATGGAATCAAAGGAAAAGAAAGAAGGATTGTGTTGTTAACCAGCTGCACTGCATGTTTTTACGTGTAGGGACTATACAGAGGTTGGTAAGAGCTGTTTTTTCAATGAATAAATAAATATGAATATGCCTTAATCTATACGTTTACAATGCAAAAGCACAAAAGATCATCTGCTTCATTGTGTTCCACATCAGCGCAATTCACAAGAGTGGCTCTATAATTCACAGCGCTGAGATGACAAAAAGAGTCACATACATTTCACACATCAGCAAACACTGCAGAATTCCCATGACTATCTCCCCTCCAGAAAGTGTATATATATTCTGGGACAGGCACCCAAAGCACATGGCTCCATCTCTCTCTGTGTCTTGCGGTCAAATGAAAATGAGTTGATAAGCAGTACAGGTGCGGCGGGAGCCAGACTAATCTAAAAGGGGGACTATAATTCATCACATTTCCAGGTTAACATAACACTTAATTTCTTAACTTTCCCATATTTTCCCCCAAGTGTTCCGTAACTGCAAAATCTATCCCCGACATTGGAAACCCGCAGTGGAAGCTCATGTCACAGGATCAACAGATTCACAGTGGACCCAGAGTACAGTATGACCCACTCACCCACAATAAGCCCCACTTCACATTTGGGATCTTCGTAGGCACAGGTCATCATTGTGCCCACAGTATCATTCACCACTGCCACAACGTCCATATCAAACTCCTGCCGCAGGAGGAGGGAGAAGGAGGTGGTGTGTGTGTGTGTGTGTGTGTGTGTGTGTGTGTGTGTGTGTGTGTGTGTGTGTGGGTGTGTGTGTGTGTGTGTGTGTGTGTGGGGGGGGGGGGGTTGAGAGAGAGACACAAACAACGTGATAAATAGCATCAAGACAAAGTAAATGATCATATAAAAAAAGGAGTCGAGACAGTTGGGGGAGTGAGAACAGAAGGAGAACAAGAGCAACAATAAAAGATTCCTATTCTACTGGTACACAATTCACCAGTCTCCCATCCTTTGAGCAGCGGACAGCAGGCAGCCCTGGCGGTTACCGGTTACCTCGTGCCGGTGAATGGCGTCCTTTAGCAGAGTGACCACGTCCTGCCCCTCACAGCCTGTGGCCCTGAAGCCTTTTGTCCACTTCAGCAAGATGCCCTGAGAAAGAGACATGAAATGAGCAAGGCGGCAGAAAGCGGAAAGTGTTTACAGTGTGCCCACATGCGCCCACCCCACAAAAAAGCCCACACACTTGCTTTTGTTCAAGATACTTTGTGCCGTCTAAGGCTCTCGGTACAACTGTACGCACACAAAAATTGTGGGCAACGTCATTTGAACAGACCTCAAAAAAAAATTAAATAATAAATTGCTGCCACTGACAGGAGAAAAATGGTGTGTTTTTTAGCATTATTTTAGCAATTTACGAGCATATATAGACAATTCAGATTTAAACAAGAATTCTCAGAATATGGAGAATCCAGTATGATCCGCTGATCTAGAGTTTTAGGCCTGGTCTTCATACAGTAATCCCAAATAGCTGCCCAAAGCCATTCCAAGATAGCGGTCAGTGAAGGACTTTGTGTCTAAGGCAACCAAGTGAGCTAAAGGACAGGCAGGTGGACAGGAAGAGAGGATGTATGGCTGTAGGAGCGTGGGTGTACTGACGTCCTAAATGTCGTACAGGTTGCAGCAGCGTAGCCTTTAGTTAAGACGTGCGCCCTGTGCACGACGAGACTTTGAGAGTTCAGTATACAGTGGTTGCAAGTTTAGAAGGTTTATTTTCCTTCTTTAAAAGCAGCATATAACTCATAACACGTATAACAAAATAACAAACCGAATTACTAAGACATATCACACAAGGCACAGTTGAAAAACTGTTTGCCTCCATACAGCAACACCTGTGACTGGGTTTCACTTGGCTATATGGCCTAATTGGGCTAACTTGAGGTCAGCCGAGCTACACCACAAATAGAGCCCCCTAGTGTCCCGGAATGGTATTGCAGAAAATAAAACAATGAAAATGGCTCATACAGTGGGAGTGATTCTCGAGTGCCGCTTACCTGATCCAGTTGGCTTTGCTCACAGGGGAAAGAGAAGGTGAAGCCCAGAGGCAAGGTGGCACCCTTCATCCCCATGTACTCCAGGAAGTCGGCCACGCAATTGACGATGTGGTCAAACAGCTGAAGTGGCAGAGAAGAGGAAAGAGCACAAAAAAGGGGGGGAAAAGTGGATGAGGTAATGTAAAGTAGGTAGAGGATGCATGAGCAAGGTTACTGCTGGTTTCAAGACTTTGAAGAACTTTTCATAGCTATCAGAATTGAAATTTTAGACCCACACACAATACTCTTTTTGGTACACGGGTTTGTATAATATGAGGTGAAATTTATGAATTCTGCATCCATAGGACATTTCCCTCAAATAGAAGATCATTTAAGCAACATACTGTACTAGTGAATCTGCAGTATTTATTTGCAACTTCTTCACTAAATATGCAATATTAAATACTTAAATATTCAAGTTAAATTTAAAATTTTAGACTTTTTACAATTTTAGAAGCATAGACGAGCACTTTTAAAAAGACGAATGACAGACAAAGTTACACCACCATCTCTCAACTTTTGCAATATGTACAGTATATCTGTGATGCTGCAAGGCATTTCTCGGCTAAATTGCCACTTGAAAACCCTACAAAAAAAAGTGTGTGGGCGAGCACCTCATCCCCGGTGCCTTGCATGATGTCCTGAGGTATGGCGTAGATCTTGTTGTGCATCTCCACATTCCGTTTCTTCCCACTTCTTACTCTGACCAGCAGCACACGGAAGTTGGTTCCACCCAAGTCCAAGGCCAAGAAGTCACCCCTCTCTAAAAAAATACAATAAAAAAAATAACAAAGGAGAGCTGAAGAGCCAGCTCAAATCAATTCGATCTGTGTGTGTGTGTGTGTGTGTGTGTGTGTGTGTGTGTGTGTGTGTGTGTGTGTGTGTGTGTGTTTGTGTGTTTGTGTGTGTAGGAGGGAGTGAGTGAGTGAGTGTGAGAGATTGTGTGTCTGCACATTTCCTCAACTCAATACATTCTCTTTTAGTGATGTGGATTGCAACATGACAGTCAATAGTTGAGATTGCACATGGGAACACTACCTTAATAACAGTGGTCTGGACCAAGCAGAATGGCCTCGTTCTGACAGAAAGGACACTTATAGCAGATTTGTTTTGTTACTGCATGTGTATCTATCATAAAAAGTGGCCAAATCTGATATGGAGGGGGGGTCAGAGAGGTTGAGATGCTGATGAGAAGCAGACTGGGAGCTACTGAGCGCCGTCTGTTACACACACTTTGCACACAAAGATGACCCCTTGACCGACCTCCATTGCAACGCTCGATTCCCTCACCCGTGCCCGGGGAGCAACACAAATTGCTACCTGTGTCTGTGGGAGACACTGGAGCTAGTTGTAAACACAACAATGACACAGGAGACAAAAGGTAGATTGGATATTGATCTGGAGTTGTTCCGTTCTTAGGATCCAAGTTATTCTTTTTGAGCAAGAGCTTTATAACTGCTAGGATTAGGGCGAATTTGTAGCGGTGAAGGTGAACAGCACTTTGGTCAGTGCAAACTATTGTAAATGTGCTTTATAAATTAAATTTACTTACTTACTTACTTACTTACTAAGATTGGTGAAGAACCAATGTTAAGTTAATGTTAAGTTTGATGAATGAATGGAGTGTGCATGAATATATGTATAAACATGTGTATGAATGCACACAAAATCTATCAAACATAATACTGTATATCCTTGGGTAAACAAAAGATTTTTTTCCATAGATTCATTTTGATAAAGATTTTGTAGGCCTAAACAGAAAGATAGGGGTGCATGTCATTAATTTTGACGGAGGGAGGAGAAGACAAGGTTAAACATATTTTTACTTGTCAATGAATCATAAATTAAATTGGGTTCAAAGCCAAACCATTTTCCATTGGTTTCAAAGCCCTCTAATTAACAATGCTCTCAGAGTAAATTATTTCGGTAGTCATGAAAGCTTCCATTTAGTGCACTCACCACAGAATAGAACAGAATAGGTCACCTTACCTTGGCTGATGTACCTTTCTCTTTGATGCTGAAATAGTATATATTCTATGTACATTTCCATTCAAATGGCTCTGGTTGCCAGGCTACAGTAGATCATGTTTAACGACCCCGATAAGAATGTTTTGGGGAAGTGGGCTTTGGCCTTTTGGCTATTCTATAGCTAAATAGTATACTATGCAAAACTAAAGGCTTGATAAAAATGGCCAAGCAAGAGAGAGAGAGAGAGAGAGAGAGAGAGAGAGAGAGAGAGAGAGAGAGAGAGAGAGAGAGAGAGAGAACACAACCATGTACATGCAGGCTCGCTTACCGATACTTAATACTAATCATGCTCAGTCGTCATTATAACCACAAATAATCACAAATACTGTTCTCTTACTAGCACTAGAGTTCAAATCAGTTAGTAATTTGTGAAAAGGGTAGCGTCAACTTTCCACAGACTGAAACAAGAGTCACGATCTAAAGAAACTTTAAAACAAAAAAAGATTAACTTTGTTCACAGGAATTTAATGAATGCTCAAGGCAAAGAATGGCAATTAATGGTAACAGTAAAGATTCCAGGGACTGGTCTCTCACTTGCGGGCCTCGATTGACATACCGGTCATACCAGCGCAGCAGCAATAAATTCTGGTACTTGCAGTATTAATGGTGAACGTGAAATACCGACGGACCAGCTTTGATTATCTGGGAGGCCATACAAGGATACAAGTACACTAAGGGCCGGATTTGGCCAGTTTAATCCTTGTCTGCCACAAAACAGAATGTGGGTGGGTGACTATGCATCACTCTCGCTCAGTCACAGATGAGGTGCCCTAGAACCAGGCATCTAAACCAACTGCTTCCTGGGTCTGTAACAATGGATACATCAAAGGCAGATGTGTTAATGGCTGCCCAGTGCTCTGTGTGTGCGTGGGTATGTGTGCTTCAAGTGTTGTGCTCTCTGAGTGTTGTGTGTTGTGAATGCAAGTCTGATGTTTCAAACTAAAGCAGAAAACAAGTTTCCCCCCCAAGGATAAACAAAGAAGACTTAACTTCTCCCACAATATGCGCATACACGGACTTTGCAAAGTGGCTGATGTTGGAGCAACTGTTGCACTACTGACTGATTGCCAAACTTGTTGGTGTCCTGCTGTTGCTACAGCACTTTTAGCTTTTGCTAAACTGTTTTGTTCACTTTGAAATCAGTACAGCAGCTGCCACCCCACACCAGACAATCAACTGATGCTATAGCATTACATCAAGAGGGCTCAGTATATATATTTATATTATAAATCCTTACAATGACTAGCCTGAAAGAGAGGTCTGGAGAAGGTAAGACACGCCTGAATGAGACATAGAAACACATTCACTTTCATTTCCCTATGCTCCTTTCAGTTAATGCTTCGCTATTCAGTATAGACTGCATCAAATATTCTCATTCTTTTTCCCACAAACAGCACTTAGGGACCTTGAATGATTGATTTCTGTGGACCATATTTGTGCTATAAATACAAAATGCACCATACGTTTGAAACTCAATTATTGTGGCAGTCTACAGTATATGGTCTACACAACATATGCCTACAGAATTTCCTACAGGATTTTTTTTTTCTTTTTTCTTAGTAATACACCGACACTCCACACCACACAATCAGATACCATTCTAGGACAAATTATGAGCTATACTTGGTTCCATTTCTGAATGCAGCACTATCTAAATTATTTCTGAATGCAGCACTCTAGCTTTGAACTCAGAATGGTGGTGATGGCACTGTGGCAAGCAGTAGACTACTGAAATCAATTTAGTTATTTGTGTCATTTATTTCTGCCACTAATAGATTATTGCACATCATCAGACTAGGAGAAAGAGGCATAGAGGCATGTAGGCATGAGGTTTGTATGCCATGGGTAGACACACAAGCACACAGAAAAAGGTGAATTATAGAATCAATCAAAGAATTATGGATACTAGAATATGGATAATAGAATAAATTTGGATAATAGAATAAATACCGCAGATAATTTTTTTGGGACCTGTTAAATCACTGCTCAATTCTTTTTTTTGCCCACCTAATCGTATCAGTGTCATTGACGTGTGTCTGTGCATCTGGTGCCCCGACCAACCCACCAACCCATTTTTCGCAGTCAGTCACCAACCTGTTCCATTAGGTGTGGACCTGACGTAGGTGGGTAGCATCTTGACGGTGGCATTCCTGTGGGTGTCACGGGACAGGCCTCGCTCCATCTGCTCAGTCATGCGCCTCTTGACCTCCAGCAGCTGGTCATGGCTCAGTCGCAAGGTGTCGAGCACCCGCTGACGTTCGGCATGTTGCTTCGCTAGTCGGTAGGCCACCGCTGTCACCATGGCGGCACCCTTGCCGCTGCCGTCTTCAGATCGCAGGAAGCGCACGTCGCAGTCAGGCACCAGCCTCCGCACCATCTTATGAAGTCGCCTGGCAAACCTGAAGAGAGGGGAAAAATAAATGCAGGACATTATGGACAATACAGTAAAGTCTGCCCTTGGTTTGCTAGATTTGCTATATTTTTCCTACCATCTAGTACAGGCCTGGGCAAACTAAGGCCCGGGGGCCACATGCGGCCCATTGAGCTATTTAATCCTGCCCGTGGAGCCTTCCCAAAATAGACCAATTTGTATTTTAGCCAAAGTGACATGGATTATAGGCCTGATTTATCAAATTTGTTGTATTCATGAAATACAAATTCCCCCTTTAAACAACCTGCGTGCTAACATATCCTCTGAAGAAAGTGGCGCTACTGGTTTGAGACTTGGCAATATACCGACTGACTGTTAACACCTGGCCCGTCAGTCAAAATCTAAAAGCCAATGTGGCCCTTCGGCCAAAATTATTGCCCACCCCTGATCTAGTAACTCTCAGACAACATTCTGTATTCATGCTGTTACTCTGTGTAAACCAAGGTCAAACTACCGGTACTGTATGTATCAGGCTACTGACTGTATGGATACTTCACTATGCCCCTGGCAGGTGGGTTGAGCCCATGAGGCGTGGATCTGCCCAAGGTTTCTTCCTAAAAATGAATTATTAGTAAGCGAAGGGAGTTTTTCCTTGCCCCTGTTACTCATGGGTGCTCCCCGTACTGACTGTAAAACGCCAAGAGACAATATATTGTATTTGTGCGCTCTAGTATCTAATATTAAAATTGAATTGAATTGAATTGAATTGAATTTAATTGAATTGTGTGACTGCAGCTAGACCAAAGCCACTTGTTGAGTGAGGGCCCTTGAGAACTCACTGTGGGTGGTTCTTGTAAACGGAGCCATCCACCCCCACGGTGGTGCGGAGTCTCTCGGCAGCCTTGTTGTCCCGGATCTGGCGCAGGACGGCGGCCAGGGTGGCGGCGCAGAGATGGGAGGCACGTGTGGAGACGATCTGGCAAACGCGCTGCGTGGCAACACAGTCCTCCGCTGACGGGGTCAGACCCAGGTCTATCAAGATCTGCTCAGCTTTTAGCAAACCTTCATTATTCCTGTAGGGTGTATGGATCAAAGCAGGTTAAACATAGGAGCCTGCAAAATAGACAGAAGCATAAAGTGAAACACATCAACTAATGCTGGGAACAGACCTACCGATTATTAACCCCGATATTGATACGATGGAATGTCAGGGTCAGTCATGGGTAATCGAAAGTAGTCGTGGGGTTCAGACGCAGCAAGAGTTGTTATGTGTGTATGGGTGATAAACTTTGTAACAATGCGATTCTTTCCATTGTTGACGCAATTACGGCCGAGTCGGACTGACATGTTTGACATGATCTTAACTGGTCTGTCCTATGGTCACTATGATACCAATTATGACATCAAACTCAGTCATTAGGTTTGTGCTCATCATCCATCATCCATCATCCATCGAGTCTATAGGTTTGGCTCACTTAATCACATTCTAATCGTAAAAGACTGAGAAAGTCGGTAGGTCTGTTCGCAGCTTAACCTTTGAGTTGAACACCGCATTTGCATAACTTTCAAAAAAACAAACACTAGAGGGCAAACTCAGCAGTAGGCAGTGCAATAGACACCAAAAAGATCCCAGAACCCCGGACCTTGACACTGATTGTCCACTACAGTCTTTACTTCCCTGCATTAACTAGAAAATTGGCGCTGCACTTATGGTTAAAGATGAGTTGCAATATGCGCCTGCATAAAAATATCTCTGGCTGGCAGTAGTAAAATAATTTTTTTTTAAAAAATTTAAATGTACAGTATGTAACTGCCACAGCTGGATACATTGTGCCTCATCACTTTTTACAAACAGTCTAGGACAAGCCAAGACAAGATGGAGAGCTAATGACAGCGATTTGTCAGATGTCTAAAATCTAATAAAAAGAATAATAAATAATGAAGTTATGCTATCAGTTCTACATTTCCTATGAGTGTACACTTAATTAACCCATGAGAGCCACGACTAAACTTTCAGTCCTCCCCCTTTGTTTATTCATGAAAAGCATGTGCTGCCTTGATTATTGAGAGTGATTGCATTAGTGCTGTGATGATTCTCTTTCGATAATATCAGGGTTTTTTCACTGTAAATTACCCAATATGCTTTTTTTTTTACAATTTCAGAACAAATTAGACACCCGACGTCAGGCAACGTGTGTTTCACTTAACACAGAACCAGACGAGCGCTTCCAATATAGTTTTAAGGAGAGCCATGAGGGAGTTTGCTATAAGGCTGGACCTAGTACTTCCTATGGCAACAAGAGTAGTACCGCAGATGACACTCACTTCTCGTTCTCGATGGCGGAGACAAAACTGGTCTGGAACTTCCCTGTGGTCAGCAGATCTGGCGAGGTCTTGCCCTGGAACAAGAGCTCCTCCTTGGCCATCTTCACCAGGATGAGACGCACCAGCTCACCCATGTACATCCCACTAATCATCTTCTCAAACCTTCCAGGAACAAAATGAGGACAAACAGGGTTGACTCTCTCCTGCCTGAGCACAAACTGCAACACCTAAAGCCATTCAAACTTAAAGTGTAGCTCCGGAGTAAGTTTAAGCATAGCCCTGTTGCACAAGCCTTCGAACAGCAATAGATTTCGCATGGAATGAGAAAATTTCGAACAGCATTGACCGAACGCAAACACAATGGCGAACAAGCACTTTACATTGAGTCACCGGTACCTCAGATCTTAGTTTCGGTTTCGAACAATCTGATTTTCCATTGATTCAGTGTAAAGTGCTCGTTTGCTTCTGCGTTCGGTCTATTTTGTTCTACTCGCTAACTAGTGCATTTAGCAGGCTCGTTCAACAGGGCTATGCTTAAAATCACTCCGGAGCACCACTTTAAGGTCACCCCACAATCTTGTGCAATATTGGCTTTCCTCATTTGGATCACACAATCTAAAAATAAAGCAATAAGTCAACCCAGTGTTAATCACAGTACTAGTATGAAAGATAATGAATTCAGTGTGACCAAAGGAAAGGTCTCAAACACAAATTAGCCACTGAACCACTAACTCAGGGGTGGGCAATTATTTTGGCCCAAGGGCCACATTGGGTGTTAGATTTTGACTAACGGGCTGGGTTTTACCAGTCAACCGGTTGATGCCGGTAAATTGGCAGGTCTCAAACCAGTAACCGCACTTGTTAACATGCAGGTTTGATTGAAAAAAAAAAAATCTGTTATGTAATTTAAAATCTGTTACGTAATTTAAAATGAAACCTAAAAGGTGATAAAATTATGGTATATACACAACACATACTGTAGCCTATTTTCCACGTCCCTAACACCACTAAAATTGTATTTGTATGATGTGAATAGTAGTTTGTCCCTGTGGCCCTTAGTACAGGTTCAGAGCTGTCACTTACAGCTGCTTGCCGGGGTTGAGTGAGCCAGAATCAATCTCCACATCGAAGGGCGTGCGCAGGTCGTCTAGAGCACCATCGTCACCGAAGGCACCCCACTCCATGTTGACACACATGCGACCCTCGTCGCCCTCCACCGTCTCCAGATTGCGCATCTCCTCCATGTAGCATGCGTTAGTGCCTGTGCCTGCGTGAGCCAGCAAATCAAAAACAGCACGATCTCTTAAGCCTTTCTGTTGCTTTGAAGACAAGTCAAGTACATTTTTAATGTTGTTGTTGTTTTATTACAGAAAGGAAAGAAAAAAAAATCTTCAGGTGGGCGATGCTATTGTCTAAAGAGGTGAAGAGAAGATCGTGACTCACCCACAATGAGGCCTATTTCACAGTGGTGGTCGTCATAGCCACAGGTCATCATAGTACCAACCGTGTCATTAATCACAGCCACAATGTCAATGTCAAAGTCCTAAAGGACAGGAGGAAGAGTTGCATTGTAGGGAGTCAGAATTTCAACTACACTTGATTGTGCTTAATAAAGGGTGCAGAAAACCCTACGGAAAACTGAGGACAAATTGAATGGCAGGGTTGAGTGAAAAATACATCCTTTATTCACAACATCCAGACAAGGTCTTTTTGAGAGAATGAAAGTCGGAAATGAAAGGAGAAAGGAATTGGCTTCTCACCCCTCTCTTCTTGATGGCGGCTCTTAACATGCTGACAACATCTTTGCCCTCAACACCACTGGCCTTAAACCCCTTGGTCCAGGACACCAGAATGCTCTGGAATGAAAATTCACACACAAGCATATTTAAAATTCACTCAGATATCAAAAAGGCAAAACTGTAGACTAGAGACTCAAACACACAAAATGAATGACTAGTCGACTGGTTTTGTGACACATTCAGCATCCAGTCCACAATGCATTCCAATGTTCCATGTACTGTGTCCACCAAAAGTACCACCACCAAAAGACCAATAACCATCGTACAGGACCCCATACACCCCCATGACATTTGTTTGTTTATTTTTGTCTCATGAGCACATGAAAAAGTTCTATTGTATACACACAACAATAGAATGAGCCAAGGACAAGTTATGCAAGAGACAAAACATTTTGACATCTTCCATTACCCAAAAAAGTAATTAGCCCTTTGAAATGCTTTTGAGTGGAGCAAGAAAACAATGTTGCAATGTTGTGTGCATTACACAATAGGTATAACTTACACAATAGGTATTGTGAAGCAGCATCAGTCATTGATGTAGACAGCAATAATAAAAAAAGGTTTTTCAACAAATCTTTTAGCAGAAAAGATTGGCTTACTAATTATACATTGTAACAATGTGGATAAAGAATGTGGAAAATATAGGCTGTTGATGCATGACACAACCCTGGTGCAATGATGCTATTTTGAAAGGTATCAAGTTAAAAATAAACAGTTTGTTGATTTTAAGACGACAGGGAAGCTGGTGTCTGTTTCCCAAAAGCTAAGTTGTTAACTAAGTTGGTTGCAATACAATTTCCCATTGACAGCTGACTAAGTTGCAACTAAGTTAGCAATCACGCTTTTGGGAAACAGACGCCAGATCAGATGTCTGTTTCCCAAAAGCATAGTTGCTAACTTCGTTGGCAACTTACTTAGTTGGCAATGGGAAATTACATTGCAACCAACTTACTGTAGTTGCTAACTTAGTTAGTAACTATGCTTTTGGGAAACGGATGCAAGCCCTCCTTTGAATGAATAATATAGGGTGATGGCAAGTGAAAAGAAGGAATATTTATTGAGAAGATGTTAGAAAATTCTTGCTTAATGCTTTTCAAGATACCCAAGTGGAAGAGAGGCCTCACTAACTATCACCAATGTAAAGCACTTACCTGGGTTATGCACAGCATCCATTACTGGTATACACCAGAACACTCACCACACACCATCTTAAGGTGGTGAGTGAGGGAAAGGATGAATGAGCTAATAATAGCGTGAGATGATGATGGGGACCAGACAGAATGAGCCGGGATGGAAACTTTTATGACCAATGAAAGACATTCTCTCCTGCAGCAGTGTCTCTTTCACTGCACTGGGAAAGAAGACCACCTACTGACCACCGAACGCTACCACCACCACCATCACCAGCAGAAACTTAGGTTTTCCCAGGAGTTCTCCCATCCAAGTTCTAACAAAGCCCACACCTCCTTAGCTTTAGCTATTCAGTTGAGGCAGGGTACCACTGGTCTGGCTAGCAGAGGTGCCTAACACCTATTTCACATTTACAGCACGCATACTCAGTCGTGGTGATGGTAGTCCACCACAGTCTATCCAAAGAGGGTTGAAGCGGAGCAAGAGGTCTAAACGTTTGTTAAATTCCCGGTTTCCTTATGAGCTGAAACAGGGTAAAGTAATCCTACTGTTCATGACAGGATGCAAACTGGATCCTGAAAATTATAGACCCGTCTCCATTTGGAGTAAATATTATAAAAAAATATTGAACATACGATTCATGAAATGAATAATTATATTTCACATAATCTTATGTATGAATTGGTCAGGCCTCAGGAGATCCCATTCAACTGATATTTATGGTTCCTAACTGAGAGAACTGTCTCTAGTTCAAGACGACAAAATATAGGCAGAAAGTAGATGGTAGATTTAAATATGTTGTCTACATGCGGTTGTCTAAACATTCTCTTGAAGTTATCTTTACATCTTGGGAAGACCGAGTGAATTTAATTCATGACCGGGCCCATGCTTGGAAAGTCTTCAGAAATAAGAGTTGAGATAGACGGTACTGTGATTACAGCAAGAGAGTCCATAAATTACCTTTGATGTGCGCTCGAAAATACCCTGTCAGGGGACAGTAGAATTAACAACAGAATCAAATTTCCAGGGTATCCAGGTCTCTTGATGAGGAAGCCAAGAAATGCGGTTAGGAGCTCTTGTTCAGTGCAATTGTGGTTTAGCAATGTGTCTACAGATCTAAAGAATAAACTGCAAATATCATAAGACAAGCTAATAAGGATTTTGTACAGGCTCCCGACTGGTACCCAACCTCACATTATGAAAAACTGGGATGGCTCAAGGTGAATGAGAGAGTGAAGCAGATAAAGTTACATTACAAGTAATTCCATTTCCATCAGCATTTACAATTTTTTTATCCTAAATTTGATCAAATTGGCCTGAGGCCTGATTAGCCTACTTAGCTGTTATGGCAAAAAGTCTCAACAAAACACAAGAAAGCTTATTAGGAATTTGCATTTGATGTCACCTTCTGACAGAATGTTCAATCGAGGGCGGGGAGATAGCTACTCAAAACAGAAGTGAGAAGTGTAAACAACTAAGCACTGTAGTGTAATTGCAAATAGTGAGCTACGTAACAGCCAACCAGTCAAGAAATGCGTAGCATAAGCATGTCATGCTACCGGAAAGCAAACGCATAGAATGAACAAAACTGCCTGATGAGCTGTAAATCACAGCATACAACCGTTACAGTGGTGTAATAATAGAAAAATGGTCAGCGAGGTTACAGCCAACCAGCCAAGAAAAGCATAAGTTAGCATAAGCATGTCATGCAACCGGTGCTCCATGTTGGATCGTGTGCCTGTATGAGCAATTTCTCTGGTATGAGTTTGAAGACTGCTACTGCCATCATTTTCGCTGTGGCCACTGGAAGGCGGGAGAGTGCAATGTGAGGTGTAGCCCAAGTGAACTGCATGTAACAATTCGCAAAAGAAAACAAAATAAATTCCAAACAACCAATCACGACCAAAAGTCAATCAATCGTCACTTGTCACAATAAACACGTAGCCCAAAAAATTTCATCCAAATCCGTGCATAACTTTTCCAGTTATTTTTGTACACAGGCAGACACAAACATACGCCGGCGACGCCAACGAAAACATAACCTGGCAATGTGGTCACAGACACAATATAAATTCCAGATGGTGTTCAGATCACCAATCACCACCAAAATCAAATCAGTTCTTACTTGTCCCAAGACACACATTGTCCGAAAATTTCATCAAAATCCGTGCAGCACTTTTCGAGTTATGTTGTTCAGACTACGTCTGTTAGCAACACGGCGTGAGTCTCCGGTACCGTAATAAAGCTCTCTGAACTTCTGCTGTACTTCTGACTCTGCCTGACTTCTTTGAACATCCAAAACTTGGAACCACATTTGGGGGCTCTGGTCCGGGATTGCTGCATTCGGAGACACAACAGGGAAGCCGGACAGGTGAGGGCCTTCGGCCGAGGAGGTCTGCCAAATTGTAGAGACCTGGATAGAGCCAGAGACAGCTAAGCTGGTCTACTGGAATCATCCACCTCACTGTCTGACTGAACTGCTGTGTGCCCGGACGCCAGCATCCGCGAACCCTAAATTAGGCAAGAGTCAGTGGTGAGTAGAACTTGTGTGTGTGTAGCCTATTTGAGGTGTACAGTTGGGGTCTAGCCAACCCACTGTGGTAGAGAGCGGCTGCAGCAAAGGTTATGCAAGTCGACTGCATGGTGATCTCGCTAATCACGGGTGATTGGGGCGACAATCACGAGAAATAATTGTGTGTTATCGATGTTTATGTTTGAAAAGCGGTTTTGTTGTGATCTAGCTGATCACGGGTGGTTGGGGCGACAATCACTAGAAATAAGTATGTCTTATTGATATTTATGTTTAACGAGCGGTTTGTTGTTTTTCTTTCAGGGCTGGATACCAAGCCATTGACAGAAAAAGAAAATACAGTGTGGAGACCTTTTTTAGCAAAAACAGTGTGTGGTGTGAGTGATAGAGATAATTATGTGCGAAATCAGTTTCGCAGACTTAGGTTGTGTGACCTTCTTGAACTAACCCTGTCTCCTACTCTCTCCCTTGCTTAAAGAAAACACAGTAGAAGGGAGCTCTTCTTCCCTGCTCACTCTCTGCCAGACGGACCCACGGGTCTATGTGAGCAGGGATATAATGGACGGTTTGCTATCTGTGTTTTTCCTTCCTGATCGGCTCCTTTCTTCTCTTGAGTTCAGTGCCAGAGTGGGTAATATATCACTGCATTATATATCTCCTTTTCGGGTATTTGCTACTAGCCATAACTGAGTAAATTCTTTAATTTCACTCTTCCTTTCTTTGTTTTCTTCTTAATTTTAAAAGTTACAAAGCTGAGTAAAATCCCCTTTTTATTTATTTTCCTTATTTCTCTTCATTTTAAATTCAAAGTAGCCACATACATAGTTCCCCTTGGTTGATTTTTTTTTCCAATCCTTTTAGTGTCTATACCCTATTTATTTTACTCTCCCTGTAAAAAAAAAAAAAAAAAAAAAAGGGAGAGAGCTAGAGAGCACAGATATTTCCAAGCACTAAGATATTAAAAAAAAAAAAAAAAAAAAAAAAAAGAATGTAAAAAAAAAAACAATACATTGTAATCTCTGCCATTATATATTGGTTGACTATTTGCAAGCAATTTAAAGTTCTGATTAAATGAATGAAAGGTATATTGCTCTTGAGATAAACAAATTTAAGTGATTGAATCAATAAAAGGGATTTAATGGCTGGGAGAATTTAAGAGTAAAATGTGGGCAGTGCTATCTTTTTACATGGGAGTAAGTGTTTGGGAATTGGTCTCAATATGTGCAATGCTTTCATGGGGATGTTGTTGGAATTAGAAAAATTTGGTTACCATTTTTCATACCCATTGTAATCTTGTATTTCACTTTCCTGTTGATTAAAGCGATCATTCAAAGTGTCCTTCGCCGTTTGGCCACAGCAAAGGTTGAGAGTTGGCATCAGGCCATTCAATTGGTGGTTTCAAGACGTCCTGAGTAACTTTCTGGTAACTCCTGATTATTTATTATAGTCAGCTAATAAAGAGTAAAGACATTATTTGATTATGGTATATCCCCTTTATGCATGGTATGGGTAATGTTTCTCGTCTCATATCCATTCTTATTTTTATTTTTTAATTTTATTTTTTTTTATATTATACATGTCCTCTCTTTTCCTGGTAATTATCATTTGGTGGGGCCCAGGATTTCTGCAGAAGCCACTTAGCTTCTGAGAGGGGAGTGTGGGGAGAAATCCTGACTATGCATGGACAGTAGGTCCTGACCTGGGTATGTAACATGTGTGACATGAAGTATGTGTGCTTTTAACATGTAGCGTAGGTATGTATAATGTAAGCAGGAGGAGTTTCCCCATCATTAAATGTATGTTCAGTATGTTCTCCCCATCTTGTGTGTATAATTCGTATGTCAACCCAGGGTCTAAGCAACTGGTGTGGCCGATAGAACCAAGCCGTCTAGGCGCCTTTCGAAGGGCAAAGGTGACTAGATGGGCCTCCACAGATGGGGGTTGCCATAGATACATCCTTGGGTGTGTTTACTAAAGAATTCATCTAAATGACAAGCATACCATGCTGGGGGATGTAAGATGTTTGTGTATGGGTATAAAAGAGTGTGGAAACCTTTCTTTGTCAGACTACGTCTGTTAGCAACACGGCGTGAGTCTCCGGTACCGTAATAAAGCTCTCTGAACTTCTGCTGTACTTCTGACTCTGCCTGACTTCTTTGAACATCCAAAACTTGGAACCACATTGTCCACAGACAGACAGACACACAGACACCGGCGAAAACATAACCTCATTGGTGGAGGTAATAATTACCTTTGTTGTGCACTCGAAAACACCCTGTAAAATTAACAACAGATTCAAATTTCCAGGGTATCCATGTCTCTTGATGAGGAAGCCACGAAATGCTATTAGGCACTCTTGCTCAGTGCAGTTGTGGTTTAGCAATGTGTCTACAGATCTAAAAATTATAAACTGCAAATATCATAAAACAAGCTAATAAGGATTGTGTACGGGCTCCCGGCTGGTACCCAACCTCACATTATGAAAAACTGGGATGGCTCAAGGTGAATGAGAGAGTGAAGCAGATAAAGTTACAGTATGCCATGTGCAAAGGTTTTTGAATCTCCCAAGCCAACTTACATCTCCCAAGCCAACTTACAGTAAGGGACTGTTTGCACTGGGTTACGAAAAAACATCCATATTCCACCAGAGGGAGCATTACTGACTGTTTTTGTATCAGTTAGTTTGAAGTCTTGTATGGGTAGAGAGTACTCTGCAGCTGGCCTTTAAAAACTATTTGAATGGTCCAATACAATGAATTTTTATACAGTCTATAGTGGATTGCAATTTATGGTGTAACATGTGATAACTTATTACTTGTTATGGCTATACTTTAGTCAATTTCCTCAGCCCTGGCACCACCAAGAACTACAATGGAAATAAGTATAATTGCTTCTTTGTGTTATTCTGATGTATTCTCTTTATTGGATGGTGCAACGTGTACAACACCATCTTTTAAACAATGAACTGTTCAAATCAAATCAAATAAAACATAACAACTGTCAGGGTGAACAACAACAAAAAAAGAGAGTATGCTAATACCTTTGGAGTGATTCATGTTGTTGGATATTTACTCAATGCAATGTTCCAGTACAAATAAAAACTCATAAAGTGTTTCCCCACACAACTTTCAGAGACTAGGACCCATCACCACTATTCCCAGTTACCTCATCGAGTTTGGTCTGTTGACAGGGGAAGGAGAAAGTGAATCCCAGTGGAAGTTTCTGGTCTTTCATGCCCAACTTGTCCAGGAAGGTGGCCACACACTCAACGATGTGGTCAAACAGCTATAAACGAGAGGAACATTTCCTGAATATTGCATAATCTACAGTAGAATGATTAAGACCCCTGCTGCTTTTAATAAAAATGTGACTGTATGCTGAAGAGGAAAAACTAGGGTTAGCTACCCTAACCTTACTTGGTGCTGTGCAATTTTTTCATTAGTAAGTAGTCAATAGTAAGTTGTAACAACAGCTACTTTGGATTTAGGCTGTAATAAACACCAATTAATGAGGGGTAATTTCTTGAAAATGAATTGACTCTCCATCATTGGCCCAGTGATTAAGCACTTTAGGGTCTAAACGACAAAGAGGGTGAGCTCAAACCACTGGGGTAACTGTACGTTCACACCAAGAGATACTAACGCTGTAAAATCTACGGAAGTCATTCACTTTCTATGGGCAAGAGCGACAAAAGCGACAAAAGCTACAAAAGCTACCAGCTGTAAAAGTTGGGCGATTTGAGCGACAAAAAAAGCTAAAAAACTGTCAACTTTATGCAAATTAGCTATGATGCGCTTCAGCTATAAAATGTAAACGCTGTGCTAATAATGGAATGACAACAGGCCCAACACAGACAATTTAGCAGCTGCTTTTTTGCAGCTCTTGGTGTGAACGTACAGTAAGAGTAGACATGACTAGTCAAGCACAAACTCAAGCAACCTTCTTACCTGTGAGCCGCTACCCCTCATCAGGTCCTCAGGAATGGCGTAGATCTGATTCTCCATCTCAACTTTCTGTTTTCCATTGCCCGACACTCTTACCAGCAGAACGCGGAAGTTGGTCCCACCTAGGTCAAGTGCCAAGAAGTCTCCATTTTCTAGTGAGAGTAAGGAAGGTAGGGAAAACATTGGGCAAGAATTATTTGGGCAAGAATTATTTGGCAGGCTGGCTGGCTAGCTAGCATATGGCAAAACAATCTGGGTGGCAATAAGGATTTTTCATTAGGCCGATACTTACAGCATGGGCTTTTGTGGAGCCGATGAAGGTAAACTTGAAAATACCACCGATAGCCTTTACTTGAATCAATCTACCAACAATCTGAATGTATTCAATATGCTATTAGACATACTGTATAGAAAGCTTTTACTGAGTAAACTAGATCTACACCTACAGTACTTGAACAAATTTAACAAAAGCACATACACATTACAGTAATACCTTCATTTGGATAGGACAGTGAATAGTGACCAGAAGCCAGGGAGAGAGAAATGCACAAGTGGATTTCCGAAATGACCTTGGGTCGGAAGAACAAGTTCTGCAAGTCTTTCTGCCACAGCTCCACAAGGTAAACTTAACAAGAAGGCCAACTCTGACTGTTCTCAGTAAATGCCTGAACAATAGGAATAGGAATGAAAGTAGCCCAACATGTTTTAAATTCCATGGAGTCCATGAATCTTTCAGAGCAAATACTTGAGTATTTACCGGTACTTAATGGAGTAATAGGCCAGAGAAATGCTCTTTCTGAGACACCTTATAGTGCATTCCAAACTGGTAGCTTCAACGTAATACTTTTCACCAGTTCTAAAATATATAACACATACCATGGCAGGTCTTACAGCCATTTTACTGCCCTTTCAAACCTCAACATAGTCACACTCTGGATAGGGGAAAATGTGGATCAATTAACAGCTCTGGCTCTGTCGTTTAAAGTCACAACTGCTCTTGATAGGAATCAGAACAAGAAAAAGTTAAACCGCAAGAAACCAAATGGGGCACAAAAAAACTCAATTTCAGCTTTCCTATACCATTCTGTTAATGTTGTCTGATGAGTGCCATGCCATGCCATGCCATATCACGCCATGCCATCATCTGTCATCACCTGTCATCATTCAGACAATAACCATTTATACATAGATTAAACGATAACCAAACCTACTCCAAAATGAACAAGGAAATCTGGATTTTCCTTTTCTTTACTAGAATTCAATTCTGGGATATCTAATGGGTGCTTTTCATTCATTACAGATAAACAACCTATACCATAATACTGAGCATAAAGCAGGCAACCTGGAGAGAGTTTTTCAACAAGAGCAAAAGCTCAGTCTATGTAATGACTGCTCTGCTGCAGATCTGTGGCAAGAGGTTCTAGAATTCAAGATAAGCCAATCTTCAAAGGCAGATACATTCAACCAGTAGGTATAATGCGTCATAGTGTAGCCCAACAGGCCGCGCTATCTGAATGGCATCAGTAACATGCCAATAATGACTCCAGTCAACAGCCTATGTAAACAAAAGGCTTGGCTTGGCTTTTCCATTTCCTTTACTGGGGCTGGCTGCTGTAGTTGTCAGTGTTTGCTAGTGCGATCTGCCTGGTGCCATTTATATGGGTCACTTCAGTCTGCGCAACAATTTCCCCACTCTTGACTCTCTGGCCCAGCAAGCCTGTCTGACTGCCACAGCAAATTTTTCCCTTGGGAGTTCCACTTCATACGCTCAAACACTCTGAGGTCGCTGTCCCCTTGTGTTTAGAGGGAGACCCACTTCAGCCAACATGGCAAGTGCTTTTCCTAAATGACAAAATAACAGGCTGTGGCTGATGGCAAAAGACAAGAGAGATGAGGCTTTCATTACGGCACTTTGTTGAGTTTGTTTAAGGGCACAGGGGACAGAGAGCAGAGGGGAAGGCAGGAGGACGGGGAGCATCCACTATGGCAACATCATGTTCATCAGAAAACTAGCCTGTATGCCCACCAGACACCAATGGAAAGGAACAAGAGCTTGTGAGGAGGAGATTTTGTTGTAAAGACAAATTAAAGTACATTAAAGTTCACTGTAGCTACTAAAGGGACAGTGTGTAGGAAATGTATTCCAAATAATCATAAAATGGCCCTGATATGTCACCAGACATGAAGGAATTATGTTCATTTTAAACACTAATATCACTGACAGTTGTAGTCCAGCCAGAATATTTGCACTTGAAAAGTTAAGTTGCAGCCCACAAGTAGTGTTTATTGTCATTTTAAGTGGTGTTTGTGTTGTCATTGTCAAGGCCTCATTATGCTTCCGAAATACATTGTGACTAAGCGAGAAATAAAACAAGGATAGGAGATGCTTTAAAAGATGGAGATGGATACATGTATGTATAATTAAATAGGCTTCAACTGGCTTTTGTTTCTAGAATACTGACAATTTGAATCCATACTCCACTGTTGTTTACTGGTGGGTATATCAGACATAGTATTCTGTGCTGGCACAGGTAACATCTTTGTGCTGTTCACATTTTAAACCCCTATTTCAAATCAAGGGTGTAGATTTAGGGTGGACGCAAGTGACAAGTGACAACGATTTCTGGATTGTCCCCATCAATAACTTGTGCTGGCATAAAATGAGAAAACACTTTTTCACTTATTTCAGTTTCATAGCAGTTCTCCACAACATAGCCTAACAGACAGTGTTATCCTTTCTATCCCTTATCACCAATATTGGCCATTTTTTTTGTTTTTAAGTTTTCTACCATTTAGCAAATGTTCTGTCAGTTAAAGCTGACAGTTAAAGTTAAATATTTCTAGGTCAGAATCACATAGTTAAAGTCATGCATAGCCCAAAGTTAAAGTCATGCATAGCCCAAAACATAGGTTTTGTTTAACTACAGACCTGTTGATTAATCGGATAAAAATGCATCTGACGTTGGACCCAAAATACCTATGCAAGATAACACAAGCCAAATGTGTTCTGGATTTTTGGAAACTTTTGGTCTATAGCCCACAATACTTTTTTGTACTCTAATTTCCAACACAAATAGGCCTAGTAGGTGGCAGTATAATCATCAGTTTGTAAAAATATAATGTACAATTCTCACTCTCACGAGACACAATAAATAAATTTCACTTCCATACAGGAAGCACAGTAGGCTACAGCAAACTGCACTCCATTCTACTTAAAGCCACAATGTGTAGCCTTTGAGTTGCTCCCAATAAAATTAATCGCAACACATTTCAAAGTACGTATTACAGCTACGGTTGCCTGCATGCGGATGTCGTCTATTGTCTTTTCAGTATCCTTATTCTTCGTTTGGATGAAGTTGAAGATTTCTGTTCTGTTCTGGAGAGTCTACCCCAGTTAATATGCATGCCCTTCTATGTCCATGCCGGTTTTCTTCGCTCAATGGTGTTTTTTGCCCCCAACGGCACCTTCCAGGTAGCACAGCCTAAAAGGCACTACCCTTACCCTATTCCTAACCCTAACCCCCTCAACCCTCATCCTAACCCTAAACTGAGTGGAGTAGTGCCTTGAAGGTAGTGCTGCCTTTAAGGCCCCGTTGAGGGCAAAAAAGACCGTTTTCTTCAGGTAGTGTGGGCTAGGGCCAGACCAAACCAAACACAAATAGGGCCAGCATGGGCTTGCCCAGGTCAAGCCCAAACCTTTGGGTTATGTGTGGGCAGCCCACGATTAATCAATTGCCCCCTGGAAACCCATGCATGGGCCTAGAGCTGACACTGACGTCAAGATAAGTGAGATATCAACTTGCACCTTCACACTCAATGTTGGCATGATATATTAAAACACACAGAGGAAGTACAAAGAAATTGTGAGAAAGAAACTGCCCTTCATGCAAGGGCTTCCTACCTAATGTACAGAATAGCAAGAGGTGGGGGTAACTGGCCAGCTCACATGGTGAGCACATGGAGAGCTAGATGGATAGATCATTTTCTTAATTTACGCTGCCAGCATGAGTTGGATATTGCAATGCCTATAAGCGTTCCTATTCAATGATCGGCTCTGGTAACAAGTAAGCCTACTGATAGGACAAACTAGTTTAAGCATGTCTTGTACAAGAAAACATGCAGTGTGTCAATGGTGTAGATTTAGGGTGGACGCAAGTGATGCAAATGTCCCCACCAGCGTCAAATGATTGCTGGATTGAACACTCAAGAATCAGAATCACACAGAATTAACTAAAAAACATGTATAGGAATGGGGGGAGAGAGATCCAGTCCAGTCCATGTCCCTACCAATGCCAAAACCAAACCCACTCCCTTGTTTCAAATACACTGTGCTCTCCTGATAATTGCCTGACTTGCATTTCTATCCTTACAGTGATGTATTTTTTTTTCTTTTTCTTGTTTGAGTGTGTGTGTGTGTGTGTGTGAGTGAGTGAGTGAGTGAGTGAGAGAGAGAGAGAGAGTGTGTGTGTGTGTGCATATATGAGATCAATGATGAATAAAAAGTCATGTCAACCATGGTCTAAATTACTCAAGAAAAAAAAAAGTTTTCTTTTTCTCAAGGAGGAGTTGCTAAATATAAGAATGAACAAACATTTCAGGCTGACTCATTAAAGGTCATTAAAGTTCAGCAACGCTCATGGGGAAGGAAGAGTCCTTCGAGGCCAAAGGAGCCTGACAGCCATGAGATTATGCAATCCTCACCAGTTCCATCAGGGGTAGAGCGCACAAATGTAGGCAGCATCTTCACAGAGGCCGTAGGGCTGGTGTCCCTTCCCAGGCCTCGGTCCATCTCACGACGGAACCTCATTGACACGTCCATGAGATTCTCCTCGGACAGTCGGAGGTGGTAAAGATACTTGTCAACCTGAAGCACAGTATGTGTATTAGCCAGCATTCTACAACCACATGTATAAATAGACAATATGCCTATGCCTTCTATGACTTATTTATAGTATGATGTATTTTTAGCATTTGTAATAACACATATATAAACTATATATAGACCATACATAAAGACCACTTGGTATACAGTATGTTCCAGGCACATGTGATGCATTTTTGGTGTATGCACTTTATACAGCAAAAATCCTGTATTTCTTTCATTTCTTAACTTAACAGTAGTGTCAGCTGATGGACAATACATTGCTGCTCTTTTGGAAACAATCAGCTTCAAATAAAAAAAAACAAACAAACAAACAAACAAACAAAAAAAAAATAATCAGCCTCAAGAGGTGCACTGGATTATTTGCTTAATTTAAAGGTATGGCGGTGAAGTTGTTCAGACAGCAGAATTTGGAGAAGCAAAGAATACACACAAAAAAAGTGATTATTAAGGCCTAGCCTAGACTGTGTACAATGAACTAATGTGTACATTAGCTCCAGCCAGGCCTGTGCATGTTTTCACACTTCCCCTTAACTGACCCTACGGCCAAACGAAATGTCAAATGTCCTCTAAAGGCATTCAGTCTTGTGAAACTCCCTTCGTAGTTACCAGCCTGTATTACGTGACACTGGGAAGACTTGGACAACGTCAGCTGGATAAGACTGATGGTCCTGGGCACACAACTTCAAATGATATATTACTCAACGGCAGACATAAAAATACTCCCTTGCATAGTGACACGGTCAACAGCATGAAAGAGGAAACCTGATCAGTTGTGGGTCTTAACAATATACCATTACACACAACATAATCTACAACTGCAAAACAGTAGCATGTGTGCTTACTGTATTGGCTCATGGTAACTATACGTTTATGACATGTGGAGGGGAGCATTTCATAGGCCTAATTCTTTTTGTGTATTGTCTTAATCCAAATAAAATATACTGGATGTGTATTCCATTGTGGGACATTATATGCAACAATTTATCTATATTTTTGTCTAATATCAAAGATGGGGTCAAAATGACATCCTTGAGGGATATACAGTAGACCTACTGTTGTTTCTGTTGGTTTATAGCACAGTACAGGAGCATGCAATAATTAGGCCAGCTGATGAATAAATTGGTGAAAAATGTGTCCCACTCTAACATCCAAGAGATGTTCATTCTCAACATCTTCAGATTCCTCCTTTCATTCCACACAGTAATTTCAGTGTGGGGGCTAATTAAATGATACGCAACGTAGCCTGAGCCACTGCACACTGCTCCTGACAGTCAGCTATGGTGGAACACGGCTCATGTTACAAGTTGCTGGAGTTCGTGCAATCAGGTCGTAATATAATGGCATACGACACACTGACTGGCCAAAATGTTTAATTCTACAAATCCTGCTCTAGTGACATTCCAAAATATACCTAGTGTGTGTGATTCCTCTCCTTTTTTATCAAAATAATGATATATGAAAAAAAGACTCTTCCTGTACAGTGGGACACCTGGAAAGCAAGCCATTCACGTCGGATTTTGATGCTAAAAACGCGGAACTGTTCAGCCTCTCTGACGTAACCTTAGCTAACGTTAGCTCACATGCGTGTTCAGGCCATTGGGTTCAGGCAGAAACTGAATGTGAAACAGTTTGAAAAGTTGGATAGGGGGTTATATAGGGGGATAATTTAGTACAGCACACTTAAGTCAAGTTGGGTGAATTTCCTGAAAGCCATATTGGTATACAAGGCCAAAGCTGATTTCAAAGACGCCAGTCACGTTTCCATTAAAGGTGATGATGAGAAAACATATCAGGTTATGTTTCCATTGATTCATTCACCCGTGTTAATTTGTTCGGGGTCAGCGGGCATCTCAGCAACGTATAAATTAAGTTAACTCATCTTAGCTTAGCTAACAAGACAAAAAAAAAAATCGTTTTTAGCTGCGTGGCGAAGAAGTCGTTCTCAAACTTTGTAAATGTAGGCTACTTATCGCAAATAGTTACCCTATCTAGTCGGACAAAGTATTGTTACAGAAACATAAAAAGTGTTATCCATAGTTGTGTTAGTTGAATTACTTAATCCAGCCAGCATTAGTTAGCTAGCTACTTACTTTTTGTACTTGGTCATGGTGGAGCTCTGTGAAGTAGTACGCCAAAAGATGCGAGGCTATCATCGTGGCAATGCCCTTCTTTACCCAGGGCAGTGAGATCAAACAAGTCCCTGCTCAAAACTTATCTGATGGGCTAGCCTTCGTGCTTCTAGACAAACATTCCCGGTATGTTTAAAAATTGTTTCTGAGTTTTTCCGGCTTGTCTCGGAGGCTAATCATCCACACAGGCACTGAGTCATCTAGTCGCCACAACTTCACGCATCTCTCAACTGACTTGCCTTGAGCTTTTTTTTGCGTCATGGATGTCATTGACGACTATTGGTCACATGGTGGGTGTGGCGCAGGATAGAAACGTGGAAACGTGTCAGGCGTGGTTGGGTTAATTAAACCACAGGTAATCAACATTACTTTATTTACGTTTGTACTAACCTGTCACATAGGCTAGACCCACGTGTTCTAACAGTCTCCTAGACTGCCTTGAAATATTTGAGCCTAGGTACATGTAGGTCTACAGCTGAACCTACCTAAGGCAAAATAAAGTATAGGCCTACTCCAGACTAATTGCAGCAGAAATGATTTGTTCCATGATTTTTGGTAGGTTCTTGAAACCTTCTCTTCTCCAGCCATAATAAAAATGTATTGGCTGTAGTGTAGCCTACAAATTGTTAATACAATCCAGGTCTTTGCAATGCATATGGTTTGAAGTAAGATTTCTCATTTAGTGTTATATTAGATAATTAGTTCACATACTTTTAGAGCAAAGCCTAGTTTAGGGTGTTTCATTAGCCAACTTGGTAGGTCCATGCATAAACCTGTATTGTGAATTTGTAGGCCTAAACCAAGTGTAGTGCCATCAATTCGGCCTCCAATATTAAAAGGGAACCATTTTAACATAATAATATTAAGTTTCATGGGCTAACCTCGATGATTCAAGATGTAACTGATGTTTCTAAAGTCATGTGTGAATAACAACATTCATTCCATTGATCCCATAACGAGAGCCCATTGTGTCGGAACCTGTTGATAAGCCTTTGTTGTCAAGCCAGTTTATGGTATTCAGAAAGGTCGGCATGTTTTTGAGGACATACGATTTTCCTCTTCTACACATAATTTCCCAGTAACTCTATCATAAAACGCAATAAATTCAGGACTCCACTCCAGAGAGCGCAGACCTCCGCCAAGGCAATGTGTTCAAAGACACAATATAAATTCCAGATCGTGTTCTGGATCACAGATCGCCACCAAAATCAAATCTGTTTTTACTCGTCCCAATATACATGTAGTCCGAAAATTTCATCCAAATCTGTGCAGTACTTTTCGAGTTATGTTGTACATAGGCAGACACACACACTCACACACACACATGGACACATGCCAGCAAAAACATAACATCCTTGGCGGAGGTAATAATTAGGCTGCACAAAGGAAATGCAACTGGCTACTTCTTCACTGACCCATGTGAAAGCAGGCAAGAATTACAGTTATAAGAGATAAAAACTACTGTAACAGTGTGTCACTCGACAGATCAGCATTGTTGTTTTGTACATGCATAGTATGCAAACCATTTCCTCAAGGCCAACCCATAAATATCTGTTGGTCAGGGGTTACACACCCACACCAGCTAGACTAGGCTATATCTTAGCCAAAGATGGTAAAATTGCACACTTTCCATGCTCAAGTAGAAGTTTAAGTACTGACTTGACATTATTACTCAAGAAAAAGTGAGCAGGCTTTGTAATGTATAAAAGTAAAACAAACTCGAGGCTATTTGAAGGACTATTTTGATGGTTGTTCTTGATAAAGAAAGCAGAGTCCACATTAATCATTGTAACAAATTTTTTTTTAGTTAAGATTAACAATTTCATTTGTTTGATGTTTCATGAGCCACTTAGACTAATGAGGATAAGCAAATGGAAAAACAAGGCTAGGACATTCTTTATACATTTTCTAGATTTCATAATAATGTTTCCTGTCACCAAATAGGTCTCCTTTGCCTCTGGCACCTGAAGGGCTGCTAGTGGAAAAAATTCTGAGGCTGAACTTTTCAATGGGTACAATGAGAAGAAAACGTTGACATGTTAAATTTAATCCTACTTTAATCCCACCTTTTTATATCTCAAAGCAAGCATTTTATTCCCACAGTCATGTTGGTACGCCTGAATGTTATCATGCCTGCACCTGGAAGCCCCACTATCATACAGCACCATATTGTCATGAATTGAAAATATTGATAATTTGATCAAAATAAAGTGCATAAATGAACCAGAATGTTTTGAAAATTTAAGAAGTGGAAAGTGTAGTTATTTTTGATAAAAGTAGTGGGGTCAAAGTTGAATACAGAAGCACAGATGTTTTTATGCTTTTATTGGTACTTTGCTAGTACTTTTATCCAAAGCAATAATGCTGAAAATAATGGCCTATTAATCTCTACTAATCTCTGATCTTTTGTTGATATAGCACTACACCTCATTAAAGTCAGACCTGAGAGTTTTTTTTACAACTTCCATTCACTGTCTGAGCTTAGGGGAGCACAGGAAGGTCTAGGGTAAGTGTAATCCACGATGTAGGCATTAAAGGATTAGCTATTTATAACTTGAGATGTCAGGAGGCCTACAGGTGGATATAAAAATTAGAAAGTAGCCTCCTAAGGCCTGATATATTAGCCTATCACATAGGCTACTGAAAACTAATAGTTATCTCTAATAAGGTTCTTGTCTCATAAGAAATAAAATAAACACTCATTGCAATCTCATCTATTTCTCCCACTTACAGGACTGTCCTATAATTATACATGTATGTGATAATACATTAGAAAATAGTCATAGCTTGTTGTCCCTATTGATGTTAAACTGAATTATTCCTGTAGGACAGGGTGACCAGATGAGCCTGATAATTGTTGTCTGTCCCCGGGACAATTCAAGAAGACCCCTGATTGCTGAAGCTACAACGTTATTTATGTTGGTATTAACTGTAGGAATGTTCCTAATTCCCAATGAACATTCAGAGAAATGACCTTGATATGTATCGAAGAGGTTGACATACTTGATATACTTGATACAAGGGAAAGATCTCATCTCAGAATTTAGGCTACTTTAGTCATGAGGTTTAACCCTTTTCATCTCCTTAACCCTTTACATTTGTGTGATGAGTTTATGGAGACGTCAAACTGGGAGTATAATGGCCTACATTATTCGCCTTCAACAAGTATAGCCATGCAGACTATTCATACAAAGGACAAGTTGTAAATAGATTCTATCATGCATAGCCTCTAACCTAAACTTGAAAGGTGATGACTAGACCGGTTTGTTTTTGCATTGGTTGCTCATAAACCAGTGAATGAAAATAGGCCTGGGCCTACTGTAAGGCAGACATTTCAAACCGTTTGCTCCCAAAGCCTGACATCTAGTGGATGAAATATAACACTACACACATGCCCTTTAAAAAATCGTTGGCTGGTCAGGAGTTTGGTTTGGCAGCCTATAATTAGGTAACGAGGGGCGAAGGGGCACACCTGTAAGTGAGATCTAAATTAATGACTCAATTTCGTAGCTCACACTAAAATAGTTTGTACAAATTTGTCGACAGTTGTGAATAAGGACGACAGCGTTTCAAACTTCAGCTATTTCCAAAAAATGTGAATGTGTTTTACATATATCATAATATCCACAAAAGATGTCTGTCAGAAAGATTAAGGCCGTTATAATGAATGTTCCTGAGCGTGAGCTAATGGGTGATATTTTGTTGCAAGAGACCGGTGAGACGTTGCTCCCTGTGCATGTCAATATTGTTAAATTAAAGCGCTCGAATGGTGGTGTTTACATTACAGCTGAGGACAGGGATGAAACCGTTAAGAAACGACAGCTGGCTAATGCCAAAGAACGATTAAGGGTAAGTGACTAAGTCTGTTCATTCATCAGCTCTAAAGTATAAATTGGGCTGGCTACTAACAGCTGTGTAGGCTCGGCTGCCATTGCATCTTTGATTTTGAGTGTTGGGAAGGCCCGATACAAGTGGTTTTACAAGCTAACGTTATGATTATTCTAAGCTCGTATATCTCTTTAACATAGGTTTTTTTTCTCAGTTGGTGGGCTGTAGACTATAGGCTATAGTCTATAAATGCTGTTACCTTTTTTTCCAAATCAGGAAAAGAAAAGAAAAATCAATGCACTTCAGGAATGTTCAGTTTACCACCATAGATGTCATAGAATCTCGGAATGTTAAGGTGTGAAATAGGCCCATACTTTTCACTAGGCTTATCTGGCATAAGCCATCCTTTTTATACCTTTTGGTGTGGTCCATCCAATTAACTTTGATGGCATGTAGTTATATGCAGAGTGAATAAACACAAGTATAATTGCCACCATAGCCATACAATATTGCACTGAAGGCTACTCTCTGGGTAATCTGTTGAAAACGCTTCCAAATGAAATAAATAGTTGTAAGCGGGTGGTCACTGCTGTGCTATCAAACATCAAAGCATCGTCTAACTGTTACAGTAACATTTTGGGGAATGTTTTTTGGGGACTCTTGCTTTAGTTTGATGTCAAAAACTGCTGACAAGTAGCCAAGTGAAGTGACTACTGTCTCCTGTCTCGCAGGTGAAGAGCCTTAACGCCATGTTCGCTCACCTCAAGCGCATAGTGCCAGTGATGCCTCTTGGCCGCAAACCCAGTAAGGTGGATATGTTGAAAGCAGCCACTGAATACATCAGACTGCTGTCAGCTGTGCTTCGGGACACCTGTGTGAGTGCTACTGATTATCTGTTAATGTACAGTATTATGTAAGTATTATGATACATTTTTAACGCACTGTTTTGGTACAAAGTTCAGGTATGAGAGTAATATCAAGGTCAAAAGAAAGAAGTGTTCTAACTTATATTCTTGCTATTGTATCTCTAAAGGCTAGAGAAACTAACGTTACAGACATTCTTCAAAGTGCAAACAGTCTACCCGATACAGAAGACAAGCTCTCAGGAGTTTGGACTGTGGATGAGGTTGGTTTTCCAGAGTTATAACGTTAGTAGTTCTTATTTTGTGTCTGTGCCCCACAGTTAACTCATAAAGAGGACAATTTTATTACGGTACTTAAAAAATTTAAATTGCCGCACTGCCATGAATTGAAGAGGGATGTATGTGCAGCGATTTTTGCCAGATGACTTTGTCATATCCAAGAGCAATTCTGTTCCTCACACACAAAAAAATGCTCGCTGCAGTTTAAAGAGCTGTGTGCAAGAGCTGTGTCTGTGTTAAAAGAGCTGTGCCTAGTTGTACGTTACGTTACTACTGTATGTGTGGCATAGCAATAGCTTACTAACACAATATTACTTTATGTCTCTGCCTTCTCTCCCATCTTGACCTTGCTAATTCTCAGATACTGGACTCTATGTCCAGCTCTGTGCCGAATGAAGTTGTATCTGCTCCAGCTCCAGCTGTTGCAGAAGGATTCCAGTTTCACGATTCAAAGCCAAGTGGCTTGGTTGTGCACTGTGTGAAATCTGCTTACCAGTACATCGTTCAGTTCGCCCCAGTGGACCAGGCCACACTTCAGCCCACAAGCTCCACACACCCAGATCTTACAGCTCAGCTCCAGCTCCAGCCTCAGCTCCAAATTCACATTCAACCACAGGCTCATTAGAATCACTGTTGCATAATATTTATGTTTTTATTTAAGTTATTTATTGGAAGACTGTGTGATATTGCTTGCCAGTCATGTCTGTCTTGTTTATGATTCTGTACTTTGCCTTTTCAAAGTGAGAGTTTAAGCTCCTGGGTAGGCTATATGGTATAGCAACTCCCACTGAAATATTTTGTTTTTATGTTTGATTTGTGTGTAGGCCTACAGTATATGTTTGATGATACAAATGCACTGGGACACATGAAATGGGGATGTTTAGGTAAAGGACGCTTTTGGTGGTGGTGGATCTAGGCTAGATATTGTTTTAAGTGGGAGAAACCCCCCCATAATAAATGTCACATTTCATGCACAATAATTCAATTCATTATATTTATACAGTGCCAGTGCCAGTTACAGTACAATTGCCTTGCAGCACTTTACAGACAGTACAAGGAGCAATGGGCAATGAAAACACCTTTGTGGTGGTTGACAACCACAATTTGTCCACGATTTTGATCCATGATCCATGAAGTACTAGCCTGGCCATGCACAGACCCACAGGGGAGTCTAGATTTCTAGACTAGCTAAGCATCATAATTGTCCCACAACATTATATGGTAGTAAAGCCATAGGTGGTTGTCTAAAAGTTCTGGTTAGACAGTGTAGTAAAAGTTCTGGTTAGACAGTGCCACACAAAATGTTAACGTTAAGGAGTGAGACCAATCACGGGTCTTGCCAAGTGCCACCATGGAATAGTCAGACACAGGGCCTGCAGGAAGGAGAGTAGGTCCTGGCATGGGACTTCTGTGAAGTTGGTCGCAGCCCACATCAGAGGAGTTAATGACAGGGAGTCAACCAGTGAGAGCCAAGGATGACACTCAGCAGAGATTATTGTAGTTCATGTTGGCAAAATAGCAAAATAGTTTTCAATCAATGTAGGTAATTCAGACTTCACAGATCATGTGCGTAAAAGATCACATTCGGTTTCTTGCAGTATACCAAGAAGCCACATGGGGGAGCCAGTGGTAACAATCCTAAACACATCTTAGGGGTGCTATCAAGTTAAATATGGTTTTCGTGACAATTGCATGACTGTATACATTATACAGCATATGCATTGTGAAACGATCCGGTGGTAGAGGTAAATAGAAATCGTCCCGCAATGTTAGTTCTTTGTCAACAGGAATAGTCCAGACACTTATTGCGTGGTGGATGTGGTTCAGGGATACACGCAGGTCAGAGCGTTGGCAGGCGTGGCGGTGGGCTGGACTAGGCTGCAATGAACGGCGACAAACCGGGGATGTGCAGCGAGCGGGAGACATTAAAATATCAGGAGTCAAGACGGATATACCAACGTATTGTTTTATAATAGAATATTATTGCTGAACGCATTTCATCAATGCATTTTTTCATTATTAGGCCTAATATTTTGATTTTTTGGCAATTTTCATAAACGTAGAATTTGTCTAAGAGCATCTACATGCTCAGAGGACAAGGCGTTGGAGAATGCTGTAAGGTAAGGTGTTTACTAAGCTTAGCCTGTCATATTAGGATAGATTATGGTTTGCGCATGAAGTTGCAACAAATGGGTAATGCGTATGGTATTTTTGTTATTTGGGATTATTATTATTTGACAGTATTGCCAACACACATAAAATGAGAAATCAAATGTATTTGCTATGATTAATGTTATTATTTTTAAGGTGTCCTTAATCCTTGCCTTTCTTCCATAAGGTTTAATGCACAAAATGGTGCTTTGCAAAAGCCTACACCTCTTATCGTAGGTGGGAAGGAAGTCAGTCATGAACATCCATCCACGCAAAGACCATGACGTGAAAGTGAACATAACCAGTTTAAGGCTGTGCACATAAAATAGCAAAACATTTTTATTGCATGACATGTCCACTCCCTCATGTCATGTTTATTATTGTGTTGGAGTTTAAAGGCGCTAATTGCCCATGCGTAAATAACGTCAGGTATCTATTAAACAGGCACGGAGGCCTGTGGGCAATGTTGTGGTGATCTTTGTTTTGCGTTAACATACGGGCCTGATGCTGTTGAATTGTTCTAATTCAGCTTGCGGGCTAAATGTCAAAGAGTGCTCCATCGAAGCGTGGCAAGATGCTTTATAAACAGGACTGGTATTGGCTACTAATAGTCTAAATCTTTGGGAATCTCATTCATCTTTTCTGCTTAACGCTGACAAGCTGATCCATATATGAACACCGCTACAAAACGAACATCGTGTGCTTAAATGTATGAAGCACATCACTGATGGCAGGTAGCCTAGCATTACGCAATTGAAAGTCAGTGAACTAAATGTATTTTATGACTGATAACCAACCTCAATTAACTGTGCAATGTAATACGGATATTGAACATGCTGTTAAATGCAGATGTCCATTAGTTGAACCCCTGGCTACGTCCCGATCACAGTGGAGTGGTGCTGATGTTGCAGCGGTGCTCGCGTTGTTGCTAGGCAGCCATGCGCTGGTCATGGGGCGGGAGAGGATTGAACAAGGAAGGGCTCCACAGTATGATTTATGACTCAAGGAATTTTCTGTTGCCATAGATGTTGGTCTTTTTCATTTGAACGGACATGCAGCTAGACAAATCAGAGATTTGGCTTTTGTTTTTAGTAACGTAACAATCGGCCAGTGATAATTAATTGAGGTTGCACATTGCTGACTTCGTCTTTCATCGACGATAAAGTACAGAGGGAGGTTGGCGAACAGGGATCAGTGACGTGATCATCACAGCATCTGTTCCTGGCACGAGCCCCTTTGCTCCCGCGTGAGGCTTCTCCTCCCTGGGCGACCCAACCCTGTCTGGGAAAGGACTTCCGCTCAATATCCTGGTTGTGGATTACCCTGAGCACTTTTGACCATCCACTCGCATGCGCAATTGCTGAGACAAGGTTAGACAGTTCATTTTGTCACGATCTCGCCACCATATCATGCTTTTATGCTTTTTAGTGTTGTGGGAAGAGGGGGGGGGGGGTAATAATATATGACCAGGGACAGATCTGTGGATGAGGTGACCGACTGAGAAGTTAGTTTGCATGAAATAGTTATTTGCATGAAATAGCCTGTCACATTGACCCTTAAGGTCATTAGCTGAGATTGAAAATGATTGTTGTCGTTGGTTGGGATTTGCATTACAAGCCCTTTATTTTAATGGGTTTTTCTGTTTGTACAAAAATAATAACAAAGCTACCATACTAGCAACATAAGCTTGTAAAGTGAATCACAACATAACCACATTAAACCAAAGCCAGATCTATCTGTCTATCTATCCCATGTAAGGGTGACTTTCTATGCAGTTTCATCCGCCTGAGAAAGAAGCAGATAAAAGGTTCATTACATTTCCCAGGGATCTTGGAATCATGCTGAATGTACTTCAGCTAAATAAAGATGAAAATAGCCAATTGGACTTGGAATTCCTCTTGGCATGTAATTTCTACCATGCAGCATTTTCTCTCTCACTTATGAGGACAGGCAGTATCCCGCATTACTCTGATTAAAGTGAGCCCTGACAAAAATCAATCAGGCGTTACTTATGCAATTATATACCACTCAGTCCTAAACGTCTCCATCCAGTCGCTCTGTTTTAACCAGATTACTCCGCTTGGGTCGGACAATGGGCTTGACTTTGTCCAGACTTTAAAAAAAAAAAATCAATAAAGGAGGAAAGCACTTGCACATACAAGGATGCTATTGGGTTGCTCATCCCTTTTCTCCACAGTATCTGGTAAACAGGAAATGCATGCTTGCCAGAACTCTGCCGCTTTCTCTGTTGTTTTACAAAGTATGTATATTTGTGTCTGCAGTGACACACATCCCACGCCCAGCCCCCAACACACAAATACACACACACAGACACACAGCTTTTGGGGTTGTTCTGCCAGCCTTGGGAGTGTGTCTGTTCTGGAGCTCAGCCATCAACACCCCAATCATTACTAGCCTCCCTAGAGAGACTGAGCTGCTGTCAGGAGGGAGTCCACAGCAGATGTGGTCCCATTCACTCACTCACTCACTCACACAAAGACTGGAGTCCATGATGAAGCAGGGGGTTCATTCTACACACACCCAAACTTCACACATGGTTGACCACACCAGTGTATTGTCTGTTGTATGCCATTTCACACAATAATCTCTTTAAAATATGCAAAATAATGACCATGAACACAACCTTGAGTCTCTTTGAACATTTATTTTTAGACTTTTTTAAACAATGTTTATGATTAGATCTCATGTGATGTCATGTCTCCTGCACATTTTTGTTGTTTTGAAGATATTTTTAATGCTTTGCTTTTATTGTTTGAATAAAGTAAAGATAAAAATGTTCAACAGAGAAAAAAACGTATAAAAATAAACTCACCCCACTGAAATAGGAATACTAAAAGCAGCTACAGCTCCAGCAGCTACATGATCTTTAATAAGCACCAATGAGAAATTAGTTGAAACCGTTTGAAGATATACAGACAGTACACCGTAATATTCATAGCTAGTGTTGTTATGAATGCAGTTCTTTGTGTCTTTACATAAATCATTTTACTGAGGAGAGATCTGTGCTTATTCTGGCAATTCATAAAGTCATAAATGAGCAATCTGAAGAGTTGTCACTTTTGTCAGTTTGTATATTAAACCGCCACTCACTAGGCGGGGCATTTTACTTTATCTCCTTCTTGCAGGAGTCTCTGGGTGTGTGTATGATACTGTGTGTGTGTGTCTTTCAGAGAGAGGCTTAGTAGACTTGGATACTTGTAGAAAAAAAAATGTAGAGGGTTGTAATCTGTCTTGGCTATGTGAATATGTTTGGTTTTCAACTGACTTAACAGACCTTGTTAATGCCAAGATTTCAGTTCATGTTTAATACAATTACTAATTAACACACAAACTCATCATTTAATGCACTTTATCATCTACAGTACATGATTCTTTCTCGTCATTTACTCAAGTTCACAATTCAAAATATATTTTGTGCATAAACATTGAACCACATAACTTTGTAGACTGTTTTACAACAGAAAAAAAATATTTTCCCTTTCTTACGTTCCTTGCAAACTCATTATTTAATGCACTTTATCATCTACATGTTTCCTTGAAGGTCATAATTTCTTCACTATACTGTATATTTTGTGCATAAACTTTGTAACCGCATAACTTTGTTTCACAAAAAAAAAAATATTTTCCCTTTCTTACGTTCCTTACCACCTACTGTATTTCTGATCTTGCTATTGTCTTGACCTCCCCTCCAGCTCTCTCTTATCTCCTTGTGGTGGTAACCTCCTCTGAGCCAAGACAATATGAGTACCTCCTCCAGCCCAAAGGGGACGCCCGTCCAGCAGAGCCCCTCTGATGGGGACACATTAGCGGACACGGTCGCTGACACGGACACCCTTCTGTCTCCCCAGCAGTCCACACCATCTACCAGCCAGAAGAAGCGAATCTCCAGTCTCCTGCAGAGCCCTGTGAGTAGCCTGACTGTGTGTGTGTGTGTGTGTGTGTGTGTGTGTTAATGGAGAATTTGAATGTGTAACGTGTGTGTGTGTGTGTTTGTGTGTGTGTGTGTGTTAATGGAGAATTTGAATGTGTAACGTGTGTGTGTGTGTGTGTGTTTGTGTGTGTTTGTATGTGTATACACCAGCGTGTTTGTGTAACAGTGGTCGATGTGTAGGTGTAGGGGTTACTCCAGCTCCCAGTGTTAGCTCTTGGCAAACACCGGATTTGTATTTCTGTGTCTGTGTGTCAGTGTTGCACTGGAGAGCAGAAGCTCTTTAAAGAGATCTCCGCTCCGATTCCCTCTGTCAGCCTCTGTGGCCGTCATTTCCTCCACAACCCCCCACCCCACCCTGCCCCATCCCAATCCAGACCATCCTGCCACCCTTTAATGTCCTGAATGCAATCCCTCTGCCCTCTCTCCCTCTCTCTCCCTCTCTCTCTCTCTCTCTCTCTCTCTCCCTTCCCCCTCATTACATTCTCAAAGATATGATTATCTCCACAGCTCAGATTTAATCTCCTCTGAATCACCACTTGTGAGCTGCATCTGCACAACGGCAGCTCCAAACACCGGGGCGAGTGAGTGAGTGGGAGGAAAGCGAGAGAGGGAAAAAAAAAGAGAGAGCGCGAGAGATAAAGTTTTTTAAAAAAAGAGTGAGAGAGAGGGAGCGTGTGTGTGTGTGTGTGTTTGTTTGTGTGTGTATGTGTGTGTGGGAGCAGGACCAAGAGGTGGAGAGGTAGAGGAGACAAGCTGAACAAAAAAACAAACGAATGAACGGATCCTAAAAAAGAGAGTGTTGATTCAAAGGGAATGTGACAAAAGGAACTAAATCAAGTGGACAGAGCGGCATTCAGACGTTTGGCCAGGGCGTCCTTGACTGTTTTGTGCATGAGTGCACCCAAGTGTTTGCACTCTGCTGTGGATTTTTGTTGGTGGGCACATTAGCTAATGCAATTTCAGCATTGTGTGTGTGTGTGTGTGTGTGTGTGTGTGTGTGTGTGTGTGTGTGTGTGTGTGCTGAGGGGTGGGTAGGGGGGCAGGGGGGAGTGTGTATGTCTGTGTGCTGAGTTTGACTTTCTCTTGTGTGTAGGTGAGTAGGTTATCTAGTGATATGTATTGTATGTGTTTGTCTGCACTTGAGTTAGTAATTATCCTTATTCTGTGTGTGTGTGTGTGTGTGTGTGTGTGTCTGTGTGTGTGTGTGTCTGTGTGTGTGTGTGTGTGTGTGTGTTTGTGATGTTGTGTGGGGATTGCTGTGTGTCTATATGTCTGTGTGCATGTGATCTTGCTAGTCCTTCAGAGAAGAGCTGGATGTGCTGATCCAGGAACAAATGAAGAAAGGGGGCAGTGCCTCGAACCTGTGGGCATTGCGGCAGATCGCCGACTTCATGGCCACTCATGGCTCTCCTGCTGCTTTGCCCGTTTCACCCTCAAGTAGGTCTCTCTTTCTCTCTCTCTCTCTCTCTCTCTCTCTCTCTCTCTCTATATATATATATATATATATATATATATATATATATATATCTCTTTCTCTCTCTCTCTCTCCATATTTCTCTCTCTGTTGTCCTTCTCCCCTCACACATTCACTCTGATATTTTACATTTACTGTAAGGATTTGCCCCGGGGTTTTTGTTATAACTGACCCTGTCTACTAAACCTTCTGTAGTATTCATACTGTCCTGCAAGTCCCTATCAGAAGAAAACTTCTCATAACTGCCATAGTAGAAGTTTTTTTTTTTGTCAATTTATAGTTGACTTCATCTTCAATCAGAATTCTAAGCTATTGATAAATAACTTTATCACTACATTTTTGAGCAGTGTGACTGGGCATTGTTATGCAATTCAGTTTACTGAGGCAAGCATCAGGCCACTGAAGAACAGTCAATCACATATTAATTTCACAGGCATCACACAACTTCATAGAACTATGAATAGCTAAGGGTGTATTGAGGACCAGAAATGACAGCAATGCTAACTTCTCCCTGTAGCTTCGACCATGGTCACCCCCATCAATGACATGCAAGGCTGGGAGCCAGGGACCATGGTGAAAGGGGAGCGTCTGATGCGTTGTAAGCTGGCCAGTGTGCATCGTCTCCTGGATCTGTACGGCTGGGCCCAGATAAACCATGCATGCCTCACGGTCAGTCCCCTCTCCTAGTTCTCAGTATTTTTAACTGTGTGTGTGTGTGTGTGGTGATGGTGGTTTTGACCTTAGTTCTTTCGACTGCATCATCATCGTCGTCATCATCATTCATCCCCACCCTTATATCTGTAGTTCATAAAAATTCTGGTCGGAAGAATGCATTCCCTGAGTCACGATGAGTCATGAAGATATCTAATAACAGAAACATTTCATTCATTCAAAGGAAGAGACCACCATTTTTCATGCCATCTTTACTAGTACAGTGTGTGTGACTGTCATATAACAATTTATGTCACTATCTATATCACTTCTATTAGTAATCATTTGAATATTTTGTTGAGCCTGCAGCAAAGGCTTTGCTATATTGTCATTGTCATTAATCTTCTCCTAACTGGTTGCTTATGATAGTACTGTCATCCCCACACCGGACTCACTGTGGATACAGGGGATGTATTTGCTCATCTCTGAAAGCTCCCCAAAACATGCTGTTAGGCAAGCAGAAGGCAGTGGGGAAATATATACAGTATATGACCAATCTATATATTATTTGTTATATTGTATATTCGCTGGTTATATTGTAATTTCGTTTGGTCTTGGCAAATAAAAACATTTGAAGTTGAAGTAAACTCAGAATCTGAAAATTCCTTTTTGTTAAAATTACAGTACGTAATGCCATTGTTTTTGCAGAAGAAACAGGCTTTGACTGATGTGACATTGAAGTTATTCTCATTTAGCTAGTACAGTGGATTTTGGCTGACCTTTTTTTTTTGGCCAGTCTTCCTTTGTGTCCATTATTTTTGGCTATTCATCAGAGACTGTTGTTGATATATAGGTTGATGCAGTAGGAGCGCTTTGAGGTTGTTAAAATGCTAAGGACCTGAGCATGATTGTGCTCTTTTTCAGCCACTGCTGCTCTGCTTGCTAATCGTATTGCATTCTGCTCACATCCGCTTGTGTCCCTGTCCTGCAGATACGCGTGAGCAAAGAGCAGGAGCACTTCCTGGTTCTTCCTGATGGTCTGGCTTACGGAGAGGCCACAGCGTCCAGCCTGGTATGTTAACAGCATTATTCAAGATTCAAGCTTCAAGATAGTGTTTATTACATCTCATTATACATATATAAGAGAGTAAAATTCTTGTGTTTTATGCTCCTCAAAATAAATAACAAATAGTATGTCAAGAGAGAGAGAGAGAGAGAGAGAGAGAGAGAGAGAGAGAGAGAGATGCTGTGTGTGTGACTGAGTGAGAGAGAGAGAGAGAGAGAGAGAGAGAGAGAGAGCTATGTCAGTATTATGAACTACCCTGACATTATGACATTATGAACTACCCTGTACTGCTGATGAAACGTGGGTTAGTGTAGAGCTAAGTGCAGAATCTTTTTCACATAGTAGTGTTAGGCAGTAGATAATGACAGGCTGCACAGCTTTTGTGTGGGTAGATCATTAGAGCTTTAATGTGACCAGTCTGTTAGTTTCCATATAAACTGATTTTAAGCTACAAAGTAGTTTGATTGGTTAATTGATTCAGTTGAACTTACACACACACACACAGCGAGAGAGAGAGGGAGAGAAAGCGAGATAGAGAGAGAGAGTGAGAGAGACACACACACACACACACACACACACACACACACACACACACACACACACACACACACACACACACAAATCAATTCTGTAATTAAAATTTTTCAGTGAGCTCAGCCTTGGGCAAAAGGGTTCAAAGAATGGAGATGCAAAAACAGATGTGAAGTTTCTGTGCTTCATTTGAATAATCTTCTTAAAAGTCCTACGGATAGAAGCAGGCAGGCCTCAGGGTGACACTTGAGAGCTCGTTGTGTTGTGGAGTCGAGAGACGATGTCTTGGATTTCAGGCTTTTCTGTAATGGTGAATTTTAAGTGAAAGGCTGTACTCAAGGATTATAATGTTGCTATAAAAGTGTGGCTATATAGACCACAGCCAGAGATAATGTTTCTGGGCTTGTTCGTCTGACAGACACTCTGCAAATACATGGTGAAGGATCTGACAGACAATTGGTAGAAATTTTTAATACATAATGCTCCCTTGCTAGCCTTCAGTAGTTAGTTACTTCAGCAGTTAGGTTGAGTACCAGTTACTGAATGCAACTGTACTACTTTATGAATATTGAAGGTGGAGTACCGATGAATTGGGAGCTGATGATGGAGTCTCAGGAACTATACTGTACCGATATTCTCCCTGATGCTTAAGTTCAAAAAAGTGCTCAGCCCCATGCATTTCAGTCTGAACTAAGCACTTTTTTGGACTTATGCAGCAGGGGGAATACTGCCCTAAGTTAAGGCTCCATCAGTTCTTAGAAGTCTTTTTAATAAGTGGTGAAATGTCTTCAGTCTGCAAAAAGAATTCCAGTTGCCTTACAACTTAGTACTTATTGTATTACTATGACTTTGACTTAGAATCTACACAGACCGTTAGGCTACAGCATCTGTATGTCAGCTCTGATGTTAGACCTGCTCTGTGCTCCCCAGGTGAAGGTTAATATTCTGGGGGAGGTGGTGGAGAGAGGCAGCACCACTCTGGGTGTGGACCTAGCTGGATTCAGTCTGCACTCAGCCATCTACTCTGCCCGCCCTGATGTCCGCTGCCTGCTGCACCTCCACACGCCGGCCACTGCTGCGGTGAGTCAGGACAGGAGACACACAAACACACACACACACACACACACACACACACACACACACACACACACACACACACACACACACAAACACAATTCTTCACTTCCAAAAAAACAGTATGTGGAACTGTGGAATGTCCTGTGAAGGTGAATGGAATTTTGTGTTGAAAATAAAGTAAACTTATGTGCATAATGTACCCAGACAGAAAAGGAAGCTTGGTGCGTTTTTAAGACATGTCAAAGATCACATAGGATCATCACTGCTTGTAAATGACATTTTTAATGAAACTTTGTCTATAGGTTTCTGCTATGAAGTGTGGGCTGCTCCCATTGTCCCATGAGGCTTTGCTGGTGGGAGACGTGGCGTATTTGGACTACAATGGAGTAATGGAGGAAGAGGAAGACCGAGTAGAATTGCAGAAGAGTCTCGGACCCACTTGTAAGGTAATGTGCCTCACTTGGACACACAGGAACAATGTCAGATGGTTCTCCTCCATTTAGTCAGCTGTAACTGGATATGAATGGGGGGGGGGATACTATATATCTGAATGATCCTCTCAGGGAAAAAAAAATCAATGTATATTAATTGCTAATGTATAAAAAGGAAGTCCATTACTCAAGAGAGGCAACATTAATAAATCAATAATCACTCAGAGAGCAGATTCCTGGAAGAAAGATTCTGTGTAAAAGAACAGAGAGAGGTACTGTAGTAGGGGAGATGAGAGTATAGATGGCTGTGGGTAGATTGTGATGGAATGGTTATATGGCTTTGGGGAACACTCACTCGTTGTGTTTTGGGCTGTGCAGGTGCTAGTGCTGAGGAACCATGGGATTTTGGCTCTGGGAGAGTCAGTGGAAGAGGCCTTTTATACTATCTACCACATCCAGGCGGCCTGTCAGATTCAGGTGATAAATCTTCCCCGCTGACGCTGTGAGAATGGACTCTCTATCTCTCTCTCTTTATTGCTCTCTCTCTCTCTCTCTCTCTCTCTCTCTCTCTCTCTCTCTCTCTCTCTCTCTCTCTCTCTCTCTCTCTCTCTCTCTCTCTCTATTTCTCTTTTTATTGCTCTCTCTCCCTCCCTTTCTCTCTATTGCTTTCTCTCCCTCTTTCTGATGGTCTTTCCCTCTCTCGCTGCCTTTTCTATCTCTGTGTGGGTGTGTTCACATAGAAGAGGTGGTGAATGTGGTAGGATGCATCAGATGTATGTGGGTGGTGTCTGTGTGTGTGTGTGTGTGTGTGTGTGTGTGTGTGTGTGTGTGTGTGTGTTTGTATGTGTGCGTACACGTGTGTGTGTGTGTGTGTGTGTGTGTGTGTGTGTGTGTGTGTGTGTGTGTGTGTGTGTGTGTCTGTACTTCGTTGTACGCTTCTATGCATTTCCGTAGTTTATCAGCCTGAGGCAGACCCTGTAACAGCTGCAGTCCTCCTTTGCTCTGACAGGTGTCAGCATTGTGCTGTGCTGGAGGGGAGCAGAACCTCATCATGCTGGACCGAGCCACCCACAAGCCCAACCCCACAGGCACCGTGGGCTGGGCCGGCTCCACCTTCGGGCCCCTGCACAAGAGTCGCCTCGGAGAGCACGAGTTTGAGGCGTTGATGAGAACCCTGGACAACCTGGTGAGATGATTATATACTGTACCCCATTGCTTTGTGATGAGCTGCTGCGCAAAATTATGAAAACATCTTTTTAGGCTGGTGCAGTGGGGTTTGGTTTGGATGTCTGCAGCCCTAGAGGCAATTTCAGACCAATCCTTGGGAACCCAGTTGTCCAAGTGAACCCATGCCTGACCTTCTGGAATAGAGTGAATTCATCAAGAGCCAGTTCAGAGTATAGCACACCAAAACCTGATTGTGCAAAGATTTATGAGAAGTTATTTGTTCATCATAACATGCTTCCCTCCTTTGGATAACAATAAAGATGTAACATTTAATGCAACAAAATATTATCCTGCTTTCATGCCAGTGGATAATAAGGAGCTAACAACAGATGTGAGGTATATATTAGCTGAATAATAAACAAATAATTATAAGCGCTGTCAGTACATCAGGGGATTAGTTCTATGCTAATATGCTGAGCTCTTTAACATATCTGCAAAAATACCCTAATTCATTATTATTCACAGATTCCTCCAGTTTTTGTGCTTATGACTTAAAATGCTAGGTGCCATATCTTTTCTTTCATATTATATTAGGTTTAGTGTTATACACCTCCGTCCTACTTACTGAAGAATTATGGACACACACACACACACACACACACACACACACACACACACACACACATAGCAGGGGGGCAATTGGAGTGATGAGATCATTATCAAGCCTGTTATTACAGTACCATTAAAGCTTTCCCAATTTTATCAGCTGAAGCTCAAAACAACATTGTAATGACTGATTAGCACACTATTCACAGCCCCTGCATGCGGCCTCTCTCACTCTCTTTCTCTCTCATACTCTCTCTCCTTCTCTTTCTCTCTCATACTCTCTCTCTCTCTTTCTCTCTTTCTGTATCTCTCTTTCTCTCTCTCATACACTCTCTATCTCTCTCTCTCTTTCTCTCTGTCTCTCTCTATATCTCTCTTTGTCGCTCTCATACACTCTCACTCTCTCACACACATACTCTCTCTCTCTCTCTGTCTCTTCCTATATCTCTCTTTCTCTCTCTCATACACTCTCTCTCTATCTCTCTCTATCTCTTTCTCTCTGTCTCTTCCTATATCTCTCTCTTTGTTGCTCTCATACTCACTCTCTCACACACATACTCTCTCTCTGTCTCTCTTCCTATATCTGTCTTTCTCTCTCTCATACACTCTCTCTCTCTCTCTTTCTCTCTGTCTCTTTCTTTATCTATCTCTTTGTCGCTATCATACACTCTCACTCTTTCACACACATACTCTCTCTCTCTGTCTCTCTTCCTATATCTGTCTTTCTCTCATACACTCTCTCTATCTCTCTCTCTCTCTCTTTCTCTCTGTCTCTTTCTATATCTCTCTCTTTGTCCCTCTCATACACTCTCACTCTCTCACACACATACTCTCTCTCTCTTTCTCTCTGTCTCTCTTCCTACATCTGTCTTTCTTTCTCTCATACACTCTCTCTATCTCTCTCTCTCTCTTTCTCTCTGTCTCTTTCTATATCTCTCTCTTTGTCCCTCTCGTACACTCTCACTCTCTCACACACATACTCTCTCTCTCTCATACACTCTCTCTCTCTATCTCTCTCTCTCACACAATGACAGGGCTACCGTACCGGCTACGCCTACCGTTTCCCCGTGCTGTTGGAGCGCTCACGGACAAAGCGGGAGGTGGAGATCCCGGCCACTGTCACAGCCTTTAACTTCAAAGAGGACGGCGTGAGCCCGCACCCGCGTCTGCACCCCCACGCCCAGAAGCAGCAGCAGGAGAGGACGCGGTGGCTCAACACCCCAAACACGTACCAAAAGGTCAACCAGGACCACGCCAGCCCCGGGCATCAGCGCACAACGGTAAGAGGGTGCGTGAGGAGAGGAGGGACCATGCCCATCCGTCCCTGCCATGCCTAATGAGCGCACCAGGGGTTATGTCAGCTTTTGAAAATACTCTGTGTGAATATTAAATTTAGCATTTCCCTCTTTGCTTGTTTGTTTGTTTGTTTGTTTGTTTGTTTGTTGTTGCATCACCTCCCTCAAGAGTTTCGTCAGAGCAGCTTGTTTCGCTTGATTACATAATACAGCCCAGGACCAGATTGTTGTTCCACAGCTGTTTCATCCACATGTTTTATTCCCCTTGTTAAGCAGAGGTGGAATGAGATTGCTTGCTTGAAGGCGCTTTGTGTTGAGAAGAGAAAACCCCCCAAAAAGAATGGCTATCCCACATCCCAGCAGTCTCACACCTCACCCAGGGAGCAGACCGATCCTTTCTCTCTTCTCTTTATTATCTGGTGTTCCCACCCAACGCTCCTCCCATCTGCTCCCCCTCTCTTGTTCTCTCCCTTTTCTCTCCCCTACCCTCTGCAATGCAGAGAAAGCCCAGTGCCATGCCAGCAAATGCAGCTTCTCTCCTGCCTCCTGGTGGTTAGCAGAAACATTGCGTAAACAATGAGGATTCAGCATCCTGCTGTACTGACAGTTATTTTTTGGGTGTCTGAGGCAGTCATTGTGTCTGTCTGCATCAAAAGAAAGGTAAAACAATGCATTGCTAGCGCCTGTTCTTACAACTGTACGTTGTATATGTGTCTCCCTAGTGGCTGAAGAATGAAGAGATCACCCAGACCAGTGGGAATGCCATAAAGATTGAGAACCCCAATCAGTTTGTGCCACTCTTCACTAATCCAAAGGAAGTACTGGAAACAAGGAACAAGGTACTGTATAAGTGAAGCTCTGTCTGGTGGCAGCACTGTAAAAAAAAAAATGCAAGTCACTCTAAGCAGTATACTGGATGTGTACTAACGCCAGTGGTTAAAGTGGGATTTGGCAGGAGGGGGAACACTTATATTCAAACAAAGAAAAACGTATAAAAAAAGAATGGGATTATATTGTTCATTTATCTGAGGTGCCGGAACAGCGTTCCCCCCCACTTTAACCCCTGACTAACGCTGTCTGTTTACTGCCATTTTACTGTCTGGTCCTGCACTCACAATATGATTACTCATCATTCAGATTCGGCAGCAGAATCGCCAAGACATGAAGACAGCGGGACCCCAGTCCCAGGTGTTAGCAAGTGTCATCACCGACAACAGTCCACCAGTAAGGAATTGTATTCTTTAGATGGATTACAGTAAACACAACAGTTGCCTCCTTATTTAACATAGAAAAATGTCCAATATGCTAATGTAAAAATAATATGTAAAATGTAAATAAATAATATAGCAAAGTGAGCCACCCACAGAGGATAACAGCTAAGTTAAACCTCATTGCTGTCCCTCATCTTTCCTCCATCAGTCCCCAGAGCCTCCACCAGAGCCCAGTACCCCCGAACCTGAGCCCCCCAACCCTTTCAACGAACTCACGGATAAGGAGCTGGAGGAGTATCGCAAGGAAGTCCAGAGGAAACAAGAGGGCGGCGAAAACGGTATGGCTATGTGTGCTCACTCACTCACTCACTCACAGGTTACTCACTAAATACTAAAACAAACTTCTATTGATCCTCTTTGCTAATTTTCCCTCTAATATCCTCGCACTCACTGCTCATAGACTGATGAAGGCTCTCACACACTCACTAGCCTGCACTCTCATATCTCACTCTCTCTCAACTGGTTAAGTGGTGTTGATCCTCTTGCCCCACCTCTCCTCTGTGCATGACTGACATTTGTAACTGCATCTGAACCCAAAGCACAACCCTTGTCCTGTCAGCATTCTGCACTCTAACTCACACTCAGACCTACATTTACACTTTTTGTCTCACATGCTTAGTCTCGCTCAACTCTTACTCAAACATACAGTATACACACAGCCTCTCACACATTTTCTCACACACATACACACACACATGCTCTCTCTCTCTCTCTCTCTCTCTCTCTCTCTCTCTCTCTCACTCTCACACACACACACACACACACACACACACACACACACACACACACACACACACACGCTGTGGTAGCTCCTGCACTGGCTCCTTACCCTGTCCTGTCGTTCCTCTATCCTCTCTCTCTCCTCTTGTCTCGTGTGTCTGTCAGACGGGGAGGAGGCCAACGAAGCTGGGACTCCCCCTGCTTCCTCCCCCACAAAGGTCCCTCCCTCCCCCAGCAAAGTCCCACCTGAAGGTAAGACCCAACACCACTCCCCCCACTCCCACCCCAACACCCACCAGCTCCCCATATTTGGGTGCATGTTGTCAGGACGTGGCAGCATCTGCGCTCCTTTGTGGAACATTCTGTGGGCTGCATCATGATTGTATGTAGAGGGAAAAAAATATGCACAACACAAACACACACACATGCACAAGACTTGCCGTTCAGCCACTTTAATGTGTGTTTATCCCATGTAACTTAAAGGCATATATACCAGTCAACGTTTTTACGTTAATTTTCCAGCTTTGCTGTCATTTTGATGAGTAAAGGGCTTATTACACTGTGAGTGAAACATCTCTCAGCCGCCTCTAGTGAGGATTTTGTGGTTACTATACTTGTAGGATATGAGACACCAGGTAGGAGGAAATGAAATAACGAAATCACGTAACGACTCAATAACGAAATCACATTTATTACTGGCTTGTCAGTCAAGTATTTCGTTTTTTATCTGATCAAAAACAAAACATATTAAAGTTGCTGGACTACCAGTCTTTTGTGTGATTCTCTCTCTCTCTCTCTCTCTCTCTCTCTCTCTCTCTCTCTCTGTCAACCTCTCTCTCTCTCTCTTATATGAACATTTTAAACATTGGTGTGACAGTCATATTTTGTGTGTGTGTGTATGTGTTACTACTTCATTTTTGCTCCATGCCTGTGCCTTATCAGCTATGATGTTCACAGACCCATGTTACATGTGCTGACATGTATGGGGTATGGGATCTATGAGATTTTTGTATGGGATGCTTCATGATTTGTGTGTCTCCTCTGTAAATGTTGACGTGAAGCATTTCAGTGTTCTTGTGTCATTCATTTGTCTCCACACCTGTGTACATCTCTCCCTCTGTCTTTCTGTCTGTCTGTCCTTGTCTATGTTTATGTCTGTACTGAATTGTAGGGGTGTCCTCTGGTTTCTAAGATCTTGTCTGACTAGTAAGTACTGAGAAACTGTAAGACTGCTGCATACAACTTGATTAAAAAAAAAGCATGTTTGGCAACAGCTGCACTGCACTGCCTTGGGCACAGATGCTGTGTTTACGCAGAGATGTCCAAGCTGATTTAAGCTGGTCCTCCATTGCTTTTCCATTTCTCACACATGTGTGTGCTAATGTGGCTCATTTTGTATTTTTATTATCATTTTTTTTATTTCTTAAATTTTCCTTCCAGATGGCTCAAAACCCGCTGACGCCAATGAGGTGGTGAAAAACGGCAGCGCAGAGGACGAGAAGCAGCAGCAGGAGGAATTGGAGAAAGGGATGAAGGCTCTGACCACCAACGATACCGCTCCCCCTACCACACCACCCCACAAGCCAGCCGGCGTCACCCCAGAAGGCTCGCCCTCCAAATCCCCCTCGAAAAAGAAAAAGAAGTTCAAGACACCCTCCTTCCTGAAGAAAAGCAAGAAGCAGAAGGAAAAGGAGAAGGTGGAAACCTGAAGGGGTTCTCCGGCTACTCACAGACAATTCACACACACACACACACACACACACACACACACACACACACACACACACTCACATATGTGTCATCATCAGATTGAGAATGTTGTAAACTCACTCAGACTCACATCTTGATATTCACCCCCTACTTCATATTTCTTCTATCTCTCTCTCTCTCTCTCTCACATGCACATCTATTCATATAGCAATTATTTCCCTTCCTAAAGGAATGTTGGCATTTTGAGTTGACTTCACACATTAAGCACGAAAGTAATGCAAACTGACTCACCAGAAGACAACCATGCAAACTCCTAACAGTGATGTTCCAAATTAACATTAACTTTACAAGGCTCAGCATAACCATGCACTTAACACTTATATTTTGAAAAAAAAAGAAGAATGTTAAAAAAAGCACTCATTGTACGTCTAGAACACTCACTCAATTGATGGTCAGTGCAGGTATCTCGCAGATTTAATCCTCTGTCCTAAAATGACGATTGAATTTCATGTTTGCTTCAGGGAAAATGAATATTGATGAAAATGAACCATACCATGAACTCAACAAATTTGTGGCTTTTTTTGTTTGGTCACAGAAACAGAAATGTGCAGTTTGAAACTGTCAAGAATGACTGAAAGCCCAAATCTGAAAGCACTATACATTCCACTTCTCTTTTTTTTCGTAAAGAAATTGTACGTATGCAAAGCACTCCTCACAGCTGTAATTATTTTTATGGTCTGTTATTATTATTTAAATGCTTTTGTGTCTATATTTGCTGGAATAAAATGTTCATGTCATACTAGAATGTAAAGTGGTTACTGCTAGGTTCAAATGTACCAACCATTAAAGGTGAAAGCAATCCAATTTAAGCCTCAGTGTCTACTTTTGTTGTGTTTCCTAGCCTATTGCTCATTTTATATACTTATAATCTTATTAAAAAAAATGATAATAAGACTTGCATTAGAGTTAAGTTAATCCTTCCCACTCCATGTGGAACACTGGTGCCCATCTGTTTTTCCCTAGCCTAAGGCCACAAGCCTAAGGCTGCACAGGCCAGGGCAGTAGGCCTATAACTACAGTGGGAGTTGGCCTCTGGTTGTCCCCGGTGTTAGCATGTGACTGAGATTTATTCAAGAGCACAGTACTTTATTCTTTATTTTGCTTTTATAAAAGCATTATGCTTTCATATTAGTATGTTAGGCCTATTATTACCTCCGTCAAGGATGTTTTCTGCCAGTGTCTGTCTGTCTGTCTGTCTGTCTGTGTACTAAATAACTTGGAAAGTAATGCACGAAATTGGACGGTTTCTTTTTTTTTTTTTTTTGACAAGTGTGTTTTGGGACAAGTGATAACTGATTAAGTTTTGGTGCTGATTAGTTATCCAGAACACCATCTGAATTTATATAACCTTGGCGGAGGTCTGCACTCTCCTAGTGCTTTTTAAGGCTATGTAGAGTGTAGATTTTTTTTTAAAGTTACATTCATCTCTAGGCTATTTGACCAGATAGGCCTACATGGCTGATCTTCACTTATTTGATAAAATAGGTGTGAAGATCCACTATGACTGGATATGTTGGCATGCACTGCTTGCCCCATAGCCCATGACTCTCCAAGGAGCATAGTCTTGATGGTATGAACAAAGATAATACACACGGTATGAAGCATGGGAAAATCCTGGCAATCAATCTTGACAAAGTGACTTGGCAGTATAGATAAAAACAAAGGTCCCATTTGGTCCCATCAGCTCATTTTGTAGTAGCCTATTGACCGGTAGGTGGAGGTAATACTCCATGAAGTTAGCACCATTCAAAAAGAGGGGGGAACTAATATCACCTTACCACAGTTTCCTGGGGAGATTGTTTTATTGTGGAGAGTCCATCCGGAGATCTTTCTTGAACATTTCGTCTGGAACAGCACTGTACTGACTATTTCTTGCTAAATAGTCTTTTTTGTAAGCCCGTGTCATGGGGCGAAGCAGAAGCCGAACGCCGCCTCGACGAGGTTTGGTTTATATTTGTCAGACATTGGTTACAACTCATTTTATGACTACGAAAAGCCATCTTGTTTGCCATGTTTTGTTTGCATCGCTAGCGAGTTGCTAACGTTAGCTAAACATCTTTAGCTACATAGTTAGCCGACCTTTCGGCTTGAAGTTTCCGTGATCATAGTACATTTATATAAATAAATGTAATGAATATTGTTTATTTAGGTAGACTATATTTATTGAAAGTAGTTCCGCGTCATGCTTAGGTTTCCATTGATTGTTCTTAGCGCATGTAGTCTATCCAAGAAAAGAGTAGATTTCATCACTCTCCATTTACCTCAGACTGCTATCCCTAGTTACCACGTCGTAGTGTTTACGTATGCCAGCACCACATATGCCGCCATTCTCTGAATTTTGGCCTGTACCGTTTTGGTAAACCAATTAAACAATTTAACGTTTATATTTTTGTAAAGCCTACCGCGCTGTAAGTTAGATGTGATTTGATATGCACTGAGACGAGTCCCACCTGATTCTGATGGTGAACGCACTGTCCTGTATAATATGATTGCTTGCATTGCATTGAAATGCATTGATTTCATTGTATACCTCAAAGGGATTTAATAGGTAGTGTATACCAAAATTGTCCATGTTAACATTCAATTTCATAATCAGCATAACCAGATGCAAAAAGTTTATTTGGCTGGTATAGGTGCACTGTGACCTCAGTATTGTCTTTAAATGTAAATAATCGACTGGGAAACTTTTGTGGAGTTACCAGTATCTATTAGGCAAGTTACATTTTTTACCCTATTCACCCATAATGCTTCCATAGGGTTATAATAGGTATAAAATAAGTGATAACACACATAAAGTTACCACCAATACAATGCTATTCAATCACCATTCAATTATCAACCATCTTTTGCACCCACAACCCTTTTTGCACCCACAGTCATCTTGACAACCCTTCTCAGGGTTTTCCATACTTACACCAATATGTGGCGCAGCACCACAGAATCATAGATAAGCATACCAGTGAACGATAGATAAGCATACCAGTGTATATTTATTAAGGCAGCTCAGAAAGTCAGACTTTGAATGCTACCTGCTGCACACACTCCTATACACCCCAATGACCAACTCCTCTGAACACTGCGTCACTGGATTCCCTCAGGTGTACCAGACGAGCACCTCAAATTGCTACCTGGTGCGTAGGAAACACTGTATCTCATACAGTCAATTATGAAACCAGTGCTAATGCTGTGTTGTTGTGGTTTACAGAGAGGCGCCGATCGCGTTCAAATTCACGAGACCGCGAGAGACGTCGCAGGGAGCGAGAGCGTTCCAGGTCTCGAGACAGAGACCGTCGTCGTAGCCGTTCGCGATCTCCCCACAGGAGACGTTCAAGGTGAGTTATGCCTGAACTTGTACCCAAGGCACAGTACCTACAATTGTGGCCAAACGTTTTGACCTTTGACAAATACAGTAGACCGTTATCAGTACACATGACTTAAGCTCATTTGTTCACAATTCAATCTGTGCGGAGATATCAGGCATCTACTGTGTGATACTGATGTCTCTTGTGAAAGTGATAACCTTCTCTGTAGCTGTTGCTGTGCTCTTTCTGTAAAGGTCCCCTCGCCGCCACCGTTCTTCCTCCCTCTCTCCACAACGACAAAAGGATAGACGTGATGATGACAAAAAAGAGGGGAAGGATAAACCTGCTAAAGTGCATCAGATATCAGGTGAGCTGGTGTTTTCGTTATGTGTTGTTTTTACTGCCAAGAGCAACTCCTGTGTGTACATAGTAATAAGTAATTGTTTTTTTTCCTCCCTCTCTTTCTGAATAGCCGAGGACATGCAGGGCAAGACAGAGGAAGAAATTGAGATGATGAAACTAATGGGATTTGGATCATTTGATACCACCAAGGTGAGAGATGGATCTGAATGAATGAATGAATGAATGAATGAATGAATGATGAGTCCATTATTGGGGAACATAATGTGCTGCAGTGGTTGATGTCTATTGTACACTTTCACACAGTTTAAAATACCCTGATTAGCTGGTTTTAAAATTTTAAATTCTGTCCCTTACACTAAATGTCATGAGACTAGCCACATGGTGGCAGAGTTCATCAGAAGTAAATCGGAAATGTTGTACCTTGAAGTCTGTGTTGGGTTATGTGCAGGAACTGTGCAGGCATTTCATTAAAAAAGAATAGGGAAAGTCGGTGCAATTTTCGAAATGATAATAGGATAATGAGGTCGATGCAATAAATGTTCAAGCAAGGGTGGGAATCAAGGTTATGATTCTTGTATGAAATTGATATGCATGTGCTTAATTAACTGTCCTCATTTCACAGGGTAAAAAGGTAGATGGATCAGTCAATGCCCATGCATCCAATGTCACAATGAAGAGAAAGTACAGGTATGTTGTATTATGGTTATCTTTTTTTTCTCTTCATGAAAGAGAACAGAGAGATGTGTTTTTAGGGTACCTTTTAGTTCCTTTTAGACAGGGATTTACTTTTGCAGACCACACATACTGTACGTTCACAAATCTAGGCTGGCATTCATGCTTTGCGTTCGTTTCATGTGTCAGTTGCAGACGTCGGTGCAAGACAAATAAGCGACAAAAAAGTGACCGATAGACCCAATGTTGACAACAATGCTGGGGATTTTTGGATGTGTTGGACTTGCTGTGGTCTGACTGAAGTGGAAACCTCCAACAGTAATGTTGCAACAAGTCTAAACACAGGACACTGTGGCTCGCCCATGGGCGCACATGCATATGCTTCGTCTAACAGCAAGTAAATCCCAGCCCTAACCTGAGCAGAGTCAGTATGTACAGTAGATTGTGTAGGATTTCTTCGATTTTGTTTTAAGTGGCTAGGCAAATTGGCTAGACAGTATTCTGTGATCTAGTTCATAGGCTTGGCAGATGCCACTTTTGAATTGAACAATAGATTCAGGCTTAATGTTGTTTATAAACTTTGACAGTGATCAGCGTGCCCCATTGCCTGGGCTTATTTTGACCAGTTACGGCCCTTTTCCATTGGACAGTCTTAGTAACTTTTCCACCCTACTCTACTCTTTTTTTTTTTTTTATTCGCTCAGGCTTATTTTGCAGTCCCACTGGGAGCTGGGCCAGGTTCCAAATGGCCTGAGTCGATACTAAAAAGTGACATGAACAAACTGACAGCCACTGATTTGTCTGAGAGGGCCAGCAAAGTCATGAATTTTGCCATGATGGAATATTGTTATTGTGTGAAAAAATCTTATCGTTGATAATGAGAGCATGTTTAACCTACAACAGTTAGGCTAACAATTAAAGACACAGGGGGCTGGTTTGGCTAGAATAGCGGTATTGTGGGTGAAAAGTTTAACTACTGCCACACACTTACATTTGGAACTATTTCTGACATTCCAATCTCATGTATTAACATTGGAACTAATCAGAAATTAACATTTGAAATGATGAGAAATAAATATGGAGTGTGCTGCCTATTATGTTTTTTACATGTAAACTTGTAGGTCTACTCTACAGAAAAGAGAACTAGATAAAGAGAGACATGATGAGAGTGAACAGGAACCGCTTCTTGACCAAACAGTAACCGAATTTGCTTTTTGTAGGTTAGGAATTAAGGCTAGTTTGTTTTGTATTGTGTTAATTTAAAATGGCCAATGAGTATGAAAAATTATTTACACTCATTGGTAAACAAAGTGTAGGTGAGAATATGTTAAGTTGTTTTGAATGGTCTGACCATACCCCATATTAAGCTGTAATCTAGGATTTGTTGTGATTCTGTTTCACTGTGATCAATCATGGGAGCAAACTCGGGCTATATGCACTTGAGTTTCGGTGAAGCTTATGAAGCAATACAGATTGCCGTATCAGTTGTGGTGTAAGACATGTGATGTTGGCGGATGTGCCTTGCCCAGGAACTGAACCATGCAGCCGTTATCCTCGAGATTTTTATCATGCAAGTCATCTCTGCACCATTCTAGCTTTTCCCAGAATCGATTTGAGTTTTCAGCCAAAGCTTATTATACAGGTAATTCTGATCTTCTGAAGAATTGCATTTAAATGAGTAAAGGTGGTATAACCTTTTTTTCTTGAAAGATATGCATGGAGGGAGAGTACATTTTCCTTAAAATAAACATTAGACCCTTTTACACTGCGGAATATCCTGCATTTATTGCCCAACTTTTGTGGGTTGCCTGTACCTTTCACACCTATTGCCAGGGTCTGATTTGAACTGACTGACCTAGGATTGTGAGATTAGGACAGCGCATGGTGGTGATGTATCACGAATGCAAACCTCCAGCAGAGGTTCAAAACATAGAAAACCCATATAAATGCTTTTGTTGAGGTTTGTTCATGCCAAACATGATAACTGTGGTAAAGGTTTGTTGCAGACAGAGTTGTAGTGGTTGTTAAGATGTAGTCCTGAGTTCAGAGCATAATGTTCAACGTTCAGTGTTCCTAAAAGGACACGTAGCATCACCCCCTTTGTAAACCTCAGCCACGTTTCTCCATTTTCTTTTTCCTTTGCCCAATTTTCCAAATCATGACACTTTTATTGCCTGTATGTCCATAGTTAGTTCACCAATTATATTACCATTAGGTATGAAGTTGCATTGAAAAACTTGTTTTGTGTTCTTTTGTGAAAATACAACAAAGTGACCATAGACCTGTCAGTGGCAGTGGTGTATTGACTTCTGATGCATGGATTGACGCCCATGCCATGTTATGCAGTGCTACCAGAGAGGGACTCAGTATTCAATTATCTTTGGTGCCACTATCAATGCCTCTTTACTCCCCAAAACATGAATTTGGTTTTAGGCCAATACACCTTGCATTTACATTACTCAACATGCAATGAAATTGATATTTCAGCCCCAGCAATCTAGCAGGGTCCAATGTTAAAAGCGTCATTATGAATTATCAGCTGTATGTTTATTTAGTCAAAGGTTAAACCTAATATGTGAACCTTGAGTTTATGTACTGTGTTCATTTCTGATGTATTCTCTGTTGGGATATATGAATGATTGAGTCATACTGTGTTCATATTAATAGTGTAATATGGAATATATACCTTAGTTTATGTTGAATAAACTGTATGTCAATATGCATGTTGACATTAGTCTTATCTTAACCTAAATTGCCGATAATATGGCCTTGCAGAAGGATCGACAGAGAGAATCTTTCTTGCTATGTATGGCACATAGGTTAGGTCTTATTCAAATGCGAGGCTACATGTTTGATTTTGTAGACTGGTTGAAGTGTCTTGAGTATGTGCAAAAGCACATTTGATACCTGACTAGACAGCCGTCCTTAACACTGTAGCCAATCGCCTCATCAGGTGCTAAAAACTCCAGGACTCGGCATTCCCATTGGTAGCTGATGATGTAATGTATTGGTGCAGGGAGGAGATCGATGATGTAATCATATTTTCTTTTTTACAGGCAGTACATGAATCGGAAAGGTGGATTCAACAGACCGTTGGACTTCATCGCCTGAGTCTCTGCAGACAGTGATGAGGCATTTTTTTCCAGATGCTTTCTTTACAGGACTTTTGACAATTGTGGAATTAGTTGTATTTAGCTGTGTTTTATACTATTGTCTGTGTATTTCATCCGAATGATACTGAATGATTTTTTTTTTTTTTAACTGTCTGTAGGGTTTGCATACAGTGTTTCCACAGGTTTTGTTTTTGTTTTTTCTTTTGAAGAATGGCACTGCAGAGATGCACCTGATCTGTGCTGATGTCAACATAATGTGCAAAGATCATACTGCAAATAAACAAAGAATCTTTCATCCCTTCCGAGTGTGCTTCTTTGTTGTATTTTATTTATTTATCTTTTTCATGATTCAGTTTTAGTTAAGCTTAGTCACTAAAAATATGTGCTCTGCATCAAAACAAAACACAAAGCTTAATTTGATGCTTCAAAACTCTTAGGTGAGTTTCATGAAGTAATAATATATCCTTTCGAATATGAAAACACTAATTTTCTGGTGTTAATGTCTAGCCTATGAGACCCGCCAAGCAGATTGTTTTTGTTGCCATTGGTTTGTTCATCTGTCTTGTGTGCTAAATAACTCAAAAGTACTGAATGATTTTGATGGACAACATGGGTAGTAGGACAAGAATTTTGTTGGTGATTTGGAACACTATCTGGTATCTGGAATTTGTATTGCATCACTTGGAAGAGGGTATTGCTATAATGATTAATATGATTTATTTGCAACCATCTTGACCCTGATCTAACTCATTGTTTAGTCCAGTGGGGGAAGCAGTTCACCAATGCAACTTAAAACTGGGAGGAACAAAACTATTTGTAGTTATATTATTGTTGAAGTTCAGTCTCTTCAAATGAATCTTTGTACTGACTACAAGGCACATCAGAGAGCACATTGAGGTAGAAGATTGCACATTTGGCATTTGCACATTGCTAGATATGAACATCTTCTACAGCATCCCAAACTAAACGTTAGGCTGATGGAGAACAACTCTGTCTGGACATCGGACAACTGTAGCTGTTTAATAGGACAAACAGAAAAACATGAAAGGGGGCGTGACCACTGAAAACTTTATGGGTGTTGCTCTCACTAGCCAATCGCTCGTGGTATTCGATTTCTCTGTACACAATAAAAATTACTTTGCAGTTAAAAAAAAATACATTTATAAAATAACGGAATTTGAGTCGTTATTATCCTATTTAATTGTTATAAATCATGTTGGTCTTGAGATTTAGATCCATCGTGTTATTCCTTCTCTGAATTTGGCAAGCAGAAGAAGATGAGCTCCCTATCTGTACGACAGCGATTGGGCCACTGCTCCAACATAATTTGAGAAACTGACAGTATATACGTCCAATTGCGAAGCGTGTAGCTGTTAGTACACCAATCGCATGTCACTCGACACAGCGCCTTTGAAAGGGGTACACCTCCAGCCTGCATCTCTGCAACCGGTCGACAGTGTGGGCAGGCTGTGTTGTTGAGAAGCTTACCATTTTTGATAAACAAACCGCTTGCTTGGTTGCAGGTCGCCTCTTATCAGCCTGTGCAGCTCGAGACCAAAAAGAATGTAACACGTTCGATGTCTTGCGTGCGATTTTGTACCAGCTACTAGAGCTAGTTAGCCTGTCAATTTAACGTTGCCGGTTTCCTCCTGAAGTTAAAATAAGAAAGGATTTTTTTTTTTCATCATTTTACCAGCTAGCTAACGCTAACTAACTAGCTACGTGTCTGCGACCAATTTTAGGTAACATCCAATACATGATTGTAAAAATCTGCAAACAAAATAGTTTAAAACTAAATAGATTTGTTTGAAGTTCAGCTGACTGGTTGTCATCAACACTGCAAAAATATCGCATAACGTTCACGTTAGCTGGATACATTCGATATTCCTGAGACAGCTAAGATTTGCTATCCTTTTCGGAAAACGTAAATCTTTTCACTTTTTATGTAATTGACAAACAAGATTGAATACATTGACGGGACGGTTTCTACGCTGCAAGCCGTTTCTGCCTGAAAATATTTTGTTTACTGAATTGCCTGAGTGTTTGGCCACCTAGCCGGCTAGCTTGCTAACCACTCAGACGAAGGAAATTGACAAGAATAGGTTGCTAGCCTGCTGTTACTAGCTAACGTTAATCTACTCATTTGACAGCTCACATACCTAGCTGAGACCATAGACTGAGACAGCCAGTCTATGTCAGGAGAAACCGTTTTAAGCCTAACGTTAGAGAGTAAAGACTACTAATACTACTTCAAGGAAGTTACTTTAGCATTTCCTTTTTTTCCAGGCATATAAGCTTTTGGAAGCTTATCTTCCAAATCGCCAAATTTCCACTTACCAAGCTATCGTTGCATAGTGCCGTGTTAACACTTGGTGCCACTTTTAGAAAAAAAACGAGTTGAATGGGAATTCATTCAGTTAACAAGACAGGGCATTCCCGTTGCAAATACGACTTCAAACCAGCAAAAGCTCCTGAGGAAGCTAGTCAGCTAGCTTATTAGCTACTTAATTTGATCGTGCTTTTTTGATAAGCTAAAGCAACACATTAAAACCTTGCTTGTTGGGCTTGAGACAGTTTATCTCAAACCTTACATATCTACCACTTGTCACTGTGTGGCAGAAATAATACAAAACCTTTTTATTTCTAATCCCCTCCAAGCGGAAACAGAGTGGAGAAAAGCACAGTTGTTTTCTCAATTCTGACCCGGATTGTCATTTTATCGGTGTTATTGTTGAAAATGGCGGCGATTGAAATGGTGCAGATGTTGATCGAAGCTGCAGAGTACCTTGATCGCCGAGAAAGAGGTACAGTAACTTACAGTGATTATTTCCATGCTTGGTTATGTGCATGTCATGTGTTTGATTTTTGCTCATGGTGATCTCAAAATGATTGACAGAAAAGCTCAGATAATCAGTGTCTACCAGCAAGGAAACGATTCATGTCACTCATGACAGACGATTGCTGTACTGCTGCCTGTACTAAAATGTTGTGTTTGTTTGTACTAAACCTCTAACACTATCAAGTAGCCTAGTAATAACAATGGTTAGAATGCACCCCTCTGTGCAGAGAGGCTACCAGCATTGCATCCACCATCAAACACTAACGTGTTTTTCTGCAGGGGATTCTAACATGTTGTTTTGCTCAGCTTTCAAATCTTTTTCAATTCTTACGCCCTTCTGAGTGATTTGCTTACTGTAATTATTACAGATGATGATTTATTTTCATTATTTTCTTTGTTATGGATATTCAAATCTTGTTGCCAGCTCTGTTTATTTTTTCCTGGACGAGACAGTGCTAGCGCATCCCCCTCCCCTCAATCTGTTGTGGTTTGGCTGGCTAGCGGGTTTACTCGAGTTCAGATGACATCATTGGCTCATGGACCATTATATTGCCCTAAAACATGTAGAAGAATTAACCCTTATTTAGAATTGCTTTGAAATTCAGGTAGAGTTATTGTGTTGAATGCACAATACAAAACCATCAGAGTGTAATGCTTCTTTCTACCCTGCTGTTTTCCTTTGCAGAAGCAGAACATGGTTATGCCTCTATGTTACCCTTCACCAGCAACAAAGAAAGGGACAATCTAAAGCGGAAAAATAAAAGCAAGAAAAACTCCAGCAGCAGGTACTTTGACCTAGTTATGTAATGACAAGGTTTCCTTGGAAATTCTCCCCCTCCCCCCCTTAGTGTACACCTCGGAAGATGTGAGGCTCAGCTGGGCAACACCTATGTTCCGGATATGTGCCATAGTTTGTTTGTGCAATGCATATTGTAAGCATAACATCCTGTCTCAAAAGCATCTTGTAATAATGATTAACCTATCCAGGCAGCATGACACACTCTGTCTACTTGATTTCTGTTTTTGGCCATCTGCAAGGGCAATCAGAAAGTAACCTACACAATTTTGCATGTTCAATGTCATTACAACTGAAAAAAGTATCAGTTTTACTGTTGACCTGCAATAATTACAGTTTTTTTTTTATGCATGTACGATAAAGGGCATTGAGTTACAGCAGTCTGCACTATACCATTTGCATAAAAAAAAAATCTTTGCAAGAAAAGTATCAGGTGTGTCAGGACGACTTCAGAGAACATATTGCTAGGGTGAAGACCTCATGAGAGTGCATGTGCCTCAAAGGACAGTGTTGTCGCCTGTTATCCAGATTAGGAGGATAGCTAGCCGTGAAAGCAGCCACCATCATAATCTGTGTCAGGGTGTCTCTGTGGCCTGTAACTCAAGATAACTGGATTTTAAACCTAAACCAGGGTGAAGGAGGAGTTGACACTATTTATGTCAGGGCAGTAGTGTCGAAGGTCCCCTCATCTGTCTTTTGAGCCTATCCAGTTTACGGACTGTCAGTGTTCAATGAAGTCATTCATGCTCTTGAAGCCAACAGGATGATTTTACCTTTTATTTGATTTTTCCCATTTCCCCCATTGGGTCTTCTGGTATATCTTTGGGACTTTGTTTTGACCTTTAGTGAAAGGCCACCCAACTGGCTCAGGTTGAGATGACATGTGCTGTGCTGTCTTTCCTGTAATACTCTGCACGTGTTGCAGACCCCAGTACTGTCCAGGTCTGTAATTATCAACATTCTGGGCCACATTTCCCTGGATAGTGACATGGCAGTTCCCCTCCTAATGCCAGTATTGCTAAAAGCTACCCATTCAACAGCGTAGGGATTACTCCATAGGCATATGTGTCTAGTGGCTCTTGTTGTATGTTGAAAAAATGGGCATACAGGACATGCAAATGCTCTCTTACAATACTAGATGACCCACAAGCTTCGCCATTAGCCTTCTTCCCCTTGATTATTGGTCCCTCTTTTCATCCTGACATGTTCTTTGATGGTATGCATTTTTTTTAATAGAATCTATTCCTCAGAATATTTTCTTTAGACCTTTGTGATATGTAGGACAGCTTCGTTGGAAGTCAGGTTACTGGTAGCTGCTGTAGGAGAGCCTGAAGCACTAGCTGGGTTTTTTCTCTCCCCATGGCTGATGGGGGAAGGGAATGTGGAGCGTGTGTATGTTGGGTTGTAGTGCTTTCCCTATCCCCTCCCCCTCTCTTCTGCTCTCCTTCTGCAGACCCTGGCAGCCACCAACATTACAGCTCCTCCATTATTGAGATGAAGTCCTCCTATGCCGCCTCCTCTTCTATTTCTCTCCTTTAGCCTGAATATACATATTGCACATACACTGAAAGAGGGTCTCATAAAATCTTGTTTAGCTGCTCTGGAAATACCCATGCAATGCACTGAAAGCTCTGATTGTACTGAAGCTGTAGGTGTGCATGGGGATGGGATGCAGCCTGACTGTTTCATATTAAGAAATCTCATAATCCTGTCTGCAAAAATCCTGATTCACTTTATCCGAAGAAGGTTTTAATATGTCACCGTATTGTGTGCATTGATTCATATGTCAGACACTATGTCTAAGACATGGAATAGATGAATGGTTGAATGGTTACTACGTCAATTGTTGAGACTAATATTACACTGGTTTTCCTTTTTACGCTTAAAACATCATGGAGGAAATCCCGTTTGATTTATTCCTGTATTTCCTGTTTAGTTAGTGTCATACACCAGTTCATCATTGTTGACTCATTGAAAGCTGTTAAAACGGGTCTTAGGCCTAATTTTTTGGTCTGGCAGTTTTGACTGTTGAAGCTTCTTCACCCATTGAGTAGGCTAGATCTTTCGTTCAAAAAGGCCTAAAAGAATATGCGGCATTAAGAGGCAGTTTATGGACTGGTGAAATGCCAACCATATCTGTATTTGTCCTCTGTTTCACCAAGGAAAAGCAGACAATGCCCTGCTTTAAAATGGATTTCAGCTTTTTTAACCCCACCATGCAGAATAGCCTGGGAAGATGACAACCGAAGGTGACTAGTACATTGGCTAGCTAGATTTGGGTGGTGACTCTTGCCTTCACACAGGGTTCCCCTGAGCTGCATTCAGAGACTTCCTCATTTTTTTTATTTTGTACACACGAAGCTGTGTAGGAAGCTGTTGCTACTTCCAGCGTTGTTTACTATGCAGCTGTGGAAAGCCTGGTCTCCAATATCATTATGAATAGTATCAGAAGATTGTTTGTTTAGAGGGGACCCCTGTGAAGGCAGTTGGCTGTTTGAAATACATAAGAGTCCTAACTCACAAAGCAATAGAAGAGACACTGCTCTGAATGCAAAGTGTTGTAGTGTTTTAGCCTTTTAGTATTTCGGTTTATCTTCTCTCCCGAGGTCAATGGGATCCAAATGAAGAATTGAGTTCAGACTTCTATGGTACTGGACCCTTAACAATATTTATGGAATTGACGTTCATTTACAACTGATTTGATTCCATTTTATTCACCCATGCCCTAGTTTGATTTAACACTAGATTATTACTCTTTGTGTTGATATGTGCATATTGATTTTTTTTAAAAGGTGGTGAATGAATTATAATGTCTGCATTGTCTGGAGAGATTTGTGAAATTGTCTGTAGTTGTTTCAAAGTGGCTGATCCCTATCTACTCTTAAGTACATGGACTTCCTTTGAAAAAAGCTTGTGTCTTTCTAGCAGCAAGTGAACTACTTGAATGTAGTTAATAAAAACACAGAACTTGAACTTGAATCTGAACTTGAACAGACTCTGTAGAGGTTTAACGGATGCCTTTATTACCTCATTCAAAACAGAGACAGTTTGGACCAGCTGACCCTGGTTCAACCCTTTTTTAGGCAATCCAAATCGGGCTGGTCATTCATACTTATTCCCCAGATACCAATGGATCTTTAAACTGACTTGTGTTAAGCCTGAGGTGATCTTGAGTGAATTACCTTGAGTACTCCGCAGAGTTCGAAATACAAAGAGAAAAAGATGAAGTTCAGTACAAGGTAAAAAACAATAGATACTTTGTTTTTGTTTTTTTGTTTGTTTGTTTGTTTGTTTGTTTGTTTTTTAATTGGTATAGTGCATCTCTCTGTAAAAACTATATTCCTATTGATAAGATTGAGAGCTCAAGTCCAGTATTAGGGAGGCGGGTAGTGATCCAATAATGTATATGGCAGTCATCTGGCCTGTTATGTCACTGATGCCCCTGTCACCTCCCCTGGTATGTGTCCCATTGGAGACATGTGCCCAGCTAACCGGAGCAGGAGGACACGAACTGACGGGCCCCTCAGTCTCTTTGCATTCCTCAGCCACATGGCAAACATGTTACTCACCACACACACACACACACACACACACACATACATACATACACACACACACACACACATACATACATACATACACACACACACACACACACACACACACACACACACACACACACACACACACATACATGTACATACATACTCGTACACACACATGTACACACACGTACACACACCCTCTCATCCTTCCTCCCCAATATATAAATGCCCTCCGTCCATGTTGCCACTGCTGAACCAGTAAGCTCAGGCCCTCTGGCCTCTGTGCAGGGTGCCTACTGGGGGCACTTTGCCCCCCCTCACTGGGCTCAGGGTGATTTATCTGAGACTGGTCCAGGCGATGACACAGGTCTGGTGCTGGAGCTCCGAGGTCGTGTATTTTTGGAGTGGGGGTCAGCGGACAGACTGGAGAGGGAGAAAGAGAGGGGGTGTCAGATGGAGGGATGGAGTGTATGTGGCTTGGCCCAATTTTTTTATGATTTTTTTTTTTTTTTTTTTTTTTTTTTTAAACCCCTGATGAAACGTGACTAGGGTTACTGCAGTGCTGTGCAGTTATGTTGTCGTCTACAGACATAGGATGGTATGCAAGCTAATAGGGAGAAGAGGCTGTCTTAATTGTGTAGGATCCATATCTCTGTTTCCACTGAAATGCTGTAGGCTACATCCCTTTGCATTTTACTCTAAACAACCCCCCTCACTGAGATATGCCCATTCTGGGGTGGGGGCCAAGCCTAGTCTCAGTTGTAGTTGGCTAGGTCCTGTGTTTATAGTTACTGTTGCTAAGTTCCCCCCCTGGGCCTCTGCACATACGTGTGTTTGTGAAAAAGAGGGGGGAAGGTATAGAATGTCCATGCGTGCTCCAAAGAGAGAAAGTGAGTGGTTAATGTATGCTTTCATTGTAGATGTGTTTGTCTACCAGCACACAATATACATAAAGCACATATACGGTATGCAGTACATGCGGGGGAGGCAATGCTAATCTAGAAGCTGTAAGGGATGTTTAGCATTCATATTTACATTTCCACTTTTAACTGACAGACTGAGTCTAGTACCTACTACATTATTATAGTGGTACACATCAGTGACTTGAATGTCATCCTTGGGTTATATTTAGAACACATCCAGTTATACTGCCAATAGCAAACTATGGCTGCTATTCAGTAATAGTTTATGTAGACTTCATTCTAAGAACAAACATTTGCTGTGTGTGTGTGCGTGTGTGTGTGTGTGTGTGTGCGTGTGTGTGCATGCGTGTGTGTGTCTCCTTTCTTTACATAGTGCAAACTATGTAAGGAAAGGAGATTTCGGAGAGTGTGTGGGAGACGTGTATGCGAGTGTATGTGGTTGGGTGTTGAAGTTTACTGTGTGTGTGTGTGTGTGTGTGTGTGTGTGTGTGTGAGAGAGAGAGAGAGAGAGTGAGAGTGTGTGTATGTGTTCTGAGTGAGAGGGTGTTTACAGGCATGGCTGAGAGCCCTCTTCATTTCTTCTTAAAAATACCCCTGACCGTCTCTGTGTGCCTCTCTCATTTAACGCTCCCTCGCTCCGCTCCACTCCGCTCTGCACTGAGCTGAGCCTCCTCCGTCTCCACTCCCACACACTCACATCCCAGCTCCAACCGCCCTCTGTGGCACCAAGTGCACATGCACAGCACACACACACACACACACTCACACACACTTTCAGGCTCTCCCTCACTCACTCTAAACTGCATGTCTGTTCTGTCTGAACTCACCCACACAAATACACACGCTAGTTTTCTGGTGTAGCAGTCTAATGCACAAGTGCACGCGCGCGCACACACACACACACACACACACACACACACACACACACCCCCCCCCCCTACACACACACACACACACACTCTCTCTCACATACAGACAAATACATGTTGCACTTGGTCACCTATCTGCTCCTATCCACTGATGAATATGGGTAGAAAAAAAGATGGAGTAGCTGAATTCTGTTCCAGTATGCCGCTGGGCTCTGATTCATTCAGCTCGGTGAGATTCTAACCTCTGTTCTTGCTCTCCCTCTCTCCCCTCTCTTTCTCTCCCTCCCTCTCCTCTTTCTGTCACTCACTCCCTCTCTCCCTCCACAGATCAACACATAATGAGATGGAGAAGAACAGGTAGGGCCCAGCTGTGTGTGTGTGTGTGTGTGTGTGTGTGTGTGTGTGCGTGTGTGTGTGTGTGTGTGTGTGTGTGTGTGTGTGTGTTATATGTGCATGTTTGTGTGTCTCTATATGTGAATGTTTGTCAGACTTGTTAGACTACACATTTTCTCTTTCTCCACCCGTGTGAGGCTGTGGCATCATTAAAAACAGTGGAGTGAATTGCATTGTCTTGCTGTGTAAAAGGTTGATAGGGGCAGAATGGGATGGCATTTTCGCTGTGTCATCTCTCTGTTGGCCCTCCTTAAGCCAAACAATACAAGAGTATTCAAACAATGTGTCTCTCTATTGGGGAGTCAGGCAGTGTATGTACAGTTAACGAGTGAATGCAACACTTCATTGTCAGTGATGGTGGTGATGATGAGGAAGACTTATGTGGAGTACAGTATGTGTGTTTTGCCTGTAGGGAAACCAAGATGGGGGTTCTATTTTTTTTTTTTTTTTTTTTTTGGCAGTGAGGTGTTCCATTTCTGAGCTCCTGCTGTCGCAGCCCCAGCAGTGCTAATGATCAGGGCTGTCCCTCACATCTCCATTCTGTCCCTCTCCTCTCCTCTCTTCTCCTCTCTTCTCCTCTCCTCTCCTCTCTTCTGCTCTCTTCTCCTCTGCTCTCCTCTTCTGCTCTCTTCTCCTTGAGCCAAGTCTCTGGGCCCACGTGGAGCCCCGCTCAGCTGGGCTCAGCCTTTGAGCCGGCAGACAGCCTGAATAATACATGCCAGCAGCAGCTCGGCAGAGTGTGTCCGGAGCCCTCGCACTCACTCATCCTTTGCCCCCCCCCCCCCCCTTACACACACACACACACACACACACACACACTCAGAGAGAGACCCACTTATGCACAGACTCGCATGGCTACACATTGTCACACATGTTCAAATTTACAGGACACTAGGGCCCCGATGCATGTACATGGGTGCAAAACATATATACACACACACACACACACACACACAGAGAGAGAGACAGAATTACACTAACAATGCATGGCAGCTAGCTTTATGCACCGCCCTCCTGTCATCTTCATAGCCAGCCATGGAAAGGCTCAGTAATGCCTGCCCCTATCCATCTGCTCCTGCCAGCTTGTCTGTCCTGTCCTAAAGCCCCGTTGTGACATAGACTTCACTGCACTGTCATGCTGTGCATTTTATTTAGCCTAGGTTTTTTTCCTGGCCTTTTTTGCTGTTGTCTGCCCATCACACCACAATAGTGGATGTAGGCGACAAAAACAAGCAAAGGGCTGATCTCGAACCTGCATGTACAAAATGGTGGATTTAGCAAATTTTTGTCATTTTTTTGTCATATAGCATCTTGGTATAATGCAGATCACATAACTGCTTTTTAAACATTCTTTAAAGTTGTGATCTTAATTATTGTAATCAGCCTGCATTTGCTGATAGAAGTGGAAAATTACTGCATTTAAAAGATATACTGGTAGTAGAATTGGATCATAGAAAGCACACCATAATAAGCTTCACCCACTGATGCATCCTCACATGTTGTCTTTCTGAGTATGTATGAAAGGCTTCAAGTACAAAACTACTGTACATATAAATGCCCCTACTTATCCTTTAAGCTTCTATTAGCTTTGTGGCCATTTTGTAGGGGTAAAATTATTATTAAATGAAAGCTGTTGTTAAAATGTCGCTACAAGGAGTCTGTAAATTGTTCATGTGTACAGTCAGGGAAAGTGAAAGTTTTAATTGGTTTATATATTAGGAGAGATTTTTATGAAAGGCAATTTATCATTAACAACCCAATTTCTAAGCAATCAGGCACCCTGCCCTTTCCTAGTACATTTGCCTGATCACCGCTGTGTCGCAATCATCTAGCTTCAAGTGCATACAGACAACTTTTATGTTAACATTTAACAGAATGAAGTTTTGCATTGTGTTTGTCCTTCTGCCTTCATCAGGCAGTGATCTTTTGACTTGGCTTCAGCTTACCACCCCACTCTTCTGAATATGTAGCCTAATTGTGGTGTTCAGTGAATGAATATGTCCACCACTGATATTTGACACTTATATTAATTGCATATCAATCCTCCTTGCTTTACCTCACTCTTCCCCCATGAGGGCTCCCCCTGAAGACAAGAAGAGCCCACACTCATTAATACTGTACATCATATATATGTGTATTATAGACATAAGCTTCTATAGCCTGACTGGGCTTAGTGTGCACAGGTGTTCAGTTTCAGTCTTAAAAATCTAGGCTACTTCTCTGCTTGTTTTAGCCAGCAATTATGAATTATAACATATTATGCAGATACTAATTTGGCCTAATCCATTAGCAAGAGTAGTGCATATAATGGGCTGTGACTAACATTGCACCGGGACCTCCCCTGCTGCAAGTACATACTGTACATGTAACTGCATGTACTGTATGTGTGCAGATTTTTCACCCACAGCAGAGATTTGTAGACATCCTAGCGACAAAATTTGAGACGGGCTCCGCTTGTACTTTAGAAGATGCAGCATAATGAGCCCCGGGCAGGCTCTTACTAATCACTTAATACATTATGTATATTTGCTCCGAAAACAACACGCCCAGCCTGCACGGGACGCCTTCGGTCATCAGAGACCAGACTAGACACCAACTTGCTTGGCGTTAGTTAGTAACTAGAGCCCCTTAAAAGTCCGCAGCCTTTGCCCTGCGTCCTCTCGCTTCCAAGGGTCAAGGCGACTGCCCAACAGTTAAAGGGGCAGAGGGCATGTGTAAATGCCTGCACCTCAAAAATTTACAACCATTAATCCAGATCAGGTTCTGTTGGACTGACCTACTTTTGCCAACATGGCTTCAGAGATGACAGCAGCGTGGCCATGACCAGCAGTTTTTTTGAAAGGAGGTTAAATTTCAGCGAGGCCCTCAACAGTGGCCACACCAGTTTCGTTCTGTCCACAGTTAGTAACGTAAGACGTCCTTTTTTGTTACGTTTGACACTAAGGATGTTTGTGATCTCAGAGTAGAGACTCATGGCGCATTTCCATTACAGACCGAGGTCGAACTGAGGCTTTTCCCCGGGCTCGAACACCGGTGCTTAGCCCCAGTCTTCTATTTCCATTTGCTAAAGCACTGGGGTTTTTCATCACAATGCTAGCAACTTTTAGACATTGCTTAGCACCAGCAGCACAAGCTAACCCATTTATGTTGTTAGGCAGCTCTAAACAAATGGCCCTGGTCTACTTCATAGCCGGCCTGATGCCATTTGAGCCCCGGCTCCAGTGTGGCCCTGACAATGGAAAGAGGACAGGTCCGGGGATTTACCCCAGACACTGGGGTTTTATCCCGTAGTGGAAATGCACCATTAATGACAAGTGGTGCTCAAGCATCTCTCTCTCTCTCTCTCTCTCTCTCTCTCTCTCTCTCTCTCTCTCTCTCTCTCTCTCTCTCTCTCTCTCTCTCTCTCTCTCTCTCTCTCTCTCTCTCTCTCTCTCTCTCTCTCTCTCTCTCTCTCTCTCTCTCTCTCTCTCTCTCTCTCTCTCTCTCTCTCTCTCCCCCCCACGCTGTCTCTGTTGTGTATTTGCCAGACATACTGTAGTCGCGTGTGTCTGTGGGCGGATGGGACAGCCTGCAGGTTTTCTTTGTTTAACAAACATTAGGGCTCCTAAGCCCCTGTTATGTCACAGGCGTTTGGTGAAGTAGTTGGCAGTAAAGTTATGTAAAGCCTATCTGCTGCCCTTTGGACAGACTCGTGGAAAGCACAACGGCAGCCGAGGACGACGGGGTGGAAACCTTCACCGCTCGCTCCTCTTTGCATTTCTCCGCGAGTGTGTTTGCGTGCCTTTGAATAAGGGTCAGGACTGAGTGAGTGACAGTAGTGTGTGTGTGTGCGTGTGTGCGTGCTTATGAACAAAGAGACAGCAACCAAATTTGTGTGCGTGTGTAAGTGAGAAGCATCGAACAAGGGAACCAAGGAGGGGTGTTTGTGTTTTGCGTGATCTCCAAATCCGTCGACCTTTACTGCCACCCAAGTCCCAACCACCAGCCTGGCTACAGTACTTCACTCATACACACCCACACACCTTCGTTTATTTGCAGTGTTGAGAGCCACCTTTCCTCGCTTGTGTTGCTGTCCTGTCATTTTGGTTGGCCTTGACCTGGACAGGTCACATGACTGTAATGTGGAGTCAGCAGGAGGTTGAACTCAAGAACAGCCTTAAGTGACTTTTCACACCAAACTCCACACCAGACACAAGTCAAACTCCATTTCCACATAAAATCCATTTAATTGTGTCATTTGAAGGGTTACTGAAAGCCTGAAGAAGTGCATGATGAATAGAAAGAAAATAGTTTGCAGATAATCACACACACACACACACACACACACACACACACACACACACACACACACACACTAAGACACATGCAGTATTTGCATTCAGAAAAACATGAAAGTAGTTTTGGAGGAGATGCCGTCCGGAATGCACCACTAAAGAATGCTCATCACTGTTTAGAATTCCTATAGAGAGAGCATAGCTACATGGAGAGAATATATGCAACTGCACACACACATGCATAGACACGCACACACACACGCACACAGGCACTAAAAGCGAGAGGTGCTGACCTCCACCCCCCACCCCCGCCTCCATGCGTATACAGTGGCAGTAGCGCTGTACTTTGAGGTGGTTGCATAACAGGCGTCATGTGATCACCACCACCCACCACACCCCAGCAGCTGCCAAAACCGTCAGCATAGACAGCACTGAGGGAGAGAGCATTGGAGAGGCTATTGGGGGGTGGGGTGGAGAGGGGAGAGGATGGGGGGGAGAGGGAGAGAGAGGTAAAAAGGTGTAAGCATGAAGCCAGAGAGTGGTGCCACAAATAGAAATTGAAATGAAGTGTCTGACGCTAGCCACTCACTTAATCAATGTCCATATGCATGAACAAGTCCTTGTATCTGTGGTGCTTCACCACCATCCAAAAAAGGTAGAGAAACGGAACGGAGGAGAAAATAGGAAAACAACAGTTGGTTAATTAGTATTCCTCTGCAAGTAATGCATAGAGCTGAATACAGACAAATGTTAAGGGACCTAAAGAGTATATTTATTATTTTATAGTTTCTATAAATGTCTGTCTGGTCTGGTCTGTCTGTCTCTGTCTGTCTGTCTGTCTGTCTGTGGGACCTAAAGAGTACTGGTATACAGTATCAGTTTCTGTCTGTCTGTTTGTCTGTCTGAGGGACCAAAAAATATATTGGATCCTGTGAATGTCTGGCTATCTGTCTGTCTGTCTGCAAGTCTGCATGAGGGACCCAAATAGCATATTGGTGCCTGGTGTCTGTCTGTCTGTCTGTCTGTCTGTCTGTCTGTCTGTCTGTCTATCTATCTGTGTGGGTTCAGTATTCACTGTTCGCTGTGCCATTTGTTTGTCTCAGGCGGGCACACCTACGGCTGTGTTTGGAACGCTTAAAATCACTCGTACCTCTGGGACCAGACTCCAATAGGCATACGACTCTCAGCTTGCTGATGAAGGCCAAGGAACACATAAAGGTGTGTGAAATTATGTGTGGGTGTGTTTAAAGTGTGTGTGTGTGTGTGTGTGTGTGTGTGTGTGTGTGTGTGTGTGTGTGTGCACACTCGCACGCACTGCTTATGAGTGGTAGGAGTCTGTCTGGCGTGTTTGGAGATCAAGGCCACAATAAAATAGCCTTGCATGTTTGTGTCAGTGGTGGGTGGAAAGAGACTGTTTACCTGATATATGCTTCTGTCACAGAGAATGCTTTTAGCTGCCATTATTCAGAGTCTTAGCCCAATGCTTCTGATGCCTGGTGCCCGAAGAAGCTTATTGTTTGATCAGGCCAAAGAGTGTCAGGGTTGCATACTTATTTGTGTTTGCAAACTTACCTTTTGTGTGTGCGTGTGTGTGTGTGTGTGTGTTTGCGTGCGTGCACAGCGGTTGGAGGAGAGCGAACGGAAGGCGCAGCACGCCATTGATCACCTGCAGAGGGAGCAGCGGCACCTACGGCGCCGACTGGAACAGCTGGGCGTAGAGCGTACACGCATGGACAGCATGGGTTCCACCGTCTCCTCAGACAAATCAGACTCAGACCAAGGTAAACACACACACGCACGCACACATGCAAAAACGGACTGACAAATCAGACGATTTTCAACACAGACACACGCACACACATACATAAACAAAGAAACAGCATGGTTGTCTCTGTTTTCAAACAGGAAGGGATTATGCACGCATATACACACAAAACATGCATGCATGCACACACACACACCCGCATACACACACATACATATACAGGGAGGGATTATACACACACCAACATGCACAACATATGCACAGACACACCCTCCACATAAACATCAGTGTACAGACAGCATGGGCTCCACTGTCAATTTGATTAAAAATGGGGCTCCTACTGAGGTAAATACTTGCAAATACTTACATGGATTGTGTTGTTATACTCACATAGTAAGTAAGTAAGTAAAATGTATTTCTAAAGCACATTTAAACACAGTTTACACTGACCAAAGTGCTGTACATAGGTAAAAAAAAATAGGCAGGAAATATAAAAGTAGAAAAAAAACTGATTACAACATCAGCAGCAAATAAACACAATACTTATTGACAAGACATGACAAGACATGGCATAGCCAGTTAGCAGTTAGTGGGAAATGCAAGTGTGAAAAGGTGTGTTTTGAGTTTGGATTTAAAAACAGTAATAGACGAGGCATCTCTGATGTCAGGAGGCAGATGATTCCACAGTCGGGAAGTGCATGGACAGCATTGACTCCACTGTCAGAACTGTGCTTTCAACCAGGGTATATGTACAGTACCAATGCATACATGAAAACATACAGACTCCAAACAAGTTTAATGGAATACAAACACAGACACACCCTACTACGCACATGGACAGACAAAGTTATGCAAACACACTTATGTCAGGAATGCACAGGCAACCAACATCCATCATCTCCGCAGACAAAAACACTGACCCCACAGTAGGTAAACACAGACAAACAAAGCTTCAAGCTCATCATATTTCTCAGACCAATGAATAAACCCAGAGACACGTATAAACAAAGATCAAGGAAAACTGACCAAGATAAAGCATCACAATACATTTCAATGGGAGCAAACTAGAATAGTTCTGCTTCACCCATCTCTGATATAAACACACACATAAGCATAAAACACTGTACACAAATGCAGATGTTCATTAGCATCATCATGGACAGCAGCATTCATTCTATCAGCTGTGTCTTATCAGACAAAGGAAAAACCCCATAGGAACAAGATAGAGTGAGGTACTGTACAACTAAGTAGAGTGATGATTGTCGTCAGCTCAGACAAATGAGCCCCTGATAAGGCTAAGCTAAAGGCATACTGTGCGCAGTTACGCAGTTACACACGGCCCGACTTTAACCTTTAACTGAGCCCAGGCTAATCACCCTAGTGCAGTCTAGGGCAGCGTGTGCTACTGGCCTCCTGAACATTATCAGCTGTTTGTGTTCTGGGTCAAACTGCTATTGGAGTGAAGAGGTGGGAGTTGTCTTAAAGCAGCACTCACCTTTTTCATTCTCGTTTCACTCTCTGGCGCTAAATTTATTTCTGACCCCCATTTTATCCTCTTTATGTTCATAAGTTGTAAGGCCCCAGTGAGAAGAGATCACCTATTCAACTGTTTTACCTCATACAGTAGTTGAGGCATGAACTCTATTCATTCCCAAAGTCTGACCATTTGCATGGAATTTAGTTCCTATTATAACACTCATAGATTCAAGATTCAAGATGTGTGTGTGTGTGTGTCTGTGTCTGTGTCTGTCTGTGTGTGTGTGTGTGTGTGTGTGTGTGTGTGTGTGTGTGTGGTATATAAAAGTGTGACTAACCAACTGTTTATGAAATGGTTGATGAAATAGTTGTTATGGGCTAGAGGCCCTAAGTCCTCCCTACACTTGTTTATGTTTTTCATTTGAAGTCAGAACAGCTTAAAATGATTTAAGAGTAAGCACAGGTTACAAGGGTATTGCACTATGCTTATGCAATCTTTTGAGCTTTTAAAATTCCAGCAATTCACACCAGGCCTTTGCCAAAACCTTTAAATATAACATTATATATTAGGTCAGCAGTCAAAAATAATGGAAGTACATTTTTGAGTTCTGTTGACTCAGTGTTCCTCTGAGTCGAAACACTTTGTTTGTGGTTCTACATGAAACATCAATGCTTATTTGTGTGTGTGTGTGTGTGTGTGTGTGTGTGTGTGTGTTGCAGAGGAGATCGACGTGGATGTGGACGTTGAGGGCACTGACTGCCTGCTGGGTGACCTGGAGTGGAGCAGCTCCAGCGTGAGTGACTGGGACGAGCGGGCGAGCTGGCGCAGCAGCGGTAGCGACGAGGGCTACTCCAGTGCCAGCCTGCGCCGCCTGGCGCCCCCTCAGGAGAACAGCCCCAAGAGCCCCGTGCTGGGCAGCCTTTAGGGGTGCGTCAGAGCATCTCTGATGCCATCCCCACTCCCCTACACACATACATAACTCACCCCTTTTGCCGACACACACACCTCTACACACACACACACACACACACACACACACACACCTGCCCGCTCCCGACTTCTGTACGCTGCCTCATGCACTTCTCTCGCTCAGCTTCACTCACTCAGCCCTTACAGCTGCTGCCAATGCCAACAACCTGTCAATCAGTCGCGGTGCCCGCCCATCCGCCCGCCCGCCCTTCCTCACCCATGCCCACATGCCTATCTAGCACAACTCGCTGCCACCCATTGCCATCACCACAGCCAGCGCACACCATTTTGTGTGTGTGTGTGTGTGTGTGTGTGTGTCTCTATGGGACCTTATCACCTCCGTCCCTGCCAGCTTATAGGCCTTGGCTGCTGGTCAGCATCAGAGCTCTACAGTATGTGGAAGATTCAACTACTACTCTGTTGTTTCCCAGCCAGTTACCCACCTGCACATAGCCAACTGCCTGCCACCTGTCCCCCAACACGATGGGCTTCTACTGGCTTCCATTCCAGTCCATTTTTATCCCAAATGCCCCACCACACACACACACACACACACACACACACACACACACACACACAAACACAACAACTCGCATACATACTCGCACATGCGCATTCTTCTACCCAATAGACAAGAATCTGCAACCCCATTTTGTTAGTCACTTCATCTCTTCAACTGCTTCAATCCAAAAACAAGCAAAGAAACAAACTAAAAATGTAAACAAGCAAGCAAGCAAACAAACAAACAAAAAAGAAACCCCATACCTCAGCCAGAGAATGTGATTGTTCCCTTCACTCACTGCCTGTCATGCCTCTCAGTGTGTGTGTGTGGGCCACTTCTGAGCCGCTCTCGGCCTCAGCCAGCACTAACTTCCTGTCCTGACCACCCCCTCTTCATCCGTGCGCTACTTCCCCACATGCAGCCCCGACCCCCTCAAAAAAATATCCATCCCATCATCCCCCCCGCTGCAGGCGCGGCACACACAGGGCTGGGTCACCTGACCCGCAGTTGACCTATCAGAGGATGGGATTTTGCACTTAAAAAAAAAATAATAATAGAGGGTACAGGAAGGCCTTGTCCGGGTCAAGAGCTGTGCATTTGTTGTTTGTTTTCTTTATTTTGTTGTTGTTGTTGTTGTTATTTACTCTTCGTCCCCCACTGTTTTATGTTCTCGTCTCCGCGAAGGGACTGCAGCTATCGTAGTAATGCACTGGGACGTAGTGTTTTTTAGCTAGTCTTAAAAATGATCTACCTGCACTGTCCCGAGCCCCCTTTCCCCCCACCTCTCTCCCATGGGAGTTTATAGACTCTAAGCACCAAGTGTGATGTCATTGCTTCCTACAACCACTCGATTGGTGTTTCCATGGCAGCAGTGCTGCAGCAATACACATCCACCAGCCAGGTGTTTTCTTGAGGTGGATCCCCAGTTCAGGTGAAGTGTACTTTGAACTGCTGAGAGAAGGCTGGTCTGATTTTAAGCCTCTTAATTAATTTATTAGTGGTTCTTTTGCTGATTTCAAACAAAGTATCATAATTTATTATATTTAATGTTGCCTCACCCAGTGCTTTTACTCACACTCCCATTGTTGAAGAATTTATATAGAAGGCATATTGTTTGTTTGTTTGTTTTGTTTTTTTGTGTGTGTGCAGCATGAGATTGTAACAAAGCATTTTTGAGGGGGGTGGGTTTGGAATAGGGCTTGACAACAATTTTTATCAGGGTGCTCCCCCCCTTCCTCTCCTTCTAAAGACAGTGACGTTTGTGTGTATGTGTGTGTGTGTGTGTGTGCGCGTGTCCTACTATTTTTTTTTTTTTTTTTTCTGTCATCTATCCAATGGATAGAGAAAGAGAAGGGAAAAACTAAAGCAATCTTATAAGCACATTCCACATCAGAGAGAAGGAGGAGCAGTCAAAAATAACGCAACTATATGGTGGGTGAGGACGTGTGTGTGTGTGTGTGTGTGTGTGTGTGATTTGATTGCCTACCGTTGCATTTAGATGCAAGAATCGACAGAATTCACTCAAGAGGTCACCCAACAACACAAAGGGAACCGCTGAGTTAAGTTTGTCCTTAAATGGGAGTACTCCCTCTGTTGCTGAGGCCCAATGTCACCGTGTGTGTGTGTGTGTGTGTGTGTGTGTGTGTGTGTGTGTGTGTGTGAGAGAGCATGCAAGTGTGTCCTCCAAGCTGTACAGTACTGCACTGCAGTACCACTATCCATCCTGCCCTGACTGCTCATATATGTCGTTTCTGCAAGATAGTCATTTTTATGTACATAGTTTAACAGAGAGAAAGATGAAATATATCTATATATCAAAGTATTTATATTTGATCAAAATACTTTAAAAACAAATATATATATAAAAAGAATATATATATATATATATGAATATTTAAGTAGGAATTGCCTTAGTAGTTTTGTTTGTTGGTCCAGTTGTGAGGTTTTTTATGTGAAACTTATTTTGCACACAGCATTGTGAATCTATTTGGCATTAGAGACGTTTTATACTTGGAATATTTGTGTACATCTAGACTTAGAACACAGTGCTCTCTAGAATGGACATGATCAGTTTTGACGATGCCGAACATTTCCTAAATATTTTGTTCTTGAAATATATTTAAAAACTCCTCTTTAACAAAAAAAAAATGCAAATAACTAACTGAAAAATGAAGAGGAAAAAAAGTTTATAAAATGGGAAAATGGAAGCCTTGCTGTGGTGCAGTATGAATTGCTGCTGTAGTCAGAAGAGGCGTTGGTGGGTTGAGGCCCTTGTGGAGTGCCTGTGAGTGTATGACAGAAAATGGCTCCTCGTTTGCTGTTCCTACCCTTAGTTTTGGCAGTGTGTAAAATGGAGGACACATGGGAACGGGGGATCAGAGCGTAAGCAGAGAAGAGAGACTCTGTATCTGAATGTAGTTAGTCATCCTCTCATCCCCCCAACTCGTTGCCAGTGGGACCTCGCTCAGCCTGCAAAACTCTCGACTTCAAAGAAATGCACCAAAAAAAAAAAAAAAAACAGTGGAAAGTAAAGATGTATTGTTATAATACATATTATTATTAATGTATTAATATTATTCACTATTTGTGTGTGGAATGCTGCTTATTGTGTATTTCTTTATGGATAAAAAAAAAATTAATATATTACAGTTTGAGAAGTAAAGATGTAGCCATGGGAATTTGGGATGTGTCAATAGCATTAGTGGCAGTTAGCATTAGATTGCCTGATATTGTGTGCCCAGCTCTTGGGTATGCTGGCATGATTCATATCATCTTGTTGAAATGTGTTTAATTTTGTGCGCGTGTCGTCACTGTCTAACAGAAAGAGAGAAAGAGCCCCTTTGGGGAGGGGAGGGGTAGGGGTCGAGGGAGGGAAAATATCAGGGTTTTCTTTTCATCTTTTCTTTTCTTTTTTTCTTTTCTTTTTTTTTGTTCCCGAAATGCCATTTCTGTGGATATGCTTGGATCTTGTGTTTTTGTTACAAGTAAAAAAAAAAAAAAAAGGTGCAAAATGGGAAAAAAAAAAGGCTCTCACTCTTCAAAAGCTATTTGGTGTGAAGCCATGTCATGTCTTAAAAAACCTCCAACGCACCCTCCCTTCACGCAAACACCCTCCAGAAACACCCACACACATTCTTGTGTGCCCCCCCCCTCCCCACCTCCCTTTTGTTAACGTGGTCCTTCCCTTCTCATCCATGGTGCAGAGAGTCAGGGTTGGCTCTCTCCAGCCTGTCACTAGACTCCTATGGAAGGCCTTTTTGGTGCTTCAACGTCTGTCCTTTGCAACAGATGTGGGATCTTTGAAAAAGAAATTACTACTGTATTTATTAATGATGATGGAAAGACATATACATGCCCAGAGTTTGCTATCGCTCCGTCCCATCACAGCTATGGATGTCACCGTGGGAAGCAAATGTCATTTTGTTCTCTTTTCTGTTTTTGTATATATAGGTTTATGTGGATAGGGTACAAAATGGCTGTTGCCTTAAAGACACAAAATGTATATGGGATGAATTATAACATGACAAAATATACATTTATGATTAGCAAACGGATGTATATCAGCAAAGGTCATTCCCGTCTGAGAACATGTCTCAGCTGTGTTGCTCTCCAGATGCACACAAACGTGTACACACACACACACACACACACACACATACATAGACACACAAACATAGACACAAACGCACAGATACAGGTCGGAGCAGACTCAGGCTTCAGTCAGGTGTGTGTCAGGAGTTTGTGTCTGCTGTAGAATCAAAGATGGACATTTTTTTGTGCTGTCACTTTTTAGAATTGGACAATTTGGATGTTGACTAAAAAGAAATTCAATAAAAAACAAATGTAAAAAAAAAAAAAAAACTTTCTCTGGTGTATTTATTTATTCTCCAATTCTAGCATTATCTTTTTATCCTTAAGTGAGCCATTTAATTATATGTTTGTGAAATTAACAAGCTTACCAAATGTTCAGAGACCTGTTGTCAACCTAGGGACCTTCAAGCTGCTGTGCCGTTTGGGTATTACCGCTATAGGCAGAACACATTTGGACTACAAATCCCTGACAGTGGGCAGGTGAGGCGTCACTTGCCAGATTGGATCAAGCATGGCTAAATAGCATGTTCTGTGTGAAGTGTCCTTGCACTACATGACGTGAAGGACAAGCCTCTGGTTCCCAGAGATGTTTTAAACTCCTTTGGGTTCATCCTACCAGTCACATGAAGGGTGAAGTGACCAAAATAGCCATGGGTTTGCCTAAACAAGGTATATACAGTACTATCCTTAGATTAAGACTCAAACTTGATAGAAAGATTTGTTTATATTTCAGGATATTATCTAAATGATAAGTGTAAGTCTAAGTGATACGAACTAGTAGGTTTTTTTTTCAGCACTGTATAGTCCATATGTTTTTTGTTTTGCTAGTGTTTTAAGGCCTTGGTACTTGGCTAGCAGAATGGGACTCAGTATGGACTTAAACTAGTGAGGGGTTCAGAGTCTGGGACAATTTGAGTTCCATCCACGCTGTAAAATGAACCACTGACTGACGATGCCTCAGGACATGATAGAAGCTGCTCACTTATGATTCGCAAACTCTGCATAGAGCAGGTGGGCCAAGAAACCTTTCACTCTTGTGTTAAAGAAAACACTACGGTCCATGAGTATTCCTCTTACTCTTCTTATTGACCTAATTCCCTTTGGTTAATGTTTGTTAACATTCAACATATCCAGATAATTTCATATTCATTTTAACTCTGGAACGATCCCAGTGTAATGTCATACATGGTGACAATAACAACAGCTCGTCTCATCTGACACTGTGGAAATGCAGAGATTGTGAGTGAATCATTGTGTGTGTGTGTATGAAAGAGAGAGACAATGTGGGTGTGTTTGTTTACAGTATTGCTGGGGTCAGAGTGCATCTCTGCCTTTCAGGCGTCTCTTCCTTTGCCCCTGAGGCTGACTCAGATTAGTCAAATCCAGCAGCTTATCCTGTTCATGCAAACTCCTGTCGACAGCGACCTTCACCTCTCTGAGTTGTGGTGGCCTTTGGAGTGGATAGCGGCTGTTGCTGCTGCTGCTGCTGCTGCTGCCAGTGCCACAGCCACATGGCTAGATCACTCACTCCACACCCATGCTGAGACACAGCATGCTGCACCACTGCTACTCTTGTCCTCTTTTTTCCCCACACAGATATTGAGCAAAAGTTCTGTTATTTTTTTTTTTTTACTCAGATCTGCAGACTTGCACTGACTTGAATGTGCTCACCAAATGCTTTCACATTGTTTCACTTTATGTTAAGAGTCTGAAATCCCTCAATTGACATAGTTTTTCTTCCTTGTGGGCAGATGCTTTCTGTGAACTTAAAGGAGAGTGAATTCAAGCATAGCCCTGTTGAAAGAGCTTGCTAAATGCGCTAGTTAGCGAGTGGAACAAAATAATTTGGTACAGCACAGACTGAACGTGAACGCAGAAGCGAACAGGCACTTTACACTGAATCAATGGGACCTGACTGTTGGAAACAGAAAGTAAGATCTGAGGTTACACTGACTCAATGTAAAGTGTTTCGCGTTCGCGTTAGGTCTGTGCTGTTCGAAAATCTTTCATTTCATGCTATGCTTAAACTTACTCCGGTATATTGCTTTAAGAAATATTGAGCATGCAAGAGCCCTCTGTTCCCTGATTGGCCACCAAAAAAAGGATAAGGAAACCTAAGCTAGTGGAGAGATCCCTGACTGTGCTGTAGCGAAATGTGATACTGAGGGTAAGCACCTGGCTAGTACCTTCATAGATGAGTGGGGATTTTTATTTTATCTTATTCTTTACAGTAGCACGACAGGCCACACTGGAAAGGTAAGACAAACCCAACTATGAGATAGCACAAGTTCACGATTTAAGTTGCCAAGTGGTGTCACTTCTATGTTGACCAGTGCCAGACTGGGACAAAAAAATGGCCTGGGCATTTTTGGATGTTGCAGCCCACCATGATCTTATTCAATAATAACGTCATGGCAAGCTAAAAATAAAACTGAATGTTGAACACATTGCATGAACATTAGAGATTTAATTGGACTTGCCCATTAAACCTCAAGAAAAGTATGACTAAATTATGACAGCACCGGCCCAAAAATGGCCATCGGCCCACCGGGCATTGCCCTGTTTGCCCTGGCCAGTCCATGCCTGATAATGACTGAAGTATGCTGATGATGAATGAACAGGACCATCACTTTGATGTTTTCCTTTCTTCATTTGTTTATTCAAAACAACCTGACAGTCTCACCAACTCAAAGCCCCTCAAGCACAGCATATACCCTCAGCTATGGACAAACACCCACATGCAAATCACACAGACCCAATGCTTCAGTGATTTACTTAACATTCAAACCGAACAACAATAACACCATGCAGTCCCAGGCAACACAAGCACTAGTGCAATATAATATAATAACCCTATTAGACTGACAGCAAACAGCACGGAATATGGATGTAACACGGCTAATCCTCTTTGGCTGCTAACAAGCCGTGTAGGCTACACAAGATGGAGGAGTGCAGCAAAGCCACAGGGCCCATACTGACAGATGGAGCCAATAGACCGACTCTACCCCAAGATCTCCGGGGAGCGAGGGGAGGAGAGGAGAGGAGAGGAAACGCTCTTCTGAAGATGAATATGAGTCGACTGGTCACGTTGCCATATTTAGGACAATGCACTGACTGAGGCTCAGGCTGCATGGGAGGATTGAGTCGAGGGCACATGCAGACAGAGAGGCTTATGATTTATTGGATGTTTCCTTTTTGGCTGTCCAATTTCAGAAAAGGGCTCTAATGCAGTTCAAGTCCCAAGTTGAATATAACAAAAATAAAGGGACAGATTTTTTTTTTTTTAAGGAAATGAAAAGATTCACTCAATAGCACTCAATAAGTTACCAGCTGCTTCCGCTTGACCCTGAATGCTGACAGATGATTGACAATTATGGGGAGTGGAGGCAATAATACCGACAGGGCGGTAGTAAAAATAAAAGATCTCAGATGGTAAACTATGAATCCAGTGATCACTTTTAAAGTGGGCTGCAACATCTTGTACTAGATCTTTGAAAGTGACATCCAGAACATGTTTGGTTACTAGTGTCCAATGTTTGTGTAACAGTATCAGTGGTATTGAATGGTGTATAAAAATGCAATGGTATTTTGAATGTTAAAAAGCTGCGTTAGTGCATGAACTAAGAGGTGCAACCTTTAGGTAAGGTAGGATTTCCATTCAGTTCACTAAAGGTAGGGCCTAGGCCAATTTAGGTAATGTGGACAAAAGCCTACATTGAATGTGTCAAGCTCATATAATTTATGACCTGCAATGTCAGCCACTACTACATGGCTCTTTGAACAGTGCAGCTGGATGTGGTAGGCTATCATTTTAATCTGTCATGTTGAAAGGCCTTTGCTCTCTAAAGACCACTGGTTAGGTTCCAGTCTGCTGGTTCTGGAATCCCACGACATGACAAATTATAATTGCCTACCCAGATATATCATGTCAGAACACCTCTGCTGGACAACTAAAGAACTGAGCCAAAACATTGGTTGGGTAGACTTAGGGCATTATTTGTCGTTATCTGCCACCTTGTGGCGTTCCTGAAAATGTAGGTGAAATAATAATAATAAAACGACCGACAAAATTAACCTTTTACGTCCCTGCAAGGATATTATAAAATAAGCCTATCCACCGTACGTTTTTCTTTTATTTAAAACAATTTATCATTTTAATTCGTTTATTAATATTTTATAAATATTTGTTTAAAAAAATAATAATAAAAAAATAGGCATATGTCTTTTAAATGAGAAAATAATAATAAAAATATATAGGACCTATAAAAGAGATTGTCTGTCCATCCTGTAACAGTTTTATATAAGCTACCCTGTGTTAATATTTTTCTTCTAAGAATAGAAGATCCATGCTGTGATTTATTTCTGAAATTGTAACCAAACTAAACGTGACTACTTCACATATAGGCCTACACTAAAACAATTTGAATACATAATATTTTCTCCAATCTACATATTCACTAAATTTTTGACAATGTTGCCCATTCGCCGTAGTTATGGTGCCACATTCAGTTCTTCGGATGCAGTTGAGGTCTTTCATGAATTTTTCATTTAGTCTGCACCTAAGCCTACTCGGGCAGGATCTGGCGCTCCCGTGCAACATGCAAACTGACTAAGCAGAATCAGGAGGAGCATTGGTCACTGGGACATTGCAGTGGTTGGAACGTCTGGACTGCGGCTCTGGGCACAGCGCGGCCTACAAGAACGCGGGGATAAGGGGGCTGCTGATTGAACGCCTGGAAACCTGCATTCCCCTGAGGACCAGTGGTGTGATGTGCTGCCCTTGAACAGGGCGTGGCTGGATGCTCTGGCTCCCTCCCAAGGCGTGTTGCTGTGCTGTGATACAGCTGTGTGCATGGGAAATAACTGCTCTCCAAATCGGATTTGCTGTTTTGAAGTTCAGTCTTCACTAAAGATTATTATTAATTCATATGCAATTGTTGTAATGGTTAATTAGTTGACAAATCTAGAGTTGCTAGAGCAATTTTCAATCGTTTCAAGATAAACTGGTGTCCAGAATGTTTCTCTACCTCTCTCTGCCTGTGTGTGTGTGTGTGTGTGTGTGTGTGTGTGTGTGTGTGTGTGTGTGTTACTCTTTCTACCTGAAGGCCCTTAAACTGCTGTTGCAAAATAATTCAAAAAGTCCAAGAGACACATATCGATTTTAAGACCATGAGTTGCATCTTGTTGGATCATGAATCCGAGCCCTTGGTGTCTCATTTCTAATTCAGTCAATGCGGAACAGCGCGTGAGGGGTGGCAGCACCTGCATTATAACAGTGTCACACACGCACACACACACACACGCACACACAAGCACACACAGATAGTCTGACACGCCTTTCTGTTGACGCACATGGGTCGATCACCTCACATCTAGATATTGCAGTTTAAATAACCATAATTTGAAAAAACTAACAATCACACAAAACGTCGACTAATTGGCCTATGTAAAAACTAACGAAAAATGACAACAGGCCTAAGTTAAATTATTAACACTAAAACACTTCAGATAACGCAGTAATAATGCAGCTTTTGAACAAGTTTTTTTCCTCTCTGAAAGTAATCTGGACTAGTTTTGTAGTGCGTTCTCTTTTTCAATATTAATACTTTGATAATTATATTTCCATTTTAATTGGACCACCCCAACAACATGCCTTTCACAAAAAAAAGGATGAGCAACTAAAAGGCAATACACGATCAGCATGAGTGATTTTTCCCCTCCCGAGGGAACCTGGCTTTTTGCAGGAGTTTGCAGGTTTTCCCCTCTCTCCTGCTGCGTCTGCGTCAAATGATGCTCAACTTTCAGGGCTATATATAAGTGGTTGGCTGAACGGCACTTGCATCTCACTTCTCTCATCCTACCTCTTTCTCTACCTCTCTTCGTTCCTCTTTCTCTCTTTCTTGCTTCACTCGGGTACTGGAGATAAGGACGGTGAAGACCAGCATTTGATCCACTCTCACCATGAGTTTTTCCGAGTTCTCCAGCAGCTCCTATCGCAAGATATTTGGAGATGCGCCTCGCCACCACACCAGTCGCATCTCTGTCGGCAGCAGCCCCTCTCGCCTGTCCTCCGGGTACCGCTCTGGAGCTCACCGCACCTATGGCTCTCCATCACCCATGATGTCCTCCAGCTACCGCAGCAAACTCAGCTCCGGCCGCAACGCTTTCCCCTCACTGCAGGAACCCATGGATCTGACGCAGTCCACAGCCGTCACCAACGAGCTCAAAATCATCCGCACCAACGAAAAAGAGCAGCTGCAGGGTCTGAACGACCGCTTCGTGTCATTCATTGAGAAAGTACACAACCTCGAGCAGCATAACAAGGTTCTGGAGGCTGAGGTAGCTCTTCTCCGCCAGCGCCACAACGAGCCATCCCGCCTGCATGACTTGTACGAGCAAGAGATCCGCGAACTCCGAGCACGCGTCGAAGAGCTGACCCATGAGAAGAGCCAAATGCACCTGGACTGCGTGCAGATGAACGAGGCACTGGACAGGGTGAAGGAGAAGTATGATGAAGAGTCGAAGCTTCGCGAAGAGGCCGAGAACACTCTAAAGACATACCGCAAGGATGTGGACGACGCCACCCTGTCCCGACTAGAACTGGAGAAGAAAGTTGAGTCCCTGCTGGATGAGATCGCTTTCCTCAGGAAAGTCCACGAGGAGGAGCTGCAGGAACTACAGGCATCTCTGCAGGCAACACAGGTGCGCAACTTTCCTCAGTCACGCGTTTTTCGCCACTGAAGTCTAATATTATTCGTTACTGGGATGTTTTATCCATGTATTATAAAATTATAGTCTATAGAGCTCCCCTAAATTGTGCCATGAACTTTGACGGCTCAAAATACAAATCAATCCGATGCGTTAATTTAAGTTGCATGCGAGTCGTTTGGCTTAATTCAACACCGTTGTATTATTATTGCTACCAATTGTCATTACTGACATAATGCTTAGTATGTTATTTTGTTTAGTAATTTTCAGTATTTTGTAGATCGACGTTAGTCGTGACGCGGCTTTTGGTAATTTACAGCACTGCAGCTTCCCAAGTGCGCATAGCGGCACCCCGGGAAGTTCGCTGCAGTGCAGCATCCTGGCAGTTGTCCCGTCGCCCTTCAAAGTAAATGTCTTGGTCACGGCATGCAGAGGTGAAAATAGCGACCACAAGAAAGAGATATCCCTTTCGTAGACATTAAGATAAAATACTGTCATTTTAAAGAAATTGATGGGAATATGAAGAAGACCAGGCGAAGGCATAGGGGATGTCAGAGGGAGTCGGAGGGAGAGAGAGGGGGGGGGGAGGGAGAAGCCTGACTGCAAGTATCCACAGTATGTTTGATTATAACGCACAATTTGAGGTGTGGCTTTTCCTACATGCGTTGGGTGTAACATCAGTCTCTACCACATATAACAAGCCCAACCAACCTATATTGGATAGGGAAAGTGTTAAGCAAAGTTTTTTTTTTTTTTTCTGCACCAGAGCTATGGCTGTAAACAGAGCAGCATTCAATTAGTTAGGGGATTTTGAACAGCTTGTTTTATTCTTTGATAGCACATAAATGAAAATAAAACATAAATAAATAAATGTAACTTTAAAATGAATACATCCACCATCAGATATTTGGTGCATCTCATTGATTGTTTTTCCACAGCTTTCCTCAAGGGGATTTCTGCTGCCTCTCACAGAAAATAAATGCATGCCAGGGTATTGACACTGTCACTCACTTGGTGTGAAGTTCCTTATTCAGCAGTCGATACATCAGCTCCAAGCATTCAAGCTTCATTTAGTTTGTAGACTCTAACTTAATGTCAAAGACCACTGTTTTTTCCTCACCAGTATTACTAGGCAAAAAATGCTCTCTGCAAGCTTGCGCGATTGTTCACCATTTCCGATTAATCACTGCTGGGTAATTAGTGTAATTAAGATGTTGAAGCATACCGATTTGGATAAATCTTCAAATGTACACATGGGAACCAGATTACTGACTTTTGACAATCCTTTGCCAGTTTTTTCTTTTTTTTACATTTTTTAATTTAGATTTTTTTTTCTCTTTTGACACTTTTTGGTGTGTTTATGTGTGTCCATCCAGGTGTCTGTTGAAATGGACATGAGCAAGCCTGACCTGGCCGTGGCTCTGAAGGACATCCGTGTCCAGTATGAGCACCTGTCGGCCAAGAACCAGCAGCAGGCCGAAGAGTGGTACCACTCCAAGATCGCTAGCGTGAGTGAGGCGGCAGCCCGCAACAACGACGCCATGAAGCATGCCAAGGATGAACTGAGTGAGTACCGCAGGCAGGTGCAGGCCCGCACCCTGGAGATTGAGGCCCTCCGGGGACACAACGAGGCCCTGGAGAGGCAGCTGGCCGATATGGAGGACCGTCATGGCAACGAGATTGGAGAGATGCAGGTGAGGAAGAGATGTACAGTGTGCAGTTAGATAAATAAACACGGATAGTTACGTTGAAATACACATTATAAAAACAACTGCCCTTTAATTCGATTACCAGCGAAACAGATTGACAAAACCCACACAGATAAATGCACTATTTACTTACATAATTTTTGATGTGTTTTAAATGTACATCAACCGACTGGAAACTATTTACATTGAGTGATTTGTCTATTGGATGATTTGTCTGTCTAGTGTCTGACTGGAAACTATTTACGTTGAATGATTTGTCTGTCTATTAGTGGTTTGATAGCAGTGTCATTAATCATTCATTGACTTGTCTGTGTGTGGGCCAACCCAGGAGACAATCCAGCAGCTGGAGTCTGCCCTGCGCAGCACCAAGGGAGAGATGTCCCGCCACCTGCGTGAGTACCAGGACCTGCTCAATGTGAAGATGGCCCTGGACATCGAGATTGCTGCCTACAGGTCAGACATACAGAATGCCCCACATGCATCATCCTACAATGCCTTTGTATATGTATGAGCAGGAGGCCTCTCCCTCTTTTCTTTCCCTGCTCTTTTTTCTCCAATCCTGTCATTCTTTGGTGTCTATCTATCTATCTATCTATCTTGAAATTCTTGAAATTCTTGAATCTATCTATCTACTGTATCTATCTGTCTGTCTGTCTGTTTGTCTGTCTGACTATCTGTCTGTCTGTCTGTCTCTCTTCCTACTCTCTGATTACAGGAAGCTCCTGGAGGGTGAGGAGTGCCGTCTAAGCACCGTGGGCGGGGCAATGCTGCAGTCAGGCTACTCTGGCATGTCCTACACCTCCCGCGCCTACGCCCTGGGCGCTTCTGCCCCCTATAGGCGACGTGGTGCCAAGCCCGAGGATGAGGAAGAGGAAGAGGAGGCAGAGGACAAGGAGGAGGCAGAGGAAGAGGAGGAAGAGGGAGAGGGAGAGGAGGAAGCAGGAGAGGGAGATGAGGGTGAGGATGAGGAAGGTGGTGATGATGAGGAAGGTGGTGATGATGAGGAGGGAGGTGATGATGAGGAAGAGGGAGAGGATGAGCAGGAGGAAGAGAAGCAGAAGGAGAAGGAGAAGGAGAAAGAGAAGGATAAGAAGAAGGGAGGACCAGCCAGCAAGAGCAGCAAGTAGACTGCCTCTCATGACGTGACGTGACGTGACACCCCTGTCCCTCTCCACCTTTGCACTCATTCACTCATCCGCTCACTCGTTCACTCAGTCAGTCATACTCATCTGGATCGCTCTGGTCCACTCTCTCTGACCAAGCTAATGAGAAAAATCTTCTCTGTCACATGGACACACACACACACACACATACACACATTTACACACACACATTTACACACACACACACACACACACACACACACACACACAAACTCACATTCCACGCATGCACACACTCAGAATCACAAAACAGCCTTTTTGTCTCACGTTTCTGATTTTTGCTTTTTGAATGGAGATGGCCTTGTAGAAAAAAAAAACAAGTTGAAAGCTAGTTAAGTCTTAGAAAGGAGAACTTCTATCTCCTTTGTGGTAAAAGAGAGAGAGAGCTAAAGCAAGCTGCTTCAGCAGGTATGGAAAGCGATATTTTACCGATGTAGCGCACAGAGAATAGTCCTAGGGACCACAAAGAGACCTTTGAATGTTCAGATGGGTAGGAGCAGAATGCCTTAAATGGATCACTTACGAATGAGAAGGTATTGAGGCGCCATCGTGCCTGGAGATACCTATTTACAATGTGCCATTATTGCCAATATTGCAGCATGGGATCAAACAACGTCAAAGAGGATGTGGGGTTTTCATTTGGTAGCCTATATACTGTATGGCTGACCATCTATGTGCTGAAATCTGGTGCAAGAGGACCTATTTGAAAGGTCCCAAATTTAAGGTGCTATTTGATTTTCAACTACAAAATAACGAAGGGAGATCATAAGCATGCAGTGTCATCAGAGAAAGCACTTGGCAATGCGCATATTGTGAATATTGCAGTGAAGCACCCAATTGAGATGCAAATCATCCCTCGGTCGGTGGAATATCATAATTGAAATGAAACCCCTATCACCTCAGGCCATGCGGCTATCTACTACAACGTTGCATTTGTGAAATTATTTTATGTGCATTTGCCCTGTGAGAAAGGAGGCAAATGTCCCATAAATCCATGTTTTTTTTTCTCTCTCTCTTTTTCTGATGCAAACAAATGATTCAGTGGGTCCATTCCTCATCAACCCATCTCTCTCACTGCGATGGTCACAGCACGGCAATAGTGGCAACTGGAATTTCAAACGAAAATAAGCAAATTAAATAGATATATAGTTTATTTGGAGGGCACAGACTTGGAGGCTGGTGTATTTTCGCAACAATGCTCCTGTGGTATGAAAAAAAAAGTTAAAACAAAATTAGAAATTTAAAAAATGTTTGCTGCTATATATTCTCCTATACCTTTTTTTGTTTGAAAATAACTTCCTCTTGATTGATTCATTTGTCACTGAGCAGTTTTTCTGTGTTGGTTAGACATCTGACCATCTTCTTTGCTTCCCTCTCTCTTGCTGTGATTCCCTTGATCCCAGACCAGCTAGTGGTTGAAATGGTTTTACTCTCCGCCCTGCGGTTATCCACCTGACCCATCACATCACTGACCACCAGCTAGCCAGAGTAAGTGAATGTGTGTGTGTGTGAGTGAATGTATCTGTCTTTGTGTGTGTGTGTGTGTGTGTGTGTGTGTGTGTGTGTGTGTGTGTGTGTGTGTGTGTGATCATTTGACAGTCTGTCTCAGACAGGGTGGCGGCTGGTGGCTCTTACAGTGGGGCAGGTGGCCGCGACGGTGACAGCACTCCATCCTCTCTGCTGGTGACAGCCAGACAAGAGGTCACGCTGTGGGGTCAGAGTCTACTGGCTCAGCACCATAGTTAAGGGCTATTCAGAACCATTACCATCCCCTTTACCACCATTGTGGTTCAGGTCCAAATTCAAAGTCAGTGTTAACATGCAGTACAGTATGAGTCTTTGAATGAGTGAGAGAGTAACACAACAGATATATAAGAAATATATAAAGATATGTTTTATTTTTTTCTGTGGAATGGGAGCAGTTTGAAAATGTGTGGATGTTTGGAAGAAAAGAAGAAGAAGAAAAGAAAAAAAACCCTGTTGTGTGATGAGTAAAAATAGCCATTGAGGACAGCTCATTTCTCTACAGCTTTTGGCCAATTTCCTATAGGATCCTGTAGCTAAGTGATCATTTCTCAAAGCTATTCTTATAGTCTCAACAGGGATCTTAAGATTGGCTTTCATTATTTTGCAGACCTTTCTGGAAAGGGAAATGGATGCACAGTAGAGAGAAAAGAGAGAGCTTTGTTGTTCGTTCACATTTCACTTTCCCTGACTTTCACTGATAGGTGAATGAATCAAGAGCAAGTATAGTGCATGGCCTGATTCTCAGAGCTTGACGAATAGGAGAGGATGGGATATTTGCTTGTTGTGTCTAAAAAAAATGTAAATGCCTTAACCATGAACAAAAGCAGTCTTCACTTTGCATTGTCACATTTTGGAGGTGGTTCAGGAGTGCTGACACTTTACAGACCGTTCTGCTATACTACTGTGACTGTATGTGCTATGTCATACAGTGAAATTCCTTCCAAAGCCAAATAAAGCCATTTATTAACCAAAGATTGTGTCTTGTCTTGAGTGTACTGTGTCATGTTAAAGGTACCTTACCACATTTAACTGATAATCTGCATTTGAGTACTGCAGCCTATACTTCATTAGGCCTAACAATATATTTTGTAACCAAAACCAATGGTAGTGTATGTTCTCTCACATTTCTATGAGGAAATGGTGAGTAAAAATATGGGGAAATACTGGTAATGAATGACAAGAAAAGTGTATATTTGTATTATCAGGGAGAAAAAAAATCAAGAATAACCTCAGAACAATTTCAAACCACAGGTACCTTTGTGGTCCATTAGGGCATGCACCACATGTCACAAGGAGGAAACAGATACAGTACATGGCTGTGAATGGAGGGTCAAGATGGCTGATAGTGCCTGCCCAACTGTCAGGAGCGATGGCTTCATTTTCTTCATCATGAGTGATCATACTAGGAAGGACAGCACAGTCATTTAGAACAGGATGAGAGATCTGAAGGTCGGGATCTTGAAATGAAGACACAAACACCACACTGAGACAGCTGAGAAGAAATGGCTGTCTCCCACAGGTTCTCATGCCTGTGGCAATTCTTATGATGTATTAGTGTTACATATTAATGTTATGACAGTCATTGATTAGTTGCAAAAATATGCAATCATATCATAAAATGCATCTCTTAAATGCTCTTTTGGGTCAAAATGACTCATGCCATTGCATCAGTATCGCAGATAAGTGAACTTTTAGGAGACCATTGCTCTTTTGGTGAAACTGGAATTGATGCTCAGTCGCTGGTTTCTCAGAGAATCCAACATGCTGTGAAATGCCAGGCAAAAGCAAGGCCAGTAAAGTTCTGGGCTGCCAGAGCCCCCACTGCCACCAATAATTCAGCTTTAAATAGAAATGTAATTACGGCCTTGAGGTGGCCCATCAACATGGCGTGATGAAGGAGGCTGGTGGGGCGGACGGTGGCAGGATTTATCGTTTTTATCACTGCAAATCTTGGGGCTGGCTGAGAGATAGGCCTGATCAATTATGCATGCCTCTCCAAAACGGCAGCGCCTAGCCTGCTGCTGACGGCATCTCTCCCCATCCTGCCAGACGAATCAAGGAGGTGGCCGCGTGCCACGGGCATAGGGCACAGGGGCTCACGCCGGCTCATTTTCTGCTTGTTTTGCCGATAAATCTGTCTGATCCGGCGCACTCTTCTTTAAGACTTCAGCCTGAGTGAGCAATACTGCAACATCCACACCCATTCCTTAATGTTGCTCTCCTTCTTCTTTTTTTTAAATAAATAAAAACTCTAAACATTTCAGATGACAATTTGGTGTAAATTATTTAAACTCTTACTTTATTTATCCTTCGCCTGTCCTTAAAAGGCTTAGCTGAACTCACAAAGACATTATTGGAACTGTACAACTTACAGTAAAACAAAAAAAAGAAGAAAGAAAGAAATTAGGACATTTTGATTATAAAATAGGAGGATGCTTTTCTGTGAAATGAACTGATAGCTGTTTTTCACAGAAAATGAAAGGAAATAAGCATGAATGAGTCTTTGAAATTAAAAACAAAGCAATTCAGAGAACAAAAGCATAAGATTGGGTGCAAAACCAACAACATAAACGAGCAGCATTTTGCTTGGTTACTAAAATTCTTGAATCTAAAATTTATGAATAAGTGCAATTACTCACTTCTTTAAACGTTATTACCATAGTAGTTCTGATTAAGAAATTCATTTCATGAAATGAAAACATTCTATCATGCTCATGTTGTACTCATTACTAATCCCCCCCCCCCTCTCTCTCTCTCTCATTTTCTCTCTTGCTCTCTCTCTCTCCTTCATGCTCCCCTCACCTACTGCTATATATAGACTTCTGCATTGCAGATGTCCCACAACCCAAAGCTGGAGCCCCGCAGTCCTGTGTAAGCTACTGTTTGGGCCTCACCCAAAATTTGCCACTTCATGGAACAGCCCAGCCCCCTCCCCTCCCCGTCCAACCCAGCATGACACAGCACACAGGCAGAACCAGAGCTCCAGCACAAAAGCAAATCCAGTCCATAATATGAAGAGAGAGAAGACTCAAAGATCCCTCTGGAGGTTTTAGAATCTAGCTGCACGTGCTCTATGTTGTGTGCATGGTGACTCAGGTAATCTTGAGTTGCCTGTTACTCATCATATGGTTGTGATATGACCTCTAAAAATGGTAAATACATGCAGAAGTGTCCCATTCAGCAAAACTGGGTGAATGGTCAGGCCCTGCTCCGACTCCTGCCAGCTCACCGATACCGCCTGTCACTCTCACTTACACATGCACTTACTCATTCACCACCTAGTTTGCTCCCAGAGTCACCTGCAGGCGCACAACATACAGTATCTGCATTCACCTGGCATCACGCCGTGCCCTGCCATACGGATTGATACGGACTACGGAAGCCTGACACAGCACCGTCTCCGGTTGTCCAGGGGAACGTGAGCCCATTTCACATGAAGGAGAATCTGCAGACACCTTCAAAGTGGGTGGAAGGGAGAACAGCCTCTGCATGCAGAGTTGCTTGTATGGCTTTACCCATGTCAGCACAAGTCAGGTCCTTTGCGGACCATAAATTGCAGCAAAAGAGTGGGGTGACCTATGGAGGTCCACAGCATTGGCTGAGACCTGGCTAGATTTACTGGAAAAGCAATTGCAGTGACCATAAGATTTACTCCACGCCTGCATGCCTGCAGTCCAGGCTCCTGGAGTGTTACATAACATAAAACAGCTGACACTATAAATGCTATAAATGCTTATATATTTGGTCTTAAAACAGACAATCACACAAAGTTAATGGCCAGTAATGATGCCATTATCACTGGAAGGGGTATTACATGTATTTGTTGCATTTTGTTGCATGTACAGTACATGTGTCTTTTGCTCCAACCATGAAATTGTAGTGGATGTAATTTTGTCTGTTTACAGTAATGTACACATTAAGACCCCTCTGGAAAAGGACAAGTTCTAATGCATGGCTTGGGAGCATTTATTGGACCTACAAATTCTCATAAACATGCATGTGCATCTCTCTCTCTCTCTCTCTCTCTCTCTCTCTCTCTCTCTCTCTCTCTCTCTCTCTCTCTCTCTCTCTCTGTGTCTGTGTGTGTGAGACAGAGAATGTGAACTTTGTTGTTCCCATGAAAACCATGGAGTCACAGCACTGCTTAACTGAACAGATTAAGACACAATGAAAGTGCATATAGATACTGTCAGCCCATCCATATCCTATGTTAAAGGGCAACTTCAGCTATTTTCAACAAGAGCTCTATTGCTCAAGCTACTTGAGATTAGCCAATACTGAAGACTCAGGACATTTTGGTCCAACCATATATGTTTCCTTGAACGGAGAATAATCACTTACAACTAGCCCAATGGGGCAGAATTTTGAACCATATTTTTAACATCTAAACATACGCCAAATGTCACCACAAAAACTATGAAGTATCAACAGAAACCTTACAACACAGAACTGTATTGTGTACAAATGTGTTAAAACTGTGTGTTTATGCAAGCAGCCAAACATTGTTTGTTTACAAAATGGTTTTGTAAACACTGCATAAAAACACAATTTTAACCACTTTGTCATTGACATTTGTAGTCCTAATCACTACAGTGGTGTGTTGTAATGTGTCTGATGATGTTGCATAGCTATAGGGGTGATATTTGGAGCATGTTTAGATGCTGAAAACACAGTTTAAAAATCTGCCCCATTGGGCTAATTGTAAGTGATTATTCTCTGTTCAAGGAAATCTATATGGTTGGACCAAAATGTCCCGAGTCTTCAGTGTTGGCTAATCTCAAGTAGCTTGAGCAATAGAGCTCTTGTTGAAAATGACTGAAGTTGCCCTTTAAACCTAAGGCCCATGGTCGGGTCATGGTATTTATTTAAATTCACACGCTGTGTCTAAGGGTGCGAATTATCAATAGACTGCTTATGCATCGGAGTACATCAAGAAGAAAGTTCACATTAGATGAGTCACGTGTGGCGAGTGGGCATGTTAGGCGTGCTTCCTCCTTGTGTCTCATGAATTAATTGAAAGGCCCCCATGATTATGATTTTAAGTGGAAGTAGGAATGCCATGACCAGAACTAAGGGGGCCGGGCACTATACCGAGCATCTTGGTAATCTGAACAAGGATCTTATCCTAATATGATCACCTCTAACCTACAAATTCACAGCTATCCATATGCGCCATGGACCATCACCATACTAAAGGATGCTTAAACTGATTTTTGCACAGGAATTCTAATAAAGGTCAGTCATTATTTAGGCCTAATCTCTGCACATACACTGCTAGAAAGACATGGATAAACATTGTTAAATAACTTTTAAAGTAGAAATAGAAAACAATAAAATAGAGTGTTGTGCTATATTTGATGTCCAAGGAGAGGGTCATTTTGCTCAATGTCCAGAAACAGGAGATAGCCTAGGGGCCATGGTATATGGACACCAATTCAGACCCATACAGCCTCATAGACATAGGCTACAGGTTCACAGGCAGTTAACAAAGCTAAATTAATATCAAATCTGCTTGTTTGTAACCTTCCAGTGAGATAATATTGCTTGCATGGTTGGCATCATCTGTCATCTTGACTTTACTGTAGGCTAGCCTAAATGAATATTCGGGGTGTTCAGTTCAAGGCTGAAATGAAGGGTTTTGCTGCCATCTAGTGTCCGATTGAAGACATAGCAAGCTCTTTCCCCCAAGTTGACTGACATAGCCTACATCTCGCTGTGAGATTGAAATGTTACAAAAGGGCAGCTTGGAAAGAATAATAGAATGTAAGTTTGTGTATATATGTTTTGGACATTGTAAGTCATAGGGTTAATTTTTTTGCTGTTCATTCCATATACAATTAAAGGTTCAAGAAATCTGGATTTTCGAGTAGGTGGGGCTTGGTTTAAACCAGTAGGGTAGTGCGCCGTCGAACGTGACGAGGATGTCAGTGTGTAAACTACAGCAGCTAGCCATCAGCTAGCGTCTGCTCCAGTGTATACTGCAGGAGAATCTGTAAAAATATAGCTAACTACATTCGTCTTCGTGAACACAACATTGGTCTCTTTGTTGTGTGATAGACAGACGCCACAAGATGACAGAACTACGGCATCGCGGCGCAACTGATAACGAGTTAAAACATCAGCAATCAGAGGACAAGGTAACATCAGAGCCCTCTGGTAACATGCTAACGTTAGCTAACTAGCTTACCATGTATGTACTGTGCATTTGCCACTAGTCCCGTTAGCAGCAACGTTAGCCAGTGGATGTAAAATTGGTCATCAATTCTGATTATTCAAAGCCCGTGCCTTACCGCTTGCCAGATAAATCTCAGTGTATTGAATCATTGACGTACATGACTTGTATCATTTTAGCAGGTGGTCTACATAGACTTTAGATGCCTGTTCGCTGACTTATTATGGGAATTGTCATGTGGGGGTGTTGTGTTTGAATCGTATGTTGCTGGGACCTGCCTTTCCAGCAATTCAATCATGTCTTGTTAGCAATGTCTAGATTCAATTATATAGATTGTGGACGTTTCACGAAAAGACAGGCGGCTGGTGGCTTCTGCGTTTACCAAACATGATCCGCTGACCGTGACTTTCAAGTGGTTAACGGTAGTAAATGTATTAACGCTGGCGAATAACATTTAGCGAGCTGCCTCAGATCGAACAGTCTTCAAAGTTGTCAACATGACTCTGTAAGCTGGGATACCGCTCGATGCTTCTTGTACCTGTAAAGTAACGTTAACCTTAATTTATTATTTTCTTTGGGGTGTTTTTCCGAAAGCACAAAATATATGTCCGAATTTGCAGAGATTTCAAGATGAAAGTCATAACTCTAAATACGAGAAGGGGCGTGTTGCTTGTGGTAAGTACAAGTTGCCTAACGTTAGTTGACTTGACTTCACCTGAGAAGTCTGACAAGACATTCACTTTCGACCAAGTGTTTACTCACAGAATGTGTAACGTTAGTCTCTTGTTTACTTTAGACACAAGACACAACTCTCTATCTGAACCTCTGAACTTATCTATCAAGGTTCCATGGTAGACTCATAGCTGGACTGTCTTGATTGTATTGTTAGTAATACAACCACTTTTGCTTTTATGCTTAATCTTAACATAGTTAAATGCTTGGAATTTGTTGCCTCCAACAGTAGGCTTCGCATTTTGACTTTTAAGGAAGCTCACTATCTCATTGGAATAGTCTGAAGATAGTTTGGAACATAGATATAGAACCTCCTCTGTATAATTCTGTGGTTTGGAAGGTGACAGTAAGTTTATGGAATCTTGTTCTGTGTCTAGTTTTGAGTTTTTCTCGTAAGTGAACACTCCTATAAAGAGCCCTTTGTGGGGGAACAAAGTGTTCAGCTGTAAGTTTGTGTATCCTTCACACAGGGTTTTTTTGGAGTTAATTCTGTTAGCAGCATACGAAGAGTCATGCCTCTTTGGTGTACCAAAGCAACTACTTACCACTGAACTGACTGCCTTTAACAGTTGGGCTCACAACTGGCTCCTCTGTTGCCTAGAGCAGTTGGTATGTAAACACACGTGGTAGGGTTATTAAGGCAGGACAGGAACATCAGACACATCAGATAGGTCTTTATCAGTGTTTGTCACTGTTTATCACTCTTTATCAATGTTTTTGTTCATCTGGACTAGGCTGCATGGGTTTTTGTTTGGGCAGAGTAGGATTTTAGTCTAAACTGACAGGGATGCATGCAGTCAAATTTGCATCATGGTTGCGTTTACTTGATTGGGGCTTTGATGTAGCTTCTGCTCCACCAGCTGGATTGTGTGTGTGTGTGTGTGTGTGTGTGTGTGTGTGTGTGTGTGTGTGTGTGTCTGTGTGTGTGTGTGTGCCCGCAAAGGGCATTGAAGACTGTGGAGCTGTGACACTATCAGAAGCTCAATTCCTTCCATTTTCTACGTTGTCCAAAGTTCAGTGACTGATTCCTTTTAATAGTTAAGGAGATGGGAGACGGGCAGAGACTGCCCTTTGGGAGGCATCTTGGAGGTGGAGAGGAAGGAGGGGGGGGGGGAAGTGTTCGCCTCACCCCCACTCAAGTAGTCAGATCTGATAATGGGAACTGAGTATGCCTAGAGATGCAAGTGATATTTTGGTGAAAATAGTGTTATATCAAATGATATATGATGTATATCAAATTATATATATCATGAATGTTAGGCTATATAGCAAATGATAGCTCATGATTAACGTGATGGGCGTAACTGCATTTGACTAAAAGATAAATTATTAGGCTATTCTTTAGTACTGTGTCATCCATCGTAAATCAGCTTTAAAAAGGTGAAATCAGTACAGAAACTAGAAGAGCAAACTGCACCTGCATCATTTTTTATTTGGCTCTCCTGTAAAGTTGAAATGTGAAATGTCACTTGCAACCCCTTGATACGGTATGTTCATTTAGCTCAGAGAGGAACTGGAATGTGAGGCAATATCAGACTCATAAAGATATCCACGCACTTTAATTAAACGAATGAATTCTATGGCAAATGTGTTTTTTTTTTTTTTTTCATGAGGTTGTTCTACTTGTTTTGATGTTTTTTACTACCTGTCAGAGCGTCAGGGACACCATCTCTGTTCCTCTATGACTAACGCTTAAGGCCATAATAGACGGATAAGGAAACAAACATGCCATGCAGTTGTCTAAACTGATCCACGGGAAGACAATGCTTGGTCTCTCACTGTCACACACACACACACACACACACACACACACACACACACACACACACACACACACACACACACACACACACGTGCACACTATTCCCAACACAGGAAGTCCGCAAGGGTCTCCTGAGTTCCTGGACTGCTATTTGTGGTTTGGGGAGAGTGGACCGAGTTGGAGGGGGAGGGCGCTATTTTTAACTTGGGCATCCTGAGTGACAGGATGTCGTCTCCATGGCAACCACTGGGCCTGCAGGTCCCATCAGAGTGTGTGTGTGTGTGTGTGTGTGTGTGTGTTTCCATAGCCCCATTGGTACCCCAGGCTCAGAAGAAAGAGATGGTATTTAAAACCTAAGTTGTGTGCTTGAAGGGGTATCATTTGTCAGAGGGAGGTAAAATCTAAGACAGATCTCACAGGATTGCGAAAAAAAAGAGAGAAAAGAAAGCATGATGGAAGAAGAAGGACAGATGAAAGGGAGAGGAGGCGAGGAAGAGGGAGGGAGAGAAACAAAAGTGGGAAAAAAAGACAAGGAGTAGACCTAACAATAGAGGCAGCTGTTCACGACTGCCTCTCTCTCTCTCTCTCTCTCTCTCTCTCTCTCTCTCTCTCTCTCTCTCTGATGATACAGTTAGTAAGTGGTTGCCATGGAGATTGAGACAGGGTCATCTGGATTCATGCCATTTCAGTCTCTGTGGTGCAGACCTTTTTTAAACGAATTCCGCATAGACACAGACCCCCTAGACCTGCCAATGTGTAGCCCAATGCAATATGTTTCAGTCACTACAATCAGCGTAATTTTTTAAAAGGCCGTTTCCTCCTCCTCCTCCTCCTCCTCCTCCTCACTCTTGTCTATTTTTATCTTTCCTCTCAGACTGATTCAAGCCACCAGTTGATCCCTAATCTCTGGCACGTATTAAGCCCAGTATTAATGTTCATAAGCAGTTCCCTTAGGTGCTGTCAGAGTACATGCTGTTTAATAACACATCTCTACTAATCAACTAATTGCTTTTCTTTCCCCATAAACAAAACAGACACAAATTGTTACGATTGATTTAGTATTTTTTTTAAACTACAATATTATTTAGTAAAACATCATTATTGTCTAAAGACTTTTACTGCAGACTTTTCTTTTATTTCTTCTAGAACCCAGACCTGAGGTTTTGGTTGTTGAGTGAGGTTTATTTGTGTTGTGTTGATGGTTATGACTGCATTACTCAATGTCCTAGTACTTCCCCAATAGCACAAAATGTTGTTGTTGACATGTCGTCTTTCCCGTGCAGGGCTCTGACACAGAAGGACGGGCCGATGGTGCATCAGACTCCGAGACCAAAGCCGACACAGGCATCCCCGACGTCCCTGTTCCCGCTGACGACACACCAGAAGTCCTCAACAAGGCTCTGTCGGGACTATCGTCAAGGTGACGCTAATGCATCTGTTAAGGATTTGCCTTTTTTGTATCGCAGTGCCACTACTTGTGTGTGTGTGTGTGTGTGTGTGTGTGTGTGCGTGCGTGTGTGTCTGTGTGTGTGTGTGTGTGTGTGTGTGTGTGTGTGTGTGGTCTTTCCTGACCACAGATATATATTTGACATAGGCTAATAAACTTGTTACTTTACCGTAATATTTGTTCTTGTCTAAGGCCATCTGTCTTTGTTCTGCCTTGTATTGACCTGCTGTTTTCTCCTCTGCTGGGGGAATGTTTTTGTTGATTATCTGCTCATCGTGTTGAACCACTGTTCATCAGTTAGTGTGCCGGGCTATCTGTCTTGTTAGGAGCTCTTGATAAGTGACACCGCGTTTTATTGAGCCGTCTCTTTCTTCTTCTCTCTTTCCATCCTTATCCGTCTCTTATTCCCTCGCTCCTATCTATTAGTCTTCTCTTATTCCTTTGTTCCCATCCATTAGTCTCCGCCTCTGTCTGTATTCTGTCCTCCGCCTTCGCATCTCTATTTATATGGAACTCTAACCTCTTGGTTGATGCCTGTGTTCTTTACCCTTGAATCATCGGTCTCTTGCAGGGACAATTTAAAATCCAGGTGACGAGTGCTGCTCAATCGAATATGGCACAAAAGACTCAATTCAACCTTACTTTGCGACTTATACATAAAGATATTTTTTGAACAGTGTTGGGTGACTGATTATATTTTGGTTTGGATGGTTATATGTGGTTTGAATGATTAAATATATCCAGGCAAAAGTGGTTAAACAACATAATCTCGCCGACATTGCACAAATAGTTTTTCTGTGTAACATGTCTTTTAAACTTTTCTCCTTATCTCTCTCGCTCTCTCTGTCTCTGTCTGTCTGTCTGTCTCCCTCTCTCTCTGTCTCTCTCTGTCTGTCTGTCTCCCTCTCTCTCTGTCTGTCTTTTTCTCCCTCGCTCTCTCTGTCTGTCTGTCTGTCTGTCTGTCTGTCTTTAGATGGAAGAACTGGTGGGTTCGAGGGATCCTGACGTTGGCCATGATCTCCTTTTTCTTCTTCATCATCTACCTGGGCCCTATGGTGCTGATGATGATCGTGAGTACAGTACATCCTCATGCGCCGCATGCTCCTTCACGCAGCAATAGTCATTAGCCACGACGGCAGGGCCCTTGGCTGCTCACTGAGACGACAACATCGTTAGCAGCCCGCATCCCATTAGTATTCCAGTGTAATTATCCTATGCCACAGGGGTGATGTTTATTGGCAACATAAAGTAGACGTGCCTGTTGAATTAGGGTTGATGTGATGTGAGTATACCGAGTTTTTTGGCCACCCAATTGCACGACTCAGTGAGCATGTCTGTCAGTGTGAGTGTTTGACACGGCTATAGCAAAGGTTTGCTTGGGTCTCTGTGAATACAGAGGTACTGGAGGTGCTCACTGATGCGTCACGGTCAGCGCTGGGCTGTCAAACTAATCTGTTCGTGCAGAATGAGAAAGCACACGCCCACACACATTAACACACATTCTGTCTTACACACACACACACACACACACACACACACACACACACACACACACACACAGTGCCCCCTAATTTGCTCTCCCTCCAGTGTGAAGATGGAAGTGTAGTGATTTAGGTGCTCACTGGGCCATAACTACAGGGGTCTGCTCTCCATGTCACATGAGCTATTGGCAGTGATGACTCAACCCCCCAACCCACCTCACCCACCTTGTTCAGTCAGACTGTCCCTTCAGTTACTATCACAACAATGAAATGGCAAACCCTCAAGCTCCAAGTTATTATTATTGTTAATACTAATAATTTGCATCATTTCACAATTTCACACAGTCTCTACGAAACTCTCCTTCAATTGGTTACAGTCCTAGCATTATACTCCTTTGTCTATAAATCTTAAAAAGTTAGATATCTGAATGTTGGTGTCGTCAGTGCAGTTACTTATTATGTAAATCACTGTGTGATAAGTCTATTATTTGCCTTGAAATAATAATACAAACCAATCCAATCAAGAATCCCAGAATTGTTGTTGACTAATTTAATAATTGAGAACTAATTGATGAATGAAAAAATGACCATTGCTGCCCTAATTGTCTGTGTGTGTGTGTCTGTGCAGGTGATG
>JAODXP020000019.1:12405372-12465372 GCA_027497455.2 Sardinella longiceps
AGTGCATAGCATAACAATGTGTGATTGATTTTTTATTTATTTATTTATTTATTTTTACTGTACTGTGTACCATTGTTATACAACATAATGCTGTAACTGAGTGCACCTGAGACACGGTCACTGAGTCACCTCTCCAAAAAAGAAAGGGAAAAAAACATTGTTAACACTTTACCTCTTCTTTTGTCATCTCATCATTTCTCCCTCTCATCTCCTTTCCTTTCCTTTCCTCTCCTCATCTCTTCCTCTCATCTCCACTCCACTCCTTTCCTCTCCTCCTCTCTGCCCCTGTGCCTCTTTTAACCACTAGTTTGGTTGGACCCACGTGACGCTGCTGATCGTGGTCACCCAGTCCCATCTCATCATTCACAACCTCTTCGAGGGAATGATCTGGTAAAGACAACCTGCGTCTCCCCCGCTAACACACACCCACACAGCTAATGGTCTTAGTCAGAGATGTGTATGTGTTTGTGGTTCTTTGCTACGGAAACACACCCACACAGTTAATCAGGGGTGAGTTTCTAGAAAGCTAGACAACTTTGGCCAGTCCTGGTACACTGTAGTCATACCTTTTGGTCTAATGATGTAATGACCACGATTGTGATGGAAGTTAACAACAATGAGCCTCATTCACCAATATCTTAAGAACAAATTTAAGAAAAATTCAATTTTAAGGAAATTCTTAAGGTTCCGTTTAAACACCTTGATAAATACAAATCTTCTTAAAAACTGAGTAAGTGGGATATAAGAACAAATTTCTTTATGATGGTTTTTAAAAATGGTTTATGAATGAGGCCCATTGCTTTCAAGAAACCAATTCATCCATATGATCTCTGTATTTGAACCGGCAGTTCCATGCTACTGTATGGAAATGCCGTAGCAGAGCATAAGCAAGTATGATGCTATGTACAGTAGTTAAATATTATACTTAAGTAGTGGCCAATGGGTGAAAAACAAGTCTTTGACCAATGGGTGAAAAACAAGTCCTTTGATGTGATTCACAGTAGACCAAACTAACAGCAAATCGATACAGCAACTAACAATACATACAAATACATTAATAAAATAGCACCATCTGTTGTGTCATGTTGCTCTGTTTAGGTCTGTTGTAACTTCTCTCTTATGGTCTTTCTTCCAGGTTTATTGTGCCCATTTCCTGTGTCATCTGTAATGACATCATGGCATACATGTTTGGCTTCTTCTTCGGACGCACCCCACTTATCAAGGTAGAGCCACGGTCTCTAGGCTTAGATAAGATAAGATAAGATAAGATAGTGCTTTATTCATCCCGAAGGAAATTCAATATTATGTTCATGCATGGTCATGCAGACCAGATCAGTGTCTGACTGCTGTCAGTCCTAAAGTCTGGTGAACACGTGTGCTGTTAGGACTTGCCTTTTCCAGCTTATTAGTTAAGGACTGACTGATGTACCTGTATCTCTCTTTTCCTCTATCACTCTTTCTCTCTTTTTCTCTTCCACTCTCTCCCCCCTCTCTCTCTCGCTCTTTCTTATTCCTAGCTGTCTCCCAAGAAGACGTGGGAGGGCTTCATCGGTGGCTTCTTCTCCACCGTTGTGTTTGGGATCCTGGTAAGAATCAGTCGATTGTACTGTACCTCAGGCTACTAGAAAGGCTCGGGTCTCCACACCCACATACAGTAGCGTCTTTCTTTGTTTACAGTTTTTTTTTTCCCCACCAGAAAACCTCAACTACACAAAGGGGTGAAAAATAACTAAAGGTGCTTTTATAGTTGCCACCCACAGTGGAGATTTGCAGAAGTAGCGTTTACAGCCTCTGCTAGTTTCAGTCAGTTTGTTAGAACATGCAAAAAATGACATGTCACGTTTCCCTTATCAACTAAGTTGTCTAATATTCTGGTGTATGATTACATTATGATGGGTGCTAATTGAAGCTACATTCCAGTATCTTTTAAACTACGTCTGATATTTCTCTAAAGATTTTGTGTGTGTACACTTGAAATCCACATGAAAAAAATACAATAAATAATTTAAGCATGTTTTTTAATCCTTTTTTTTCCTATTCTAGCTCTCCTATGTGATGGCAGGTTACAGTTACTTTGTGTGTCCAGTGGAGTTCAACAATGACTCCAACCGCTTCACAGTGGACTGCCAGCCATCGGAGCTGTTCCAGCTGCAGGACTACACCCTGCCCACTGTCCTGGAGTCCATCACTGGCTGGGTACGGAGTCCAGACCCTAGCCCCATATACCATATAAACCTGAAATACATGTACCAGTACTCCCCATTGTAGTAGCATGCCTAGAAAGTATATCAGTATTATTATTACTAGTTTGCTGTCCTGTTGATTTAGTTTCTGGTTCGGTCATCCTTTTTTTCTGTGAACATCTTGCTGCTCACTATTGTTTGCTTCCTGTGATGATGAGTGATATTTTGCCAGAAAGATATATATAAGAGTAGTTCTACAATATAAATTCTGTCTTTTGTTATTATTTCCAAGCCAGATTTCTCTTCTGTTTACATTATTATTATTTATTTTATTTATGGTCTGTGAGTTAAACCTTAGAGTTTAATGAGGTGTTCTCAAAGTCCTGTTTAGTGTACAGTATGTGTTGTGATGTAGCTGATCAGACTGATCATCCCTCCCTCTGGTCTCTCTGTCTGCAGACCACAGTGCGTCTGTATCCGTTCCAGATCCACTCCATCGCCCTGTCCTCCTTCGCCTCCATCATCGGCCCCTTCGGAGGGTTCTTTGCCAGCGGCTTCAAGAGGGCTTTCAAGATCAAGGTGAGTGGAAAGACGGGTCATCTCTTCACCCTCAACCCAGCCTCGATGAGGAAGCGTTGCAACACGTTTTGTTTGTCACCAAGGGATGAATTGGAACCGTAGAAAAACGTTTCAAAAACTGCTGAAATTGAAACTGAAATTGCTGAACTTGGCCCAGTTCTGTCCCCAGCTTTTCCTCTTGTCACCAAGAAGTCCTCGGGCCACCGCTGTAGAACTAAAGCACTGTCAAAGGACTTTCAAACGATTTTTCCACTTCTTTCCAACTTCACTTTCACAGCACGTGTTTCAGTCCAATCGCAGTACTCTTTAAGAGATCTACCATCTACTCAATTTGGTCCCAAACTCTTTTAAAAAACATGGTCCCAGTATAAAGATATACCTCTTTCACATGATAACTTGAGTCAGGTCTAGTGTAACCTGATTACTGTTGGCCTGAAAGTCAACTCTGCTAGAGTGTGGATCTTCAGATAGAGGTTTGAACACCTTAGTGTTGTCTGTGCCTTTTCCCAGAATTCCTCTGTAGGGAGAAGGGAATGCCCCAACCTGATTAATTACCTTGGGAGGTCCTAATATCCTAGTTAGCGCTCACACACAGAGCCGTGTGTGTGTGTGCGCACGTGTGTGTGTGTGTGTGTGTGCGTGTCTAGGCATGCCTAGCCCGGTAAACAACTTCTGTGCTCCTGTCCACTTTGTTCTCCCACAGGACTTTGCCAACACCATCCCTGGCCACGGTGGCATCATGGACCGCTTTGACTGCCAGTACCTCATGGCCACGTTTGTCAATGTCTACATCGCCAGCTTCATCAGGTATGATGCCACTGCTGTTCATGATGCACACAGTTACATGATAGCCAGATCATGGAATGATGGTTAGTAAATGATCAGGTGAATTAATGAATCAAATGAGTGAGTGATCAGATGAATACATGAATCAAATGAGTGAGTGATCAGATGAATACATGAATCATGTGAGTGAATGATCAGATGAATAAAATGATGGCTGAGAACCCTCGTTTGTAAATGTTAACATCAAGTCATGTATTTCAAATTGGAACCCTTGATGAGCTCTATCTGCTGACAAAATTCGAGACGTAAAATATTACTAAATCTAGAGTAATCAAACAAAAACCTCATCTTAACTTGGGTTAGGATTAGGGTTAGCACACAGAGTAGAAGAGCATAACTGCATTTGACTAAAGGATATATTATTATTCATTAACTATGAGAGGATACTGTAAGAGCAAAGTAGTAATTTTTGTTTTGGCTCTCCTGTAAAGTTGAGGAAGTTGGTCACCTATGCCTTTTTGGCTCACAGCCTTCAAAATGAACTATGTGAGTGGGAAATCGGATGATTAAATTAATCAGTGAGTGATTGATCAGGTGTATGTTTCCTAAAAGCATACAGTAGTTGCTAACCAGTTAGCAACTTAGTTGGTTGGCAATGGGAAAAATGTATTGCAACCAACAAGGTTGCTAACTTAATTAGCAGCTGTGCTTTTGAGAAACAGACCCTAGATGAAAAAAATGAATCATGTGAGTGAATGATCAGATGAATCCATGAATCGTGTGAGTGAATGATCAGATGAACAAGTGAATCATGTGAGTGATTGTATCCTGATTGCATCTTCTCACTCTGGCCTTCTGTGTGTCTTCCTCCAGGGGACCCAACCCCAGCAAAGTGATCCAGCAGCTGCTGGCTCTGCGTCTGGACCAGCAGCTCAGCATCTTCAACTCCCTCAAGGCCCACCTCACAGAGAGGGGCCTGCTGCCCGCCGGGGAGGAGGTGGCCTAGGAGCTGCCCTCCCACCTCAGGGGGGTTAGGGGGTAAGAAGAAGGAGGAGGAGGAAGAGGAGGAGGAGGAGACCATCCTGGGTGGATGGTGGAGGTCAGGAGGTGAAGGTGATGGTGGTGGTGGTGATGGTGGAAGGTGTTTGTAGAGAACATGAACACAAACCAAGAGAAAGGCAGCCACCACACCCCTCTACAAACCAACACTTAACTAAAGCCTTTGGTCATTCCATTTGAATGAGTGTGTGTGTGTGTGTGTGTGTGTGTGTGTGTATCTGTCTGTCTGTCTGTCTTGAGAGATGCATGGCATTAAGCTACCGTCTCTGAATGTGTTGTGTGAAAGCCTGTTTATTATGTCATCTTGTCTATGTCATCAGTGTTTTTTTCCTTTGGCTTGTGAGTCACTGTATATTTGTGTGTGTGTGTGTGTGTGTGTGTGTGTGTGTGTGCGTGTGTGCATGCGTGTGTACGTGCGTGTGTACGTGCGTGTGTACGTGCGTGTGTGTGTTGCTGTTGCTGTTTATGTCAGGTAGAGCACAGTATATAACTATATGGTGCACAGTGCACACAACACTCACCCTGCCGAGGTTAGCTGTACATTTCCACATGTATACAGTACTATATTATATTCTTGTCCTATGTGTGAAACATTTTATGGTACATTGCTTTTATTTTTTACCTTTGTTTTATTGCACTGCTCCACAAGCCTACACTGTTACTGTTAAGTTTTTAATTTGCTTTGTCGCTTTTTTTGTCCTTCTTTTCTTTTTTTTTTTTAAGTGATGGTGTTTTTTGTTTGGTCAGAGATTTGAGGATAGAGTATTTTCTGTCTGGTTTGGTGAGCAAAAAAGTGAAATCTCTTGACTTCTGTGACTCTCTCTCTCTGTCTCGCTCTCTGTCTCTCACTCCCTTCTGTCATTCTATCCACACACAGCGTTAATAGCTCCTAGTCTTGTCTGTGCTTTTAGCCTGCAGTCACAATGGACTACGCTTGAGTCAGTGGAGGCTGTGAACAGTGCAGTCAGAGGGTATAGTTCCGTGAGGATAGACTTGCTGATGGAGTTGTGTCATGGCAGTGTTGTCATGCTGTAGTGTTTGATACTGTGCTTCTCCCTGTAGTCCTAAGGCAGTATTAAAAGTGAGGATACAGTACACAGGGCCACTTTTTAGAGCAGTGCTACAGGGCATCCACTTTAAGTGGGGTAAAGACATATAAAAGGATGATCATGAGAATTTATCAACTGATGATAAAAGATGAATTATTGTTCTTTTTCAGTGTGAAAATGCCAGTACAGCAGCTTTCTGGATAATTTCTCAGCCACATTGCTCTAAAAACTTGCCTTTGTTATTGTCAGCATTCACTTGCATATTGAGAAATCAACAACTGAAGTGAGCCATTCATACCACATAGTATTGATGGAAGTATTTGATCATTTTATTGGTAAGTCATGCAGGGATGACAACAGCTGAGAAAAAAAAAAACAATCACATCTGCCAGTTAGGTAGTTACTTGGCTGGTTGGCAATGGACAAGTGCATTGCATCCAGAAATGTTGCTGACTTAACTAGCAACTATGGTTTTGTAATAGGCGCCTCCAGGTGTGCCTGTGCTGGCTGGACTTCAAGATTTCAGCTTTCAGTTACATGATAGGACTTGAATGTAAAGCGGGAGATTGACATTTGTGGCTCTGATCCTGTACAATTAATTCAGTGGTCTCAGTGTGCAAATGCTGGTCCATGTTACTGTGCTTATGCCTGTGTCTAGTGGTGTATCTGCAGTTGGGCTGTCCTTGTATCATGCTTTTGTAAGGGTTAGTAAACTCGTCAGTCAGTTCATTCATATTTATTACAAGTAAAGATCTATTCCTACTGAACCATTCAGTAAGAATAGTTTGTCATTAAAATGTCTTGTTTACATTAGGTCTTTTTAGTTGATGGGTCGAATTGTTTTAATTAGGATAGCTAACAGACAGTTACTTCAGACTACCTAATATATACTTATTTATATATGTGACGGGTGAGACAGAGAGAAATTGTACTTATATGGCGTTGAAAATGACTTGTGCTGCAACTGAGCTGTGTGCTTCAGCCTCTGTGTAGCAGTATAGCATGTGCTATAAATGTGTTAGCTAAGCTAAGAGTAAACTTTGTCGCCATTGTACACTTTTATACATTTCTGAAGGGACCATTCTCCAAACTATCCAGACCGGCGGCCCATGGAGGTCAGGTGGCTTGAATGTGATTCAGACACCCCCTGTTCACACATACAGTACAGTACAGTACAGTAGTCTCAGAGGGGCCTCATAGACCCTGAGCCATCTATCCACGTGAAAGGGATGATTGTGACTTCAACACAAATGTGACCTTAAAAAAAAAAACATTTTGAAAATGTCACTGCCATATAATTAGTGTGTTTATATTGCTAAGAGTGAGGCTCCACTGCCACTTTACAAAAATGGAAGCGTAGGCTACAGCATGTATCGCGAATCATGTGTTTGTAAGTCTGCTGTTTACTATAATGCCCCAACTAACCATCCCTCTCGGTCATGTTAACAAGACCAGAAAGGGGCTCTAAGCCTGGCTAAGTTAACCTAGAGAAAGTGTTAAGGCCTCTAATAGAGTAGCTTATTGGCTTTGTTTAGTTAAGAGGATGAAGACTCTTCTGAAGGCTCTTCTATGGCTTTTCTTAACCTCTTTGGAATACCCCGCAGGGCTATGGAGCAGGTGTTAAATGGTATTTGTTGATCAGGGTGGGGTTTTGTTTGATAGCTTGTAGCATGCTATGTTATTTGCTTACTGTTCATAAAAGGGTCATGTATAGGATATGCAGGAAGGAGTTGCAGTTACACATTAACCAAAGCGTGTAGCTAATGCTGTGCTGTGGTGATGTTCTGATCTTGGAGAGGAAAAGGATAAAAGGAACATGGAATGAAAGGTGTTTTTGTCTTTTCTTTTGGTGCCACAAGACTATTAACATCAAGAGGCAGCTTTTTAGCGTAGGATTGTGACCCTCGTTGAAAGGCTAGGCAACAGGAGACGTTGAAAATTAGTGTCATAGTACAGTTTCCTCAGAGTCAGAGTTTTGTTGTTGTCATGGACTTGTTATTTTTGTATGATGAGAGGGATTCGTCTGTCCCCTAACAGCAAGCCATAGCTTTGCAAGTGTCGGTTTTGAGATTTTGTATGTTGAAAGAGTCTGCCAAATAATCCAAGCGGGGGATTTATTATTACATTGTTTCACATGCTTCAAATGCGCAATAAATTTGTTTTAATCTGTTTTCATGCCACCTAAATATGTACTGTCGCTAACAAACGGTAAAAGCAAAGATCATGTCAATCCCTCCCAAAACTCGTGCTTGTAAAGGCTAGGGCTTGCACATTACTAGCAGGGCCACCACAAAGCTATATGTGTGCACAGAAAAAACAAACAAAGTTGTATAAACCTGGCCTATCCCACTGCCATCCTTACTGTATCTACAGAGAGAATATCAAGTGTTTATTCTTATTTCAACCTTAACTTTGTTATTGAGGTGTCATGTGCTCTTTTCTTTTTTGTAAACCTTAAATGGTGTAAGGAACTCAACATGTTATTTGTGATTATATTAAATGGGTTTTTAAATATGATGGTGCAGAGATTTTTTTGTTTGTTTGTGGTTTGTTCGTTATTTGGCAATTATGTTGCTATTTGCATTTTGTTGTGCAAGATTTTATAGCAGAATATACAGAATATACTATAGAGAAATATTTATATGTCCATGTATGAAGTTATTGCTTTTCTGTCTGTGGTTATATGTCTTAGTTGAGTATTATTTCATGTTTTTTTGCAGCTCTGTGATTTGTGCCACCCTTGTATAAGTGCTATCCAGTAGCAGTTCCATGAACAAGTAGAATAGAACTTTTGATGTAAGTTCTAACTACCTGGAATGACAAGTATATATTTGAGGGGTACCAATAGGCAGACATTAGCTGAAGTTAATGCCATATATCACAACAATGGCTTGTGAACTTCTAGCAGTGTTTTACCCTAGATGACCACTAGGGGGAGCCTGTAATTGCTGCTTTCTGACACTAGCATGCAGCAGCTCTGCCATAGAGGTTGACAAGGTGGTACAGTCTCTGCTGATATACTGTATATGGACATCATCCCCATCAAAGTGCAAAGTTCTGAGGTACACTGTCTTCTGCTTGCTACATTGCTACGAGTGTGTATATCAGAGTATTTAGTCCACAAATTGCTTCCCCTTTTCTGATTCATTTGACCATGTAAAAAATATTATGCTATATGTTCTGTACTTTTGGTTTTGACTTTGAAAAGATATGTCTAATTTCACACAAAAGTATTATTATTATTATTATTATTATTATTATTATTATTATTATTATTATTATTATTATATTAACAATGTTTTCATTATGCTTTCCCCTGCAGTACCCTTTCAGTTTTTTGTCATTAAAAGGAAAGCTAAAACATGTTTCAATGGCCTTGTCATTTTTTTCTTCCTCTTCCTCTATGAACTCTATTGACTTCCTTTTTCCCCTTTTAGTAAACAGGGCTTCTCCTTCTGAGCCCTGATTATATAAAAAAAAATGCCTCATGAGGTTCGGCTGATTCTCTCTAAATCTGATCTTGATGTTGAGATACTGTATTTGTACAGTGTAGCGCGATTTCGGTGGGGGGCGGGGATGCATTCTGAAACCTACCTGTCCTGACCTCTAATGATTTTCTTTTCAAATGGTACTCATCAGTTGTGATGGTCTTTTTCAAGGGCTTTGATCTTTTCGCTGAGTCTTTGTTGCCCTGTTATGAAATTGTGTGGCCATACGGTTTGCAGCATCTCATTTCCATGTAAAGAAATGCAAGCCTGAGCCGCCGGCACGCTGAGCGCCAGTTACTTCCTCCTTTTGAACGACAGAATAACAGGGAGGTTAGATCATGACACCGGTGTACTCTGAGAGTTTATAAATGTTTATTGCTTCATGTCTCTAATCCATGCCTGTTAAAGAGGCATCAGTACTCTGTGCTGTTTACAGCATGCTAAATGCCTGAACCAGACACATTGAAGGCTCTTACGAAAACACAGACCTCAGGGGAGTGGAGGTGCAAGAGAGAACTTGTTTGAAAGACTGAAAAAAAAGAATGATCAGTAAAGGAAGGAGGAAGTGTGGTAGAGAGAGAGAGAAAGAGAGAGACAGACAGGACTTGGTGTGTCACTGGCTGGAAAGAACATGCACATGTGTGCAAGTTGAGTGGCTGGCTGTGTGTGAGTGAATGAGTGAGTGTGTGTGTGTGTGTATGAGGGCCCTGTGAATATGTGTGTTTTCGTGTTTGTACAGTCGAGAGGCTGACCTTTCCCATGAAGAAGAATGTCTCTCAAACTCCCTCGGAACTGGGACTTCAGCAGTCTCCGGGCTGAAACAGCAAAGATGGGTAAGGAAGTCGCTTGGGGGCACAGTATGTGTCTCCCACAGCCTGAGGAATTTGGCCTGCCCAGCCTTTCCAGAGGGCCGGATTATTTGTAGTGTATGTGTGTCTGGCTCTGTGGAATTCATTGCGTGTGTATGGTTTACCGTCAGTGTGTATGTCGGTGTGATTGAGTACATGTTTTATGTACACAGTAATGCAACTGTGGTTTGTGGTATGCGGGTCTTTATAGATATCAGTGATACATTTAACAGTTTTTTTTAGTCATTGTATGTTTTTTAGGACAAAAATCACCAATAAGATTTCAGTGGTATGTTGCAACAAAATGACAGCTGTTTCAGACCTGTTGGGTAAATTTTTGCAGAGAGCACCATATTTACTGCAAAAATGTCCCACTTGTTCAGACGTGTACCTTAACTTGGCATTATAGTACAACTCGAATCACATTGTATTAGAAAGGGATTTCAGATTTGTGGTCAAACTCTAAATGATTTTCCATAAGATGAATAGCCATGAACTTTTCATCTTTTTCATTTATTTGGCCTACTCCATTATAATTCTTTTACTCTGGTATTTTTGTGAACATTGACGTGTTCTTGTTCACATTTGTATAATTCATTTACACCTTTCTATAACTTGACATCTTGAAGAGATGTGGTATATGCAGCAGTCAACATTCATTCAGTGTCCATTCATTCAAGTCTGATAGTAATTTCAGTCGATCAATGATTCGGTTGCCTCTGATCTATAATCAAAGGACGCTGTACAAATTAATCAGTAGAAGTTTTCAATTGAGAGAGTGTGTTTTTTAGTGAGTCTTTTTAGTGAGCTTCCTCTGTTCTCTGTCAAAGATGACTCGGTTGTCGACAGGAAGCTGACGAAATTCTTGAAAAACAAGGGCCAATTCCATTTTAAACAAGAAGGCATGTGAAAAAGCGCAGTAGCTGTCAATGGCGATCCGTTAACTGTACTGTATGTGTGGTCCTTAGATGACACCCTAAGGTGAACAAGAAGGTGTTGGGTGCCAGAAGTCTGCTTTTCAGGCTTTCAAAGGGCATGTGTGAGGTCAAGAACAAAAGCAGGATATACAAGATTATAAATACATGCTGGTGCTGCTTGGCTGCAAGCACATGGGTTTCACACTTACTGTAGGCCTGACGCTGAGTTTGTCATGATTCATACACAGTAGTTAACAAGTGAGATGATTTTCTCTCTCAGATAATTACGTTTCAGAGATCTTGTGTACTTTTGTGTGATGTGATGTGATGTGATGTGCATAAATTATTTTGCTTGCGTAAGTCCCGTCAGGAATCTTTGTAATCAAAAAGAATCTTGCTCTTTAATTTGGTCCCTTGAATCCTCTCACTCTTGGAGTGAGGCTTCTTCAAAGCTCTGGGATGGGTTTGGATTGGGTGCGGTAGGACACACAACTCTTCACAGTGTGTGGGCCCAAAGTTTCACATGAAAGCATCAAAAGATCGAATGCACCAGGGGCTCCAAGATGGCCCTGAAAATAGACCAAAGTGAGCAGATTTTTTTGTGCTGTTGGTTGTTGGAGGAACGTACAGAGTGCTATCTCTCTCTTGCAAAGGCAGATGATGTAGCAGTTTCCTGTTTACATGAGTCTGGGGCTCCTAGCTTAAGGCCTCTCATCTCCAGACGGCAGGTCACGCTGAGCTGACCGCCAACAGCCGAACACGGTCACTCTAAGTCATACTGTCATGCTGGCTGCCACCCCCACGTGGCAGCCTGACTTAGATTCTCACGCTAGTTCTCTGACTATTGTTAATTCATAGTACCATGACAGTGTGTGTCTATGTGTGTGTCTGTGTTTCTGTGTTTTTGTCAGTGGGTGGGTTTATGTGTGATAGAGAGTGCGGGTGTTTGTGTGTGCATGTGGTTTTCCTATGTGAGTACACCAATACTGGGCCTTCGTCATTGTTCTTTACACCCCTCAATTAATTTATTTATTTACTTACCGGTAAGTTTAGTATGACAAGAAAAGGACATATGTGCATACATTCTCTCTCACACACACATACACAAACACACACACACACACACACACACACACACACACACACACACACACACACACACACACACACTCAGATGCAAAATGCCACTGAGATCTACAACAGCCAAATGGTCAGCAACAATAGCTTGGAGGTCACTTTGTTTCAAGCCCTCCCAGCAGAACAATCAGTGAAACTGATGCTTATGCTATGCTTCCGGAAGCCTCTTGAGGTGAAAGAGTGGGTAGTAACTTCCTGCCAAACTAATGGGTTCACATTTGTCTATCTGACGCTGAATATTTATTTTCAGACAAACTGTACTTTGATTCGCACAACGCCACACACACAGACTGAAGACAACCTCCAAGGTTATAGACCGCCAGAACTTTTAAGTATGTTATAATATCTCCCATCTGTTCTTTTCAATAGCACGGTCTAAGAGCATCATGCCAGGAGAAGGAAGCCCAAAGTCGCTCCCTAAAAGGTCACTGGAAAAGCCACTAAAGACAGGCTGGCTGAAGAAGCAGAGGTCCATCGTCAAGAACTGGCAGCTACGCTACTTTGTTCTCAGGGGGAATATGCTGACTTACTATAAGGACGACCGGGAGAGCACTGGTCAGGTGAGAGAAATTATATTGTCTGTACATCTCTGTCAATTTAGTCTGTTGTTTGCAGTTTACAGAATGTGATGAGTTTGATAGACAGGTGTGTGATACTGTGATAGATAAATGTTTATCTTATGTGGTATTGCATTAGGCCTATGTCTGTGAAAACATTGAGAAGTGAAAAGATGTGAAGAGATGTTTATCAAATTTTCTTTTCAACTCACAAAGAGCATTAGGGCTGAGAAGAAGAAATATTATTTTATAAAAGATTGTTTCTTTCATTGACGCAAACATAAATAACTCAACAATGATTTGTCCAGGGAACCATCCCATTGTGCTCCAGTCAAGTCCACGAGCTGCCCTCAAATGCCGACGACAAATTCCTGTTTGAGATTATCCTACGTAAGGCCTGAGCTTCATACTATCTTCACTATTTAAATCACACTGTATGATGAAAATAGAATTGGACAAAGTCCCAGGAAAACCAAAACAGTTTTAGTGTTTTCAGACAGTCTGTGTTTGTTCCCACAGCAAGTGGTGGAGATCGTGAGCGGGATCCCTACGTTCTCAAGGCTCGCACACAGGCAGAGATGGATGAGTGGGTGCGGAGCATACGCAGGGTGATTGGAGCCCGATCCAGTGGAGGTAAACTGGCATTGTAGGAGGGTGCTATAGCCTATGTGTTTGAGATTTGGTCTGTTGAAACTTTTGCAAAAAAAAAAAAAAAGGGTAAAGTTATAAGTTAAAAAGAATAGCATTCACAACATAAAAAACAATGTCAATATTGACAATAATATGTTTTATATGAACAAATAAGCCTTTTAAACTGGAAGTTCCCAAGGTTGACAGCAGGATATAGTACATTTGGATGCTAATTCCACTATGGAGGAATCATTGAGAAAAACTCAGTGTTATGGATACACAACACAATCAAACATTTGAATAAGAATACATTATGGGGACTAATGAAAATCTGTAAATAAGTTGTAGCATCAGCACAATTTTCCAAATGTAATTTGCACAATGTAGAAAATGCAGAACAGTGTTTTGGGCAAATATATAAAAATCATATCCCTGTGGTACAGGCTTGAGTGATGTCTATAGGAAGAGGAACAAAAGAATAATGAACATAGACTGCATTGCCAATCGGCAGCTAACACTTTCTGAATGGTACCACGAGTAACTAAAGCGAAAATGAGATTATGGTGCCATTGACTTAGCCTAAACTGTATGCTTGCTATTCGTTACTACACACAGGGCAAACACTGGGTAGGAGAAAATGAAACAGAAATCGAATGAAACTGAAATCAAGTTTCCTACCAGCTTGTCTGTCAATGTAACACAATGTGAAATGGTCATTGCCGATTTTTATTCTTTGGTTTGCATGTAAATTCACATGGATTTCTGAGAAAGTACAGTACAATGTTGTCACTATTTTTAAAAACAACAACAAAAGTGGTGATGGTAGGGGGAGCTCTGGAGATAAAAACTCACAGTCCTGGCTGGTGTGCCTTTAACCTGAAGATATTTTTCAAAATCAATCTATTCATCTTGTAGTCTAAATGTACAAAGCGGTAGGAAATTGTTTTGCTCAGTCAAAATGTCTAGCAATGAGCCATAGGGCATCTTGGTGCCCAACCCCTCGGTGGTGGGGGACCAATCACAACGTCTTATGTGTGTAGAGTCATTGGGCGGGCTTAGCGTTGTTTGAATTGGCTTGTTTGTTGCTCTGATTGGTTGTAGCCAGAGCTATATTTAAAGGGCTTTCTATGGCTTTGGTCATAGCACTATCCTATTGTGTGCAGATACATTTTGAAAAATTCTAGGATTGAGACACAGTCTATCCATCGTGGCCAGACTATACATTATATATATATATTACTTTATGCATACATTATATATTATGTTATAGCCTGCCTTGTCAGGCTGTTAGGAACATTACAGCATGGCAATAATTGCATGTATAGATTGTCAAAGTCTTTCCACAGCTGATCAGATATATACTGTAGGCTACTTCTCAGGGGCTAGAATACTGTACCTGCACAGGTCTGGCTGGTCTTGTCACAATTATGGCTGACAGCCGTTGGCTGTAGTACCTCACTGTAAGCCCTAAATCAATCTGTGCAGTATGCAGTAGCCTATTGTCTGCATACAGTACCTGCTGCAAGCCTCATTTCAGTCTGACCAGAGTACAGTAGGCTATTGTCTGCATGCTAGTTACATACCTGCTAGCATACTGTGTAATGGAAACAGTATGACACATATCTGCACATAGATCAGCGTCACCTAGATACACTTCCTTATGGTGACAGTCAGTGCTATTAAGCAATCAAACTTTATGCCAAAGACTTTAGTTTTTATATTTTTGCCCTTTGTAATGAAAGTATAATGTGAACAGAAAGTGTCATGATGACCTTATGAGATAGTGCAATCTTAGACATCGTGTTGAATCTCTTGCTTCAATTAGCGACTATAGTGATGGGGAACTTGCAGTGTGGCTGTTTGTGGTCAAAATGGCTGGCTCTGCAGCAAGTCAGATATGCATTTGAGATGTGATAGTGTGCTGTGCCGGTACAAATTCAAAATGAGACTGAGATATACATTGAGTCATTTAGGGCATGATGAAATGCCCATATTGTTAAGATGTAAGATGTTTAGGCCTATATATGCTTTTTCATCTGTTGACACTGTTGTGTTTTTACTCAGAACTTTATGAACAAATCATTCAGTTGGTCACACATATGCTTCATATTTCCTCCTAAATGAAACACTATTCAAAGTAGGCCTATACTATGATTAAAGCAAGCTTTTTTATCATGTTGTAAACACTAACCCTAACTATCAATCCCAAGGCAACTTTAAATATTTACAGCAGCCTGAGTATGCAGGCAATATTGAAACAAACTAATTCATATTTCCATATATTTTTCCTCAAAAGAAAAAAAGAAATGAGGTAATGTTGTAGAATAAGCAAGCATGCTGCTCACTGCCCAAGATGTGCAAGGGTTGCAAGTGGGAGGACAGGCTTTTTCTGCGCTCTCCGAGTGCTTTTCTACTTATTACTATGATTAGCCTATTACTACCTACGCAAAGGAGGTTATGCTTTCGCCAGCATGTGTGTCTGTGTACAACATAAAAAGTTAATTACTGCACAGATTCAGACAATGCATGTCTTGGGACAAGTAAGAACTGATACAATTTTGGTGGCAATCAGTGACCCAGAACACTGCCTGGAATTTATATTGTGTCTGACCACATTGTCTTGGCGGAGGTCTGCACTCTTTTCTAGTTAGATATGTATTAGTGGCTAACATATGTTCCTTAAAAAAAGTGTTACTATATTTAAAAAAAAACAACTATATTTTTTGTTTCTCATGATCTCTCACTCTCTCTTTTCAGTGTTTGGCAAGAGTCTTGGGGATATTATGGTCTATGAGAAGAAATATGGACAGAGCATGGTGCCCATCCTAGTGCTGAAGTGCTCCGATTTTATCCGGGAGCATGGACTGAATGAGGAGGGCATTTTCCGTCTCCCTGGGCAAGAGAACCAGGTGAAGCAGTTTAGAGACGCCTTCGATGCAGGAGAGAGACCCTCTTTCCCCAGGTGACTACCTCAACATTTGTCAATTTCTTCAAATGAGTAACCATCCACGAGGTTTAAACTGCAGCTTCATAAATCATTGGTTACTGAATTGTGGTTAGTGGCTATTGAGGTGTACGAGTACAAAATAAGGTCTGTAATACTATTCGACTGCACACTGTAGATCATCCAAAATAGAACTGTGATTTGTCAACTAAAGTTTAAAATAATATTCAGGCCAATTCCACATGGTGGATGTGACAGACTGCAAACAGAAAAAAAAGAAAGAAAGAAAAGAAAAGAAAGGAAAAAATGTTACTGTTACAGCTGTATATTATTCAAGTGTAGACATTTCATAGGCTATTAATTATTTACAGTACATTTATTTTATTTATTTATTTATATGTTTATTGAACAGGGACAATACACAATATATAACTGAGCCTGATTGTAGCCATAGGCTAATTTACATCAGTTGTCCCTGGGCAGGAGTAGATGTTGACATTAAAAGAAAATAAATTAAAAAAAAAAAAAACTATAGTAAGAGTGCAGAGAGAGACTGTGTCTCACATGGTCCATCTAAAATACAGAAATGCAAAACAAAAACATACATGACATACAATAACTCAAAAAAAAAAAGTTCACTCACTCTGTGGAATAGCTTTACTTTCTCATGGTTTCAGGTGAAAATACAACTACTCACTGTTCAACTGGCTGCTGCTGATAAGGCAGCCTAATGATTAACATAAATAACTTTAATGCAACAAAGTTAATATAGATGGTGTTTCCAAGAGTGACCCACTCATTTGACATTACCATATACTGCACTGTAGCTTACAGTATAGTCTGCTGCTACAATAGCTTGAGCCTAAACGACAGACAAGCATGTAATTATTTCATTGCTATTTTTATTTCAGCAGTCAGTGAGACTACTGTTTGGTCAAGACGCAGTTTTTTTTTAGTTATAGAAACCATCAAATCTGAGTGATGCTCTTTTATAGATGCAACTCAGGCCAACCCCCAGGTTTAGGTTTACTGTGTGTCAGAGTAAAGCAGATGTACAGAGGAACAACCTACACTGATGCCTGACCACTTCCTCCACTGTCTACTTGAGATACCAATGCTGCAAGCACTTGTCTATGCAAATGTTTGGGCAGTGCTGAGGCAATGACAGATTTAGCTCATCTCCGAAGTAAATGCAACCTCTACAGCAAAGCTTGTTATTTCTTCCGCTTAAATGGCTCACATCAGATGATTTTTGTGATTGAAAATTGTTGATTTGTACTGTAATTGTAATCCTTGAAATACATTTATAATGTAAACTATGAATGTACATGATTAAGATTTACTAACATGTATTTTAGTCATACTTTTAAGTTGGGAGAGAGATACTTTGAAGTATTCCTTGAACTGTTGTTGTGCCCAATATTCTGTTATTGGTTTATTTGCATTTTAGACATAATAAGCAATGCTTCCTTGCAATTTGACATTCTGCTGTAGGGGTTAACCTTTTCCTCTACAAAAATGATCTTGGGACCCAAGCTTTTGCATACATGTGAGCTGTGCACCTTTTGTGTGTCTACTGCATACAGTAGGTTCTCAAAGTGCGGCCCGGGGGCCAATGGCGGCCCCCAGAAACATATCTGGCGGCCCGCGATAACATCTGATAATATCTGTAAAACTGTTAAAACTACTTTGAGTAGTTTTAGTAGAAGTGTTTAGCAGCATCTATAGGCATTTATTTATTGCAATAAATGAAAGCTGCACAGATGGAACCTGGTCATTGAAATGATTCATAAAGGGATTCTTTTTTTCATTTTTTCCCTGTTTTCCCTCCGCCCCTTTTGCGCTCTCAGTTCAATGTTGGGTCCCTAAATCATCCCTCATGTATCAAAACTTTGAGAACCCCTGGTCTACTATATTTAACACACAAACTCATCTGAAATGTTTTGACTCCTGCAGTGACACAGATGTCCACACGGTGGGGTCCTTGCTCAAACTGTACTTGCGTGAGCTCCCAGAGCCAGTGGTGCCCTGGAGCCAGTACCAAGACTTCCTGGACTGCAGCAGCCAGGTGGATGCCAGCACTGGTCTGGTAAGACACCCTTGGTATTTCAGTGTCACTTTCATATGGCAAATAGGAGCCAAATAGTTTAAAGTCTGGTGGAGTGCTGCTGGTTTCCCTGAACCAACTGTTGCTCTTGGAAGGGAATCTCAAATAAACATCAGGAAGGAAAAAGATTCCAGGTCCAGGCACTCAGTTAATCCATGCAAAAAAACAGTCTTTATTGAAGGCTAAAACATTAAAAAACACAGACGCGTATCAGCCTCGCAGCCTTCATTAGGGTGTATGACTGTGTGTATTATTGTGGCCAAAATTGGTACCACAATCATGTTCGAAAAATTTTGCTCCATCTTTCAAACGCATCTTCTAATACATATTTTTGTTTTATTTCTCACTTGGTCACGATGTACTTTAGAAGCATAATGAGGCCTTGACAATGACAACAACACAAACACCGCTTGAAATGACAACATAAACATTACTTGTGGGCTGCAATTTAGCTTTTCAAATGCAAATATTCTGATGTGACTACAACTGTCAGAGATATCAGTGTTTAAAATAAAGACCATTTTATGATTATTTGGAATACATTTCTTACACACTGCTCCTTTAAGTTTGGCTACCTATGATGTAAAACAGTCTGAATGGATTCAGTGGAATGCTGACATTTTTACTGGAAATGCCAATTGTGCATGAGTTGTGCAACTGTACAGTGATTATGATCAGATAGGCTTTTATCTATTTGCCAACATTTTACCGAAGATTATTCGGAATAAATTGCATTTGCACCAAGCCTGCACTGTTCTGTGGCTCCGCAAATCTGGAGCTGCCGTCCTTGCTAAATCATAGGTGAATTTACATCATCCCTAACAGTAAAACTTGGCCCAGCCAGAACAGCAATACCCACAGGGCTTATATTTTAGCGTGGGACTGAGACACATCATGGAAACATGTGCATCAAATCAACAGGAGATTCATGAGCGTCTGGCATGGAGTTTTGAAAGCCTGTTCCAAGACAGTCTGAATCTCACACTTTGTTTTTGTTTGTATAATTTTGCTTGTTTATTCCCATTGATGACTCTGAGTTTCAATCGCTGTTTTACTGATGTCATTTGACACAGGGGAAGGAGTGTTTAGAAAAACAGATAGCTCTACTTCCAAGAGTCAACTACAATCTCCTCAGTTATATTTGCAGGTAAGAAGGATTTAAACATATACGTTATATATTAATGCATTTGCATTGATTGCATTGTTTATTTGTTTCTTTTTGGGAAAAGACTTGCATTAGTGGTTGACAGTTAAACATGTTGGTCTTTCCTTGAGGTTTCTCCATGAGGTTGGACAGAATTCAAAAGTAAACAAAATGAGTGTGGAGAATTTGGCTACAGTCATTGGCGTTAACCTGTTCAAACCACAAATGGAGGATGCTATCAGTATGATGAAAGGTGAGTATGCCTATGTGCAAAGTGTTCAAAGTTTTTCCATCCTCTACGTTCCTCTGATCCCCAGTACTTTTCCACTCTACACAGTATGTAGTGAGTTAATCATGCTGACTTGCTGACTGTTTGGTTTGGTTTCGTTCTGCAGGGACCCCTCAGATCCAAAAGGTGATGACTGTGATGATCAGACACCACGAGCTGCTCTTTCCCCGTTCCAAAGACGTCACCCCCTCTCCGCCCCCAACCAAAAGCAAAAGTAAAAAGCCCAAAGGCCCACGCTTTGTGGGTTGGGAGTCTGCCGAGGTATCCTCAGTGCGTGTCTGTGTTCTTTCTCTCTCTCTCTCTCTCTCTCTCTCTCTCTCTCTCTCTCTCACTCTCTCTCTCTCTCTCTCTCTCTTCTCTCTCTGTCTGTGTGGATAGAATTATTGCAGGCACGCAAGGATTATTCCATAATTAGCTTAGAAGTAAGAACAGATGTGATTCATTATGCAGAGAATGTGACACTAAAATGGCATATGAAAAGGATATATTTGATTTCACACAGAAAAGATAATGAAACTGTAGACTGTGTAGGAAGTTTTAGACTAATTCTAGGCCTCTGAATTTAAAATGTCAGGCCTCAGAGTAAGTATATGTTTCTAACTGAGTAAGTGACACGTAAATAAGGCACTATCCATTCTTGCAGGCGGATAACTCGTCTCCTGAATCAGAATCTCCCGAAGAGGAAGATGCAGAGGCAGACCGAAGTGATGGCTGGGGATCTGAGGACCGGTCTGGCATCGGTCCCACGACCCCCACCTCCCCCACATCAGATGAGTGGGGGGGCCAGAGCCCCCGCAAACGCACCCAGACACTCCCCAACCTGTGTCAGGGTGCCATGGCTGCTGGTCGCCTTGCTCGAGACGAGAGCATGTTTAGGTGGAGCCGCATCCAGGAGAGCTGCGAGGAGAAAGATGAGAAAACGCTCTCCGAGGACATCTTCAAACTCCTGGACCTTCAGGGGGTGTCGCCGTTTTCATCACCGCTGGAAAAAGCGAAAGAAGAGGAGGAAGCGGAGGAGGAAGAGGCCAAGGGAACCACCGTCACGGACAGCGAATGCTCCCCAAAGACAACAAACCTCTCTGCATCCAACACGGCATCCACACCAAAGGCCCAGTCGGCGCGGCTGCCAGATTTGTATCCAGTCAGAGAGGAGCCATTGGGGTCAGCCACAGCTTCACCACAACACATCCCAGAAACTCGGGGAGAAAGTTCCGGGAACCCTCAAAGCACCATTAACAGGTTTGTTCAAAAAGCCCAGAGCTAAATAGTTCCATGCCATGTCCATGCCAGTTACATAAAAAGTTAAATCCATGCCAAGTATTTGGTAACCAACATTTCACTCAAAGACCTATTTTATTCCAAGTCACTCTCTTTTTGACAGTGCTTTGTTGAAAATACAGGAAATCTGAAGCCCTCGGGGTTTGGCTGTGGTCAAAGAATGACAGTCACTTATCCGCTCCCATACTTTCACTTCTAAACTCTGAAATAGCTTTCTGCTGACTAAATTTGGAATCTATTGATTGAAGGGTGTAAGACATTATCTTGTATAAGAGCTTGCTTGTCTCATCCATGTCAGTGGAAAATCCCCCCAAAAAAACAATAGTTACTTGTTACACTACATTTTTATTTATCATTTCATCTCTCTCTCTCTCTCTCTCTCTCTCTCTCTCTCTCTCTCTCTCTCTCTCTCTCTCTCTCTCTCTCTCTCTCTCTCTCTCTCTCTCTCTCTCTTTCTTTCTGGTCTATATGCATGTTTTGTTTTGTGGTTGTGTGTATCCATTTTGTACTGTACATATGCATGCATGAATCTGTGTTACAGTTTGCTTGTTTGTGCTGGTGTGTGTAATGGTGCATATTTATATCTGGTGTTTGTGTGTGTGTGTGTGTGTGTGTGTGTGTGTGTGTGTGTGTGTGGCAGTTTACAGCAGCAAAACAAGGAGCTGCTCGCCAAGGTGGCAGAACTCCAGTCGGCGCTGGACGCCGAGAAGCGGCTTGTGTCTGCTTTGGAGATCCGCCTGCGTAACACGGAGCGCAGCCGCGACGAAGCCCAGAGACGGAATAAGGAACTGGACCAGGAAATCCAGGCCTTCCTTGCTCCCAATAACCCTCCATAGTGCAGCCTATCCAGGCTCACCTCAAAACAGACACTCGTAATCGATCTTAATTTAATACTGGTGCCAACAGGCCATTTGAGGGCACCTATTTAGATGAAATGGATGCTCGAAGGGGACAATGGAGCCAGATGAACACCACGCCGATCAGGGTACAGCTCGGTCTTTGGTATTTTTTGCCCTCAATGGTGCCTTCCAGGCAAAGCTGCCTTCAAGGTACTTCTCCCTTCAGTTTAGGGTTAGGATGAGGGTTGAAGGGGTTAGGGTTAGGAATAGGATAAAGGTATAGTGCCTTTAAGGCTGTGCTACCTGGAAGATGCCGTTGGGGGCAAAGAACACCATTGAGCGCAAAGCTCGCCCTCAGGGAATCCGTTCGTTCATAGCCAAGGTACTTGCAGTTCTGAGTTGTAAACATTAAAGGTCAGGTGTTGTATAATATCACATTAAAGAATAGTGTATTTTTTGGAATGTTTTGGAATGTATTGTTTGACTGAATTTGGTACTGCACACTGATAAAATAAATGTGATATATACTGAACAGTGCTGTAAGTTGATGTTCCGATTCCTGGAATTCATTTGAGTTGACTACATAGTTCAGAGACTTTTTGAGTGTGGCTCCTTGTGGTCCTTTAAAGGAATAGTCCACCTCTTTATGAAAATTGGTTATTCACCACCTTACTCTGAATTACATATGTGGGTAAAAGCATTTTGGTCTCAGTGATTGTGTTTTCCTAGTATGGCATTACCAATTTCCCCCATTTTTCAGCTTTAGCTTAGCATAAGAGCTGGAATGCAAAGTTGCCAGATAGCAATTCTTTGGCAACTTTACTTTCCAGTGTCGATGCTAAGCTAAAGGTAAAATTGGGGTTGCCATACTAGGACAACACAATACTTTAGTTTTACCCATATATGTAACTCCAGGAGTGAATAACCAATTTTCATAAAGAGGTGGACTATTCCTTTAACTTTGAGGGGGTACAACGTGGTGTTGACTGGATGCATGAGATGCTCCAGGGCATCAAGGCCATCGGGAGCCGTGGGAGTCTAAGTACTGTTAATGGATGAGGACCGACAAGACATGCCTTAAGGTGTGTAGGAATGCCTTAAGGTGGTAGGAATGTTTGAGCCGATGCAGGAGTCCTCTGTTGTGTGTGTGTGTGTGTGTGTGTGTGTGTGTGGGGGGGGGGGGGTATTCTAGGACTGTCACTGATCACTGTTTAATTGAAAATAGTTTCATTATTACATTATTTTATTGCTGATTATATTAAGTATAGCCCATCGAAGTTTTTGAAGTGGTGATAAAATGTCAATCTGATCTATAATAGTTGTGAACTATCCTACCGTGGAACAGGCAGTTTAAATATGTGTGGTCTATTACTGTAGTACACACACACTCACATAAAATCTACTGCAAAGATGGTTAGAAGTCCTTGTGTGCTGAGTAGTACAGTAGGTGTTGGTTCCAAGATCATAGGTACAGTGCTTTGTATACACATCTGAGTATTTACTGTTTTCTTTATCAGCACATGTTGGACCTACATTAGGGGCCATGTCCAGTGGCCAAACCTGTGCTGGCCTGTCATAGGGACATGTGGCTTTACTGAGGGGTGGTGTGGGCACGGCAAAGGCTTGCGAGATAAAGCTATCCACAACTTTCCAGAGTACGGAGAGAGAGAGAGAGAGAGAGAGGTCAAAAAACGATTTCTTTCCAATCTTTGTTGTTTCTAAATCACCTGATAGAGGGCATCCGGATCACATTGAGTCCTGTCTTAAGAGTCTCGTGCTCTACCGATTGAGATAGCTGGGCCTTCGGGAGAGCTACTACAGCGCGACGAGCTGACGGCGAGAGGACGCACGTACCGAACTGGCCTGGGGTTCATGCCTGCCCGAAGCACCAACGGTGAGATCCCCTTTCCTGTGCCGAGGTCTCTCGGTTAGCGCGATCGTCTGTTAACCAAAAGGTTGGTGGTTCGAGCCCACCCAGGGACATGCTCATTTTGAGCCACATGAGCTGGCTGCTCATTGTTATCAGAAATGAGGCCAACCGCTGTTGCATCATCCGCAAACTTAACATGATATAGGAATGGGGCGTTGTGGCTCAGTTGGCTAACTCATTTAACTCCCACCGCCTGATGGCTCACTGAACACTTTAATTAAGCATTTAACTTATCCAGCTTGGCCTAGTAGCGCTGTAATTTCTCAAAGCACATGGTTGACCCTGGGCGAACACATGGTTGCTCTAATGCATCGGTTTGCTACTGGTCGTTGTTAGAAAATGCTTTCTGAGTTCCCCATTTCCGTTCAGATCAGCAATTGGCCAGACCAGTGACAGCAACGCAGAAAGTGCTACATCACTGGGAGGGCGTGCCAGGCTACTCTTTGTTGCACAGGCCTAGAGTTTGGCCTGAAAGGGGATCGAACATGCGACCTTGGCTGCCCCTTGGCCAGCTATACATCCCATTCGCAAAGAGGTCTTCTGGCAGCTTTTTAGCGGTACGAACAGTTTGACCAGTGCAGGGATCGAACCCTCAACCTTTGCATTATTCGCATCATGCTCTAACCAACTGAGCTAACCGGCATTGCGTTATCTGTCTCAGTCCTGGAAATACATCACACAGCTCTCTGGGGAAGGCTTTGTTTTTGATGTGGCGAGAGCCAAAAGCCAACTCCCAATGTAGGGCTCGAACCCATGACCCTGACATTAAGAGGGACTTGCTGAACTGTCTGAGCTAGCTAGGCCTTCAGGAGAACTACTATGGCGTGTGGACACTCGTGCTGAACTGGCCTGGTAATTCTTTGCAGCACAAAGAATTTGGCTCGTATGGGGATCAAACCCGCTACATTAGCATTTTTAGCACCACACTCTAACCAACTGAGCTAACTAGCCACAGGACTAGCGTGCTGCACTCTCCTCATCAGTCCTGCTCTTTGTGAAAGTAGAACTGAAATAGATCACACAGCTCTTAGGGGAGGGCTTTGTTTTTGATGTGGTGAGAGCCAAAAGTCAACGCCCAATGTGGGGCTCGAACCCAGAAGCCTGAGATTAATTTCACAAAGAAAACAAAATGCATAACATCTATAAATCATGAATAAAACATATTTTGTTAGCCTCATAGAATAATTGCCTAAGTCATATTTCAGTGTTTTTGGAAAACAAGACAAAAACGTGACCATGGTGTGGTTTCAGCCTTGGCCAGGTGTTGGCATCTGCAGGAAGCAGACTACTCACCCACCTACAGACAACAGACACAGATACACAGACACACCAAGTGGATGGTGAATCCCTGCGCCCTCATAAGACAGTCTGTTTCCTATAGATGCCAATTTTTGGTTAAGGTTGAAGTTGTTATGGTTATGTATGTTCCTCACAATGTTGATAAGGCTGGTATCCTGACAGATTCTGCTGTGGCTGTTAGCTGTAGTGTAGTCTAATGAGTCTATGGTAGATAGTGTTTTTGTTGTTTTTGTTGTGATTGGCCAATAAGATAGGAACAAAGACGGGATGATACAGAAGTGGTAGGTGAGTAAATGTATGCAAATATCTCAATTTGGCAAAAAAATACTTTTATCCCACAAGGGATAAAAAATCTTTTTTTTTACCAATTATTATCTTTTCCATTGTGCCCATAGGATCTCTGAATCTGATACTTTTGTGAAGATAGACTGGGCCCAAGTCTATGAAAAGAGACCCGAAAGTGTTCTGAAGGCAAATTTGAGGAAAAGACTACTTAATATAGTTTTGAGGTGCTGACTGAATAGCTAGTCTACCAAATTGAATTTTGAGTTTTAAACCTAGAAAACACAATACATGACAATAGGGTATATAATTTTTCTAGATATCACCATGAAACTTGTGACTTTGACTTTGAACAACAACAACAACAACAACAACAACAACAACAACAACCCAAACGTGGAATTCTATGTTTAAATATCTCAATTAGACATTTTTGACTATTTTACATGGACTTCTGGCTTTAACCCATTAATGACCAGGACTATAAATAGTATGTTAAGGAAAAGCAAGGGAAATGCCCCACAGCTTTGCTTCTGTAAAGGCAAGGAACGTGAAATTTTGTATGAGACCTCTTGGGTTATGTGTCTACAAATGTCAAATGTGAAAATGAAGATTACTCATATTTATCATGCCGTAATTGGTGGAAAACATTGTGTTTTTTAAAGAAAATGTAAACAACCATGGTCATTAATGGGTTAAAGGCTATTTTAATAACTTTTTAGTGCTCAGAAATGGCTTCAGCATTCGATTGATTATGCCAATTAATGCTAATTGTGCTAATTATGCAAGTTGCCCAATATATGCAAGTTAGCATCCGGCAGTTTTTTAATTCTGGTGAAACTTTGGTGTACTCAACATTTCCGGGTTCACTATGGGCCTCTATGGGCTGGCAAATAGACTATTAGTTCAAACAAGTGCAAACAAGAAGTGCAACAAGTGCAAACAAGAAGTACACCTTCAGCAGGATAAAAAAGATTATTTGATTGACAGATAGTGCTGCATCCTGCAAAGTGTGTAATGTTATACCAGTATCTCTTACTGGGACAGGATGTGAATGGGTGGTGCATTGTAAATGATATCCCTCTCATGTGTTCTTGACACACACACACACACACACACACACACACACACACACACACACACACACACACGCAGGGCCATGTTTGGGTGGTGGTGGGTGTCTGCACACGCTCAATCTTGCCTCTGTGGAAATGTCTCGACTGGGCAGTCCACATAACTTGGCCTCTGAAACATGGAGATAACATATTTCCCAGCATTTCCGAGATGTATGTTTGTTTGTGCCTGAGCATGTGGAAACACCCCTGTGTGCTAAGAGCACTTCCTTATGTGGGATGCTCCATGGTGGGAGCCGAGCAGATAGGGTGAGGGGCAGCACAAGTGGCCACACTGTGTGAACAGACACCCCTGGGTGGAAACAAAGTAAAAGAAACTTCTAGAACCACTTCCCTACTGTGTATGGGTTACTAAGGTAACGCCTATTAACACTTAAAAATTATATAATCAAAGGATAACGAGGATAATATTACTCAATGGTGTTGAGTCCCTTATTGTTTGGATAAGTAAGTTATCTGTAAGGTTTGGATCATTTGGTCTAACATAGCTCATTTCATAGCAGATTTAATTTCCACTAGACGTATCCTGTCTTGTTCAAGGGCCTTGTCGGAAAATAAGGGAGAAGTGGTCAATGGAGCAAAGTTCCATGTAGCAAACCAAACCATTACAAAAAAAAAGAAAACAAACAAACAACTGACTGAAGATCTGCCCTGACTCTCCCACCCAAACAAGACATAAGCCTAACAAGGATGGGCCTACTGCAAGGACAATGTTTATAAAATCCTCATTAAGGAAGAGGGCAGATAACACCCACCGCACACACACAAGCACGCGCATGCACACACACACACACACACACACACACACTCAAAAGCTCACACATGAGAGCAAACACACACTCAGGCACACACACACACACACACACACATACTTATAGATAAGGAACAGAAAGAAAGAGATAGAGCAACACACACACGCACACACACAACCACACAAACACTCAGAGAGAGAGAGAGAGCGGGAGAGACAGAGAAAAGACGAAGAAGAGGAAACACAAGTCGAGGAATAACATAAGAAAAGAGATGCCACAGTGGAGCGCAGCAAAACCACCCTCCAGCCAAAATCTCCAAAAGTCTCCTGATATCAAACAGACATCAAAGGGTGTGCAAAGGGATAAATACCCAAACTTCAAGAATAAGGCCAGATTGCCACTGTAGCAAAAGGAACTTGGGGAAAGCCAGAGGAGGAAACCGCCCCAGAAACTTGTGCCTGGTGAATTGAACCAAAGAGTGGCCACTGATCCGGGGCCTCAACTGAGACAACTGACGCAGCAGTTACCATTGGAGGTTCTTTGACACCTAAGTAGAACAGAGAAGAAGAAAAAAACACTAAGGGTTTACAGGTTGTTGCAAAGGTGTATTACAGTCTTTCTTTCCACCGTGACTTGAAGGTCCACTGCCAGCACCTGAGGTTGACAAAGAGAGGCTAAACTACTTCTTTGGCGATAATAATGGTGGGTATTAGGGTCTTGCAGTTGAGGAGACTCTTGGCTTTCATGGCCCCGTTGATGCTAAGCTCACTGGCGCTGCTCCCGTGCCTTCCGTCTGGGGGGTGCAGCCCCATCACAGCCCCCGAGACGCATCGGCTTGCGCCTGGGCTGGACGATGGACGCGGGGGTGTGGTGGACCCCTCGCTCCTGGAGCAGGACAGCGAGGTGGATGTGCAGAAGATGCTGGATACGCTGAAGGGTCAGTTCCTCCGCACGTTCAACCTCTCCGGGCTGGGCCAGCGGCGACAGTCGGGCCCCATGGAGCGCGTGGAGCCTCCAGAGTACATGATGGAGCTGTATAACCGCTTCGCCAACGACCGCACGTCCATGCCCACTGCCAACATCATACGCAGCTTCAAAAATGAAGGTATGTAGTTATCTTTCTAGTGCAGAAATTATATCAGTAGATATGTAGTGGATCAAAGTAGTTCAAACAGCAGCAGATTCTCCTTAAAGTTGGCAGTCCATGAAAGTGTGACCTACAATATCTGAACAACAGACACTCTTCAGATACCATGAAATTTTTGCAGATTTTGCTCTTCATAAAGCAACACTGAAAAACATCCTATGGGGTATAATTTGTATGTGTCACCGATGAATGAGATTCACAAACCAGATGTTGACATATACAAACCAGATGTTGTTTCACCATGTCAGAATGAGGTTTACCATGACAAAAGAAAGAGAAGTAGAACTGAGTCAGCATGTTCTGCAAACATGATAACACAATGTACAATACTAAATATATATATATAGGTTCTATAGGGCATAATTATTTATTTATTTTTGTTTATTTGTTTGTTTGTTTGTTATTCGTCAGGAAGGTACAGTTTAAATATGTGGCATATGCCCAATTCATCACGTTGTTTTCAAAACTAATATCTATGTTTCTAAAATGTAAATAAATGCAAAATAAGGCATTGCACTGCAAAAGAAGAATTGTATTGGCATTAGCTCATCTTTTCATTCTTCCCTGACACCTCCTTATTTACTCTATCTGTATATGTAAGAAGCGCCTAGCAACATAGTCTTTCATTTGGTTGCACTCAATCTAATGCATGGACTCTAATGACCTGAATACTTTAAATGTCTACTTATAAATAGCTTGACCACTTGTAAAGCCCAATACACATACAAACTGTGATACAACTTCAAACAAAGTATGTGTGTGTGTGTGTGTGTATGTGTGTGTGTGTGTCTGTACACCAAACTGAAAGTGTGTTTTGCTACACAGACTCCTCCCCCTGCAGTGTGGGTCCACGAGGCGTGAGAATACACCCGCTGCTCTTCAACGTGTCCCTCCCCCACCACGAACGGGTTACTGCGGCCGAGCTTCGCCTCTACACCCTCGTCCAGACTGACCGCCACCTTTACGCCGGTGTCGACCGCAAAGTGACCGTGTTTGAGGTCGAACATCGCTACCCGGGCGACAGCAATGGCGTTGGTGTCGATGGTGGAGGTGGTGGTGGTGATGCTGATGTTGGAGGAGCCGGCGGGGATGTCTCGGAGAGCGGGTCCGAGGCCGGGTCAAAGGAGCAGGTGGCACTGGTGGAGTTGGCATCACGTCAGGTGTACGGCATGGACGACGGCTGGGAGACCTTTGACATGACTGACGCCGTACACCGCTGGCGCAAATCAGGCTATACCACCAACCACAGGTTGGAGGTGCACATAGCCAGTCTGGACGCAGATGCAGATGCAGACAAAGATGGAGAGGGTCAGGCTGTGGATGGAGAGGGTCAGGCGGGCGATCAAGCGCTGGGCAGCAAGGGGGACATGGAGATCGAGACAAACCAGGAGGAACGACACCGGCCGCTGATGATTGTCTTCTCCGACGACCAGAGCGGAGATCACCGTGGTGAGCGTCGCGACCTGAACGAGATGATTGGCCAGGAGGCAGCGAAAGGGGGCGGCGAAGGCCTCCAGGACCCGAGCCTGAACGGCCTGCTGGAGGAACTAGGCGAGATGGGCCTGGGGTCTGACAGCGACGACAACGAGCCCGACGAGGAGGCGCTCATGCAGATGCGCTCCAACCTCATCTATGACACTTCCTCGCGTATTCGTCGCAATGCCAAGGGCAACCACTGCAAGAGGAGCTCCCTTTTCGTGGAGTTTAAAGACATCGGCTGGGACACCTGGATCCTCGCGCCCAACGGTTACGAGGCCTACGAGTGCACGGGTGTCTGCTCGTTTCCGCTCACCAGTCATGTTAAGCCCACCAAGCACGCTCTCGTCCAAGCGCTGGTGAACCTCAAAAGCCCACAAAAAGTGGCACCAGCTTGCTGCGTGCCCACCAAGCTCGACCCCATCTCCCTTCTCTATCTGGACGATGCGGGTGTGGTCACCTACAAATACAAGTATGAGGGCATGGTGGTCGCAGAGTGTGGTTGTCGATAGTAAAGGGCGAGCACATACAGAACTTCTGAAATGTCTTAGTCCTCAAAACACACCCAACCAACGACCTACGTTGTTAGTACATAGCTGAGTCACCAGTAGAACGTCAAAACAAACAAAGCATGAAATGTGCGGATTTTGAGATAGAATAGGCTAGAACACTTAAGCTATAAACATTAATCAATATTTATATTTATGTACAGCTCAATCAAAACGTTTAGAATTTGTACAATGTGTATATTTGGTACTTCAAGACAGAGATTATTTTATTATGTCATGTACAGAATGTTTTCTTTGTCATCTGCTAAATGTGAATGAAATAGTAAACTGTAAGGAATTTATTTGGTAACACACACTATTATTTTGGGTTGGTTTGAGTGACAGTAGCAAGAATGAATTCAGAAACCAAATGTGAGTCATTGTGAATGAGAAACGGTCAAGACAAGCCAAACCAAATGCGAGTCATTGTGAATGAGAAACGGTCAAGACTGTAAAAACAAACCAAGACCTCCTCCTCACACATAAATCTACAGATCATATCTGGACTGCATGCAGCATTCTTTTCTGCATCATTGACGTCAGTGGCAGGCAGAAAGTGTCTTGTGCAGTGTGTCTCTTCAAGTGGGTGTCCCACTGGTATGGCAGCACAGGGGAGCTGCTTCATCAACTCCAACACCAAGGAGGTCATCAATTCGACCTCCAGGATGACAAGGCATGTGAAGAGGCTACTAACATGTGAAACTGACTGCTCCTTCTTTCTCTTCTCTGGCCGGATTAAATGCAAAGGAAAGAACAATAGAAAAAAAAAGAGCAGGACAATGCAGAACAATAAGTTCCGCTTCTGTTTCACTGTTGACAGTTTAGATAAAGGCAACTCTCTATGGAGGATGCTGCCAAACCCTGTTGGAAAATGAACTTTTTTTGATAACAGCATTCACATGGTCACTGCTAATGCATCTGCATAGTCAATCTGAAGAAAACAGCTGCTCTACCTACATGTTCAGCAGCTGCCCATGAATCAGTGACACAGTGACATGTGCTTCTTTTGTCTGAGACACATGGCTAACACACATGAATTACGTGGAGGTGGGATTAACTGAGGAATGCTGTGGTGTGTGTGTGTTTGTAAGTGTGTGTGTGTGTGCGAGTGTTTGTAAGTGTGTGTGTGTGTGTGCGCGCGCGTGTGTTTGTAAGTGTGTGTGTGTGTGTGTTTGGGGGTGGTTAGAAGATGAATGAGATCTTGGGACATTCCACAACCCCTACTTAAGGCTTGGGACTGAGCTACAGAAGAGGCAAGCAGGGAGGAGGCTGTGAACGGGCATCTTTCCGGACTGATCCATGCCTTTGTTGTTGCAGTGCTTTGGGGGCTTGGGTATGAGGGGGTGGGGGGGTATGGGGGGGGAGGGTCCCGGTCCTAGGTTATCACCCTTCACTCATCTTTCCTGACTAAAGACAGTCACATGTACCTGACCCCACCCCCCACCATCCAATTCCTCTAACACCCAACCAACCCCCCCCCCCCCCCCCCCATCCCCTTGCGTGGCTGCTGGTGATAAGGAGGTGTCGGCACTGTGAAGCATGAGAGCTGCCAGTCGGGGCGGCAGAGTGCCGCACTCCTCTTTGTTTTCCACGGCGCAGGCTGGGGAGGTGCAGCGGTGGTGCTGGCGGGTTGCTGGCGTGGAGGAGGTGGGTGCAGAAACTCGAGCGAGTGTGGCTGATGAGGCCTGAGTGAGAGCTGTCGAGATTCCAGGCAGTGGTAGTGGTAGCGGCGGCGGCGGCAGCAGCGACGGCAAGACAACAGGCACATGAGGCTGTGGCAAACCTCGGCCAGCACAGCCTTAGCAACTCGCTGACCCTCCGTCACCCCCCCCCCCCCTCCATGGTGACCTCAGGGCCTCTACTCTCATCTCTTCTCTCTCTGATTTCCCTGTCATGCACCTACCCACCCCCACACACACACACACACACACTCACTCTTTTATGGGGAAGATGTGTGTTTGGACTCTTATCAGGTTTGAGCTGAGAGTGGAAGCAGTGGCCTGTCAGACACTTCTGTCATGTCGAGCCCAGTGGTGCCCTCCTGCCACAGACCTCTCACAACCCACTGAAACTCTGGACTCACAACGAATGGAAGGCCTCATTCTTAAACCATCACACCAACCATCAAGGCTAAGTCAAACACCTCCCTTTTTTGCTGCTTGGATACCACAAGATGCCTATTTATTGATTAATTTATTAACTTGTCCTGTTGTGTTTGTATTGCAGCATATGGTATGTGGACATTTTACTATGACTATGCATCATACCCCAGTTGTATTATAGACAGTTTTAATCGGAAATACTTATTTAATTTATAGTTTTTATTTTGTAAAGATTATTCTTGTTTGAAATAAACCCTCTCATAACACCCTGGTGACAGTCTTAGTAGGTTTCACACAAGACTTCATATCTAGTGCTTATTACTGCGAAATGTTTAAAATAGTGACTGCAAGTGAAAAGACCGTCAGGTCACTATCGTCTCTGCCTGCCCTCTGAACCGGCGGATAATTTTAGACACAGAATGTCCATATCTGAAGCTTTGGGAAAAAAAGGAGTTGAGGGGCCTCCATTCAGAAATCTGAGTGAATGCTGAGAAGTGTCAGCTGCCAGGCCGTTGTTTACATGTGTCAGACAAATGCAGAGGCTTGGGAAGAACCACTGGTAACTCAGCTAATGAACGCTATGAATGGTCTGCTTCTCATCTAGCAGATTGCACACAAGGACAGCTTCTCCAAACAACCTGTTCAGCTTCTCTGTTTTCTTCTGTGCTTGCTACAACAGGGATGAGCTAAAGAGCTAGAAGTATGTACAGAATGTATACATTTGGCAGTGTCATGACCAATTAAAATTGTATTTCCCTACGCACATTATTTGATGTAAATAAAATGAATCTCTTAAAAGTATGAGAGCTACTGTCATATTCTAAACAACATCAAGTACCAGAATTAAGTATATCTCTCATAAATCAACCCGAAAGAGTGTGTAGCTTAACAAAATATATGAATAGGCCTTTTTTTTGTTGCACCGAGAGACAGGCTATTTGCCAGTCATGCTAATTCATCAACAGCACCTGTGTCCAGTTGTCTCCATGGTAACGGGGCAGCAAAACAGCACAACAGGCAGTAGACTGGCATAGCCTCTCTTGACACAGTCCTCCATCTCTGAAACACTCTCTTGTCACCTGTCAACAGTCCACACACGGAGAAGAAGAGGAAACAGACTGAGAGTCTTTTGTTAAAGCTTTTGGCATCTAGAGAAACAGTCAGAGTCCAGATTACAAAAGCTTAGTCATACAGTACACATATAACAAGGACAGAGGACACAGCTGTGTTTCTCAGACCATAAAAGTCAACCGGTTTCTCTTGCACAACCACCTCTTTCAATGTTAATTGGAGATCTGTTTCTTGTGTACTGTGGTCTGACTCCAGATGAAAAACTCCACTTCTGTGCAGAAGAGCAAAACACTTGTGTTAATTGAAAGTTACGTAAGAATTTGGAATCCTTCCCATAACAGATCCTTTCATTTCATTTGAAAGGACCAACCAAAAGCCAGATGGAAGTCAACTGGGGGGCTTTTAAGTTGACAGCAGGCTGTGCCCAGTTATCCACCTCCACATTTCCCACTGCTATTCAGAAAGCACAGAGAGAAATTCACTGTTATTCAGGTGTGTGTGTGTGTGTGTGTGTGTGTGTGTGTGTGTGTGTGTGTGTGTGTGTGTGTGTGTGTGTTTGGGTGGTGGGGGTTGCAATATGCAATATGGGACAGAAACAGTGGTGGGAATTTTTCTTTCCCATTTTCCTCACCATTGGTTGCTAATCAGTCCATGCATGACAAGCTTGCATGTCAGAGGTGGTCCAATTACCACAGACCAGTGGCCTGGCTCATAGGCCAGAAGTCCCTTCATTTCTCGTTAATGAAGTATTTACAAAAGCTGCTGAAATGTCTCAGTCTGGCCTCTGTCTCCCTGCGCCTTGTCTCCCAGGGAGATGTTGAAAGGGGAAGTTATTATTATGGGACGGAGATAACATGCACGCAAAAGGGTGGCTTTTCTTTTTTTAATCCGCTGTCATGAATTTTTATTTGACTGTTTCTTCAGCAAAACGGCCAGCAAAGCATTGTTTTGAAATAAACTGTGTCAAATATTCCAAATTTTGTTATTGGCAAGAGACATGCGCTTTCTCTCTCTCTCTCTCTCAACAATCAACACATCAATTCAAGAGCATAAATCTAAACTGAAACTTCAAAAATCCCTGTTTCTATGCCTAGCTTTTGGAGGCAAAGGTAACTACTTTAACATCAGTTGCAAATCTTAATTACTGTGGAGGCCATGATTGCTGTCGTAATGTAGCGTTGTGTGACGCGCTTCTAATGAAGCCTGTCGTCCATCCCTACGGCATCACATCCTCCCCACCACCACCACCACCACCACCCCCATATCTGACCATCTCTACACAACACCTCCGCCCAGCCCAAGGCTCTCATCTTCCCCTCTCCCCCCACCCTAGTCATGCCTTGCCCAGGCTGGCCTGGCTTGCCCTGCCTGGGGGGGAGAACGCACAAAGCTGGCTCCAAAACCAAGACCAGGGCCTTTGCAGACTTAGGTTATTGATCATCTGAGTAATTGCTACTGATGAAATGCTTAAATTACATCTCTAGAGTATAGTGCAGTGCAAGGTGATGTTAAGAGTTTTTACTGAACAAGAGAAGAGAAGAAACAGGTTTCCTATGGCGAACAAAAAGATATCACTGACTGCCAAGCGCAATGCTATTAAAATGGAATGACCATGTTGTGAAATTTTCCAAACGGAAAAAAAGCCGACTGGAAGCAAAGAAAAGAAGTGTGTGCATGGACAGAGAGAGAGAGAGAGAGAGAGAGAGAGAGAGAGAGAGAGAGAGAGAGAGAGAGAGAGAGAGAGAAAGGTAGAGAGGGATCTACAGCATGCAAAGACAGCAGGAACAGAATAGACAGAAAGAGAGGAAGAGACAGAAAGAGAGGAAAAGAGAGAGAGAGAGAGAGAGTGAGAGAAAGAGAGAGTCGAACGTGGTTATTTACATAGAGGAAGTGGCCTAATTGCCTGTAATAGAGACAGGGATGGTCTGGCAGAGGGCTGAGGATGCGTTCCCCCCTATTCAACCAGCTTCCTCACTCTAAGCTCTGATCCAGCCGATAATGGCCCTTGGCGCAGAGGGGCCTAAGGATAGGGACCTGAGGGGCATCCCGCCGACGAGCTCCCATGGACCTGCGCTACTCTGAGGGCTACGTGTCGCTCTGCATCCCTCGGCCACCTCCATCGCCTCTTCCCGCCATATTGCACGTTGTGAAGCCACGCCTATGTGCGGACAGACGCAAGCGCTCCCGAGCTCATCGCAGGGCCCCTGGTTTCACGTGACTGCGAGCGCACTTGCGTTTGTGCGGCCACAAGGTCTTATCTGGGCGCCGCATTCACAGTCGAGTAATTCTTGGAGCACTCTCTCCTGGAAGCCCAAACAAACAACACTGATTATATGAATGACTAGGAGTGTTGTCTGTATACAGAGGGAAGCAGCAAATGATCATTTCGACGTTAACATGCGATAACATGCCAACACGTGTACATTTTGGGGAGCAGTGTATAACAATTCACCAATCACGTTTCTCAGTCAAGTAGTCTCTGGTATAAACAAGATCTGCCTCAGCAGTTTAACTTCTTAAACGTGTTACAGACAAGTGGTGGACTTTGCCAACTGGCCTTTAGATAAACAATGACAAAATTTGCTGGGGCGGATGGATGCTTCCATTAACTGCCAGTCCATCAACACCAAATGCACAAACCCATCACAAGCCCCATATGCCTTGTACTGTATCTCTGCTCAGAGTCAGCTGTATCCTTGAACTGGCTTAATGTAACCATTTTGCAGCTGTGATTAACCGTCCTAACAGTGGCTATGGAAAATGCTTGACTGTATTTTTTGGCCTCAATGGCACCTTCCAGGCAGCACTGCTTGCAAGGCACTACCTTAATCCTAAATCCTAACCCTTACCCCCTTGACCCTCATCCTAAACCTAAACCACGGTGGTGGTGTAGGTGTACCTTGAAGGCAGCAAGGACAAAAAAGACCAAAGACATAGTAAACAAATGATCCCTGCTTGTGGTGCATGTCACAGTGGGCTTTGTGCATGGCTCAGCGAGGCCACCCTGTGGTCTGAGTGTGGATTGGAAGATTCTACCGCCAAGATCCTGGTCGCGGACCCTATCCCACCGAGACAAACACTGGCCACTGGCCCACAGTCTGAACATCCCTAAATGACGAGCTGCTTGGTGTGGGAACAAATCTGCAACAAATGAAACAAAAACAAAAAAAATAGCAAAATTGCCTGCAGTGTGTAAACACATGCCTAAGCCAATGTGTTGACTGCCAAATGCCTCCCGTAAGGGGCCAAAACTTCAAATGACTGAGAATAAAAACAGCGACAAACCCAACTTCCTGAGAATGTTCAGCCATGAGGGAGCCCTCTGAGGGAGCACTCTCAGCCTCCAACCACTATCTGCCTAGATGCTATCCTTTCGTAAGTTACTGTGCAAAAGCTGCTTTTACTTACAGTACTACCTTCAATTAATTGACAACATATTTAGCTGTTTCCTTGGATTAGAATGGGTTGGAGTCCATTCATGTTTTGCATCAAAAACAGATACAAACAAAGCTAAAACAAAACAGGGAAGCTTTAAGGGGGAACTACTCTTGTCTAAATATCTTTACGTTTGCCATTGAGCTCCTAAACTACACCATCAGCCAAAGGACAGGACTTTACAACCATAAAATAATACCATCACTTTATACTAACCATCTGCTGCATTACTGTTGTTTTACGTGGCCAATGCACATCTGATTCCACTTAAGACACAGTGCACAATGCCTGAGGCCTAGCTAGCACACCCCTGAGACAGATGTAGGTCATGCTCTGCACTGCGTCCTCTTAGTGGCACAGGGGAACCAAGCCTGGAACAGACCACATGAAATATCAACACACTGTACTGGACATTAAGTTGTCCTTTCACTCAAGTTGGATCAGCAACATTGTATTTCCCACTTCAGCAATAAACAGATATCATCATGTCTTTCTCCAAAGTTTGCTTCATATTATCCTCCTTTTTTTGAAGACAGTGTGGAGAACATTGTTTGAAATTAATTTACTTTGTGTTTTGTTAAGAATTTGGCTAGGAAATTAACATTTCAAATCCTTCCAATTATGTAAACGCCTTTTTAATTAAAGGGAAACCAAGTAACCTGAACAGAGACATAGCAACGCAGTATTAAATTCTTTCTCTTCATATAGAACAGCACAGACAGAAGATTTGGAGGAAACTGATCTATTAAACCAATAAGGGAGGTGAGGGTAAACTTCCTTATTACCTCCATCGGCGTGTGTGGGTCTGTGTGTGTGTGTGTGTGTGTCTCTGTGTACAACATAACTCGAAAAGTACTACATGGATTTGGATGACATTTTCGGACAACGTGTGTATTGGGACAAGTAAGAACTGATTCGATTTTTTTGCCTTGGTGGAGGTCTGTGCTCTCTGAGGCCTTTTCTAATTGAAAATGTACTAAATCATTCTGCATATTATTCTAGCTCGTCCTATGCATGCTGCTATATAGCTATAGCTATGTATTTGTTTACTCAAATATACAAGGGCCAAGCAACCCCAGTACATTTTGTAGTGTTCTCCTTTTTTAATTTCAATGTTAAAGTTCATTCTACAATGGGAAAACCACAATATAATGTTTCTCAGATACATTTATGCCACATGTACTTGTAACAAAACAGCTTTCCAATACTATAAAAACATATAAAAAATCAATTACACTATATAAAAATGTAGCCTGAAGTATAGCCCACTGCATAGACACAGTATTTTAGTGACCAGTGTGATACACACATAAGAATTTACACATTCTGCATTTCAGCCAAAACTTAAAAATTAATTCACTGTTCTTTTTCCACAGTCTCCCTATATAACATTCACTCTTGCCAATCTTTACTGAGCTCCAAGTATTGTGCTGACATGTTAATACTGAAAAAATATTACAGAAAGCAATTACTGTTACACACAGTAAGTTCATAATAAGCTCCAGTTTCAAATGTGCCCTCCACATCACACACTGAAATCATAATATAGGAGAAATGTCCTCAATTCCCTCATTCCTTCTTACAGTAAGCACGGCCTCTTTGTTGCTTATCAGATCAACTGTATACTCAGCTCATAATACTTTATAACCCTATAACAGTGTGCCCAGTGTGTAGGCATCCATCCTGGCACAAAGTCAGCTTGGTTATCCTGGAATGTGTTTCATCTTTCCATTTCACTTTCCGTTTTATGTTCCCACTATTGTGGCAACCAACAAAGTTGTTCTTGTTCTTGTTCTTGTTCTCTGAGTGAACTTGTGACTCAGATATATGGCACTTGGCATCAGCAAGAGCCACCTACTCCAGGACAGTTAGTGGCGACTTCAAGGCCTCCTTATTTATATCCTTGAGGTCAATACCACACACCATGTGCTTTTGTCTGTGGATCCACCAGCTCCATGTCAAGGGTCCATGCTTGGAAACCAGTAGGGCATGACACTGATGCATTTTCCCACTATATTTGAGCATGTTAGCCTCACAGCTGTCTTGTAGTGTCTTTTGTCAATTCAGTCCCGAAAATCCAGTCCCAATGTCTGAAGTACGGGGCGTAGTTACCTCTGTAGCGTTTGTGATGTGCCTGGTGATACCGTGCCCCACTAAAGCATGGTAGCAGATTATGGGGCGCCCATGGAAGGTCATAACCACAGTGGTCTTCAACAGCCAGATAGGTGTTGAGCAGGTGAAATAAAACCTCACTTAGAGGGTGACAGTGCACCAGTGCAGCACTGCCCAGTGCCAGGACCTGGAGAGTCACTAGCTCAACTGTGCTAGAATCCTGAGCAGCAAGGGCGAATGTGTCGTGGTTCTGATGATGTGCATGGTGGACCTGCTGAAACAGCCATGGAACCCTGCAATGCACATTCAGCACGTCTATCATTAACTTTGTTGACCAAAGCAACATTTATATTAATGTACACAAATCCACTGGTCACCCAATGCAAAGATAGCTCTTCCTACAAAGCCCCTAAAGTGACACGGGGAAAGAAAAACAAATGTGTTTCAGGTGACCACCTAAAAGTTTCAGGTGAGCAGTATGAAACTTTAGGTGCGTACCAGATATAGAACCCCCCCCTCCCCATGTCACTGAAAGGGTTCTGTATCTTCCACCAGACAATATGTTGAGACATACAGAACATGCAGGCTAAATGAAGGAATGTAGGACTTGAGCCATGTTCTATATCAGTGAAAAATATTTGAAAAATATTACAATATCCCTAATATTTGTTAGCTTAAGTATGGCACCTGGCAACTAGGTACATGTTCACATAAAATATATTAATTAAAGACAGTTTAGGTCAATAAATGGCTTCAGAACCACTTACCTGTGCATTGCCAAATGCCAAACGAAGAATAATGTGTCGAAGAGTAGTAAACACATTATGGTTTCTGTGAGAACAAGGAGGCAAGAAGGTGCCTCCTCAGGTAAACTGATTTCTCTGAGGCTTTGAAATAGCGCAATACACGGCACTATACCTGTCATGTACTTGAAGAATATTCTTCCAAGGCAGTCAAGCCATTTTTGTGTGTCAACAGTCTCACAAGCCTTACTCTCGATCCTGTAGATATGAATCCATGGTACACGGTCTCCAAGTACATCAAGCACCAGGTAAGGGACGCAGAAAATGAAATGGACAGTAAATGCCATGCATGCGGTCAACAAAGGGGGCTGGAGTAATACCTGACTCTCGAGTATCTTATTCCAAAGCGGCTGCAGCAGAGGACGTGAATACTCGTCGGCTATCCAACATGTGTCATTCGGCATGTTTAACTTATCCTAGGCTTCCTTCGCAGATAGACCTTTGAGCGGAGTTCAGCTCTCCCCAAAACTTACACGAGAGTAAGTTATACAAGGGTCATTTTTTCACTGTCTCCGACAACTTTGAATTGTCGTTTCCTTCACATTGTAAAACCTGTCAGAACAACGAGTGAGATCTCTAACTGAGCTCGCTGTTTTGCCAAGAGAGAAAGCGACTAGGATAAGTTTCAATATGCCCATCCCATCCCTTACAGAAAATCGGGGGAATTCTGCACAGTGATGACTCGCGCCGTGCGTAAAATGCGTTTTGACCCAGATGCCCGTATCAAATAGCTATTTGCAGAGGTGGGAACATCCAGTATCAGATGGTAAAGTGATCGTATAGTCAGATCCCAAGTGGGGTCCATCGTTATTACTCAACGACAATTTAACCTCTTGGAAAGGTCTGTCACCGTAGAGTTAGAAAAGGGTATTCAGGATATTCACACATGCTCACTAGTTTTATGACACTACAACATTTTTTTAGCAAGTTTTCTGAATGAAATGAAATAAGAATTCGTTGCCAACATAATAATTTACCAGGTTCGACATGTAAGGCTACTGTTACATTTTCATTACAAATTCACGCAATTGCCTGACGTGCACTTCATCAAACTCACTTAAGAGATATACTAAGCATTAATCTGTCGAAATTAACTGATTATCCATCTCCACCTACGTGGAATAAGCAGTGTGGTGGAAAGACCACACAATGAGAACGTGTGCAAGACTTAGATATCGAGAAATCTCTTATCACAACAGCTGGCATGGTCTGGCAATTACTGTACATACCAAACTCAAGATTTTCTTATCACTGCCATAATCAAGTGTATTTGGGTGGTATCAAACCTCACCATCCCAAGAGTTTTACAGTAGATGTCAGACCTTTCAACGCAGTTGCCCTTCTACTAGGGACTTCATGGGTAATTAAGTGCCATCATTAGGCAGGGACTACAAGAGGTTTTATAGCCAGTGACTTATGTGTTGTTTAAACTGAACAAGTGAACAAGAACAAAACAAAAATCCAGTTCTGATTAAGTCAAACAGTGTATGTCTTTATTGTATAAACCTCAAAATACACTACTTGTCATCCCCATCCCACAATATAATTTAAAGAGTGCAAAAATAGTTCCCTTCAAGTCGTATTCAAGTCATCCTGAGCTGGAAGTCACTCAATGGTTCATGTGGGGACCAACTACTGTATCAAACCAAGTATCAAAACGGTAGATATTCAGAGTGAACTATACGTGCTTCTGACACAGTTGACCATAAGCCTTCATGTTCCTGTTTCTGAAGAACTATCAGTGTGTACCACAGCTAAAAAAAGTTCCAGGCAAGTCTTTTTTTAAGGAAAGGTTTGGTCAAAAGGGCTGAGTCCCTTCACAACTAAATGCACACCAGTGTATCAAACTCATGCTGTGCACGAATAAGTGTAGCCATTAAAATATTACTCAAATAAAATACACCATTCTTCAAGTTAAAAAAAGTATAATACCACATGAACTTGACAGAATTCTTCTTTAGTGACAATCAGCAGAAGATGAAAAGAATTAACAAAAATTTTGGTCCACTTTAGACAGCTTTCAAAACTGAAAGCAGACATCAAAGAGAAACAGAGACACAGACATGCAGCAACAAATGCTGGCGGAGGTGGCATTGCCAACAAACTAAGGGAAACAGACGCACGATTTGCTTTTGGTCTCCTGCCACACTGTAGCCAAATCAGGGGCAAAGGGGAGGTCTTTTCCAGAACAATGCTTTGGTGGTTAATCACTGATCATCCCAAACACATCAGTGGCCTACATTCCCTCTACACCTCAAAGTTTAGGGAAAATTGTTTGTTTATTTGTTTATTTATTTATGGGAGGACTGAAGAGAATCAAGACTAGCAGGTATTTCTGATGAACAAAACAATCAGCGTGCTCTTGTTGAAAACCCTGCAAGTGTGTCTACTACCAATGCTGCCAACGGAGGCATTTTTATTCAGGGGACACGGAATGCGGTCACTGGAGCGTCTGGCTTCCCTGATGGCCTCTTTCAGGTTTTGTCATTAATCTGTCTGCTGATATGCCAAATGGTGCATGAAATGGTGGTGGCATTACATCAGTGGCTTTCCCTTTAGACATTCACAGACTTCAGAAAGGTCTTCTTGGTACTTTGGCCTAGTAATTTGGTGGAGTATTACTGAAGATAGCCAACGGCAATGAGTGCCCACTGCCACTCCAGAGGAATGACCGTGGGCCTAGTTAATGCTCTCACAGGAAATCCAAGTGGAAAGTAGAAACACTGCTCCACATGATCGAAACACAACAATAAAAAACAAACAATCTTGCATAACATTATACTACATTAAAATGCCCTTTTTAAAGGAATGGCTATACAACAGACGGAGGTGCTATATACAGTAGAAGGCGCGAGTGGGCACCATAATGGCAGATGGTTACATTCCATTACTCTGAGGCGTCAGCCAGCATCTGCTTCTGTCACAAGCGGGGCAAGTGACTAATAATTAGGAGTCGCTACCGGTTACAGCAGCTGCCCAGCATAAGAAAGGGGAAAGGGGGGGCGGGGTCTCTCCAGCCAAGTGGGGCTCTGTCATCATTGCTCCAGGGCCAGGGAGCAGTGCTTGGTCCCCCCTGTCCCCTCCCACACCTGTGCGTCAAGTCACTCAAAGTCCAGGACTCCTTCGGACAGCATGTCCATGGCCTTGGAGGACATGGGTGTTCCTGTGGGCCCGGAGTCCACAAACATGTGGGGGATCTCGCTGCCGAAGTAGATCTTACTATTGGCCGCAATGGCTTTGAACTTCATCAGCTGCAAGTACTCCGGTGTCAGCTTCATCTGTGTGAAATAGGGGAGTAGAGTAAGTTAGTGAGCAAGGAGGTAGAGAGATAAGAGAATGGGTTAACAGTCAAGACCGTAGCAACAGAGGAGTTCTTGCAGCCACTTTCATTCCCTAAAATAAACAAAACCGTTTCTATGTGAACATCGTGGGGGAGAACCTTGTTTGCCTCGGCTGTCCTCTGGGCCAGGTAGAATTCTGCATCAGCTTTCGCCTTCTCCCGGGCCAGATAAGCTGAATCTGTTGGCAGAAGAGAAGAGAGACTACAGTCATTCACAGACAGACCGACAGACTCGGAAAACAAGCTTGAAATCCTACTGTAAGGCCAAGTTAGCTTCCTGGTTTGAAAAAAAAAAAAAAAAAAAAGCAAACGGAATATATTGGGAAACCACTTGACGGCCTTGTTTGCGCTCCATCCAAATCTGATAATGGATTGGAACTGGTGCCTTTTGGCAAAAGGGTCAGTGTGTTTGGCAGGATATCCGTTACTTAGGGGTGAAGCCCAGAGGTCTTAGGTATGCTTCTCTAAGACAGCCATTCTGCAATCGTTTCACATGCTCCCAGGACAGACACACGCACACACAATAAATTCTCTTCTCAGTCCTGAATCTCTTAAATTCTTTATGGGCATAAATCAAGTTCATGATTAGCTTATTCATGCTAGTTTCACAGCTGTTTAAAGGAAGACGGGCTATACAGTCATGGCCAAAAGTGTTGGCACCCCTGGAATTTTTCCATGAAATGTATCATATTTCCCATAAATAATTGCAATATACAGTATATGTTCACTTCCTTGTGCATGGGAATAAGACAAAATCTAAAAAGCATACAATTTTACACAGAACCCAAAAATATTGGCACCACCAACTTAACGTGGTTGCACTCCAGTTTTAGAAGAACTAACAGAATCTAAATACTTCCTATATAATCTACGGTAATATCTCCTCTAAACATCAATAAGCGTCTTACTCATGTTCTTTTTCAAACTGCTCCAGGTCAATCATAATAAAGGTGTGCTTCCTCACAACAGCAGTTTTGGGATCTCTCCACAAGTTTATTAATCAGATTTAGATTCGGATCCATTTCTGGCCACTTCAGAACTCTCTAGTGCTTTGTCTCCAACTGTGGGTGGTTTTTGGAGTACAATAAGCGGTCATTGTCTTCTGAAACACCCATGACCAGTGAAACAGACCCAGCTTTCGAAAACTGGGCCCTACATTGCACTCATGACCCCAAAACAGAGGCATAAAAACTAGTGCTGTCAAGCGATTAAAATATTTAATCGCGATTAATCACATTTTTGCCGTAGTTAACTCATAATTAATCGCGATTAATCGCAAATTTCTTTCTATACTAAATGTCCCTCGATTTCTTTTTGTCCCATTTTTATTTACTTATTTTCATTTTAATGCTGTTATCAGCATTCATTGGTGGGGGTGAATACCAATTTCAAATAAAAGAAAACCCAGTTACAGCATCAGAAATTATTAACATGTTCAAGTACTGCCAGAGAGATGTTGATGTCTTTTATGTTGCTAGTTCACAAGTTTACAAAAAAAAAAAAAAAAAAACCTGGATGGTGGCCCTTTAAATTATACTAACCTATATTTTAAAGAGGCTCAATGAAAATATGGCATTATGGTCTACATGAGTAAACCTACATTGCATGAGCATACCTTTAAAATGCATTTTGCCATATTGGCAATCGCCCTGCAAGAAGCTCTCATTTTAGTGACAAGGTCATACGTTCAGAATCAGGTAGGCTATATGCGTCTCGTTTGCACAAATTCTCTCTCTCAGTTGCGTTCCAACCTATTTCACCTCTCACTCGCGCTGCAATTTTGAAACTGATATTAGCCTATTTGCGGGGTATTCAGTTCAAGAGAAGGGATTTCTAAGTGACAACATTAATCCTCTAGCTAGTTAACAACCTAAATATGCGAACATGCGAGTGAGCGACAACGATTGTGTCGGTAAAATATTTGTTTTCACTGACATCAAATGACGCTCACAAACATTCTCTCTCTCAGTTGCGCTCCGACCTGTTTCACCTCTCTAACTCGCGCTGCAATTTTCAAACTGATATTAGCCTATTTGCGAGGTATTCAGTTCAAGAGATGGGATTTCTAAGTGACAACATCAATCCTCTAGCTAGTTAACAACCTAAACATGCGAACATGCGAGTGAGCGTCAACGATTGTGTCGGTAAAATATTTGTTTTCACTGACATCAAAATGACACTCACAAACATTCTCTCTCTCAGTTGCGCTCCGACCTGTTTCACCTCTCTCACTTGCGCTGCAATTTTGAAACTGATATTAGCCTATTTGCGGGGTATTCAGTTCAAGAGAAGGGATTTCTAAGTGACAACATCAATCCTCTAGCTAATTAACAACCTAAATATGCGAACATGCGAGTGAACGTCAAGGATTGTGTTGGTAAAATATTTGTTTTCACTGACATCGGAGCAGCAGAGCAGAGTGCAGACACATCTACACCTGTGTGCGCACTGCGTGTGTAGGCTACTGTAGGCATGAGTAGCCTAGGTCCTCGGCTAAGCAGTAGGCCTACTTCAAGCCTAATACAAACACAAGACATACTGAAACATCGGGAGGTCTTGGAATGTCGGAGATATTTTTTTTTCACATTCCATTGATAATGGCGGGTCAAATGCGTTAATCGCGCGTTAAAAAAATTGACGGCGTTAAAATGGGTTTGCGTTAACGCCGATATTAACGCGTTAAACTGACAGCACTAATAAAAACAACACCAAAATACTGCACCTCCACCACATTTGACTTTGACATCAAGTTGATTTCTTTGTAGAACTTTCCATTCACCATTTTCTGTAAACATATAAAGCCCACCGCTTTCATAACACTGCCTTTTTGAACTTAATCACAGAGGGAGTGGCAGGCATCAAAAGAGCAGCTCAAATGTGTGTAGCTGAAACTCGTGAAAAAGCAGGTAGTTGAAAAGCGGAGAATCAGGGCCTATATGATGCACATCATTCTACTTTTTACAGAAAATGGAAAGAGGTCTATAAAGAAAAGAACATGGTATCTAAAATTGAGTATGGTGGAGGTTTAAAGATGTTTTAGGGTTGTTTTGATGCTTCTGGCAATGCGTGCCATTACTGTGGACATGGCATAATGAGATCTGAAGATTACCAAAACAATTCGAAGTGCAATGTAGGGCCCAGGGTCTGAGAGCTGTGTCTGAGTCACAGGTCAATGGTGTGTCACCTCTTTTGATCCCGTGAGGGAAATTTGGTCTCTGCCGACGACCCAATCATAAATTAGTGACATACACAAATCAACACAGTGAAGACACAGTGAGGTGGGCCACAAACAAACACAAGGCAGTTGGCTGCCTGCTTCAGCGGCGCAGCAAGGGCTTAGGTATCTTCCTCAAAGGCACTTCAGCCGTGGTGCACTGGTCGGGAATTGAACAACCAACCCTTCGGTTCCTTGCCCGAATTGTAACGTAGGCTAATGGCATCAGACAGGGTTGTTGTTGGATGCACAGAGAAAAGAGTGGTGTAACACTGGGATAGAGGGCCAATCACTGAGCTAGAATGGACAATCAGATTAAAAAAAAAAAAAAAGTTTAGTGATTATTACCGTCATAGCTGCTCGGGGTTTCAGTTTTAACACACCATGTGACTAGCCTAGAACTCTAGACGCACTCTAGCAGTAGCAAATTTAATTTGCTCAGTGAGTACGTCTAGCAATGAGCCATAGGTCAGACTTTGATGGTGTCTGAGCTGTTTATCTGAGCTGCTTACGCTCTAGGTTGTATTCAGACATTGTGGTGTTTAGCCAATCACAACTTTATATCTGGACAGGGAGGTATTGAGCCGTTTGAACCTTTGTATTAGTTTTAGCCGTTTTACCCGGGGGTCTATCACTCGTGGCCTGACTATACATTTATGTGATAGTCGGGCTTGTCAGGCTACCATGTGACTGTTTGTTGTGGTATATATATAGCCAAAGTAGTTTGGGAAGAAAGTAGAACATTCATAACCTGACCCCGCCAGATGGACTTGTTCCCGCAATTCCATCTGGGAACCATCCGTTGAAGTAGTTTTGGTTTGTTAGTTTCATTTTCGTTAGTTTAGTTTTGGCTGATTGGATAAGGCATCTGTCCATCACCACCTATGTTGGGTGATAGACGGGCCAAATCAACCAATCAGACCAACGAAGCATATGACATACTAACATACGTACATGTTCTTTAGACTCGCTTCTCGTTGTGCCACATCTCAACCTGCCTCAAAGCCAACGCTGATTGGACAGTTTGTTTGGCGAACTGCTCCAAATTCTCTTCAACAGAGAGTAGCCAGACTGAGCTGCGAGTGAAGACCTGAAGCTCGCGAGATCAGTTTGGTCTCATGGGGCTAGAACATTCAGGCATTGTTTTTAATTTCCTAAAATGCTTTTCATTAAGTCTTTAAGGGTTCAGGGCTTAGGGAAAATGCCGGGAATTGGGCCAACACCTGTAGGAACACACAGGCAGACAGAGAGACAGACCACACCCACACACCCACACCCACACACACAAACACACACACCTTCAATTTCAGATATCTTCTTCTCCGTTTCCTTTTCCATTACTTTTTGGCTAAACTTGATCTCAGCCACCTGGGCAAGTTTTTCAGCCTCTGTGAACAAAAAGTTAAAAAATGGAAAGAATGGATGCTGTGAGAAACAGAGGAACAGAACAAGTTTATCTAAAAATAAACAATTTTTGTGCACATGCCTTTTTAATTTAAACAGAAAGCCTAAATGGGATGATTTCCCAGAAATGAATGTTGACTCAGCTTTGTAAGTGCAAAGTGAATTACTAAAATGGCTCAAAAACATCTGCATTTACCATTTAGAGCTCTATTTCCTAACACAAGAGTACATCCGGAGCAAAATGTATTTTCCTTGATAATGGCAGATTAAAATAAGTGTTACAAATGTGCTGATGTATTGATAACTTGCCAATCACTGCTTTAATTCTCTCGGTTTCAGCCTCCTTCTCCACAACCTTCTGAGTCTCGGCTGCAATGAGTAGCTTTGTTTTCTCACTCTCCCTGAAAACAGAGAGAGAGAGAGAGAGAGAGAGAGAGAGAGAGAGAGAGAGAGAATTATCTCCAGCTATACTGTGTAGTCACTTCATTAAATCAAGCTTATTTCAAGTCTTGCCCAAACACCAATAAAGTTTAAAGTCGTAGTTCGGCATCATTCCAAATCCAGTCATAAGCCCCAGAGTAAACAATACTCCTACTTCATGTGTGCTCTTCCAGCTAAATTAATTATAATAACAACAACAATGCTCTTCCAGCTAAATGAATTATAATAACAATGAAGCGATTTGTCTTTGAATCCCCACGTACAGTAGGTTTCCGTTTACATTCACACCGATACCCTGTAATAGGACTTATAGAGATTATGTTCATATCAATGATATGGCATTGAAATGAATCTGTTTGTTCATGTCATTATGACAATATCAAATTATTAATGCAATTGTATCAGACGCCTGTGTGAAGCAGGATGAAAATAGTAAAAAACCTAGACTCTACAACCCAGAGGTAGTGGTAAACATGATAATGCAAAAGCCTGGGGCTGTCATTTTCTTCCCTAAATTCAGCCCAAGGCGTTCCTATCAGGAGGTTTCCAGCTTCCTATACCCAGGATGACCACTTAACAACCTACTTGGAATACTTTGCAGGCCATAACATGAAAATAAGAGCTCATCGACCAGTGAGTTATAATAAAATTTTGAAAGTCTTAATTCTAAGAGGATCCCAAGGGCCACTTTGTGGGAACAGCATGTACTGTATGATTCAAATATCCAAATGTTTCATGTGAATATGTGGATTTGGTGGAGCAGTGGTTATGCTGCCGACTGAGAATTGGTCGTTGTGATTCCCAAGCCCAAAATACCCATAAGCATTGGAGTGCCCGCTGTTACAACCTCATGAACTTACATGACATCCCGGTCTTTATCTATGGGCATTAAAGGTAAGGTAGGAGATGTTTTTCTGGAGCTCTATTATAATTCCCTTCACACACCCATTGCAGCCAAATAATTAATTGCTCTACATAATCAATATTAAAAAAAATGAGTTACCTGTGGAACAATGTTTAAAAAAACAAACAAAAAACAAAAACCTTAAAAATCATTTTCTCTCATTGAAATCAAATGCCCTTTGTCCCACCCAACCTCTACACAAAAAACAGCACTCGTCCTATTCTCTGGAGGACAGGGTTTCTGAAGAAATGTGCATTTTCAACACTCGCTTGCTCAAATGTTTTTTTCAGGATCTCCTACCCTACCTCCACTATGGAGTTGGGTCAATCCTTTACAATGTCTAGCACACAATTATCACTTGAAGCATTCATAGCCATAAATATCCACTTCCCCATAAACTGCTTGCATAAACATTCTATAGACTATTTTAACAGGAAAAAAACCCAGAAAAAACAACAACAATGCCTTATTGTTTCATTTTGCCATATGGAATGTTAAAATTGACATTATGTTGGAAGAGAGATGAATTCTGGGGATGATACTGATAATCAAAGTTTAGTATAAAGTTTAGTATAAATGCTATTGTAAATAGGCACGCTGAAAACAGCCTTTTTGTGCCATTCACTCCCTTACACCACATTAAAGCATGCAGGGCATTCCGAGAAGACCTCATTGATAGAGAAAGTGTTTACACCTTGGCAACAGACTAAAGTAACCAGCAGGCTTGCCAAGTCTGTTTTCAGACGGGGGAAAAGAAGAGGGGCAAGAGAGACAGGCAAAGTTTCCCACCAATAACTCTGTTCAGCCCAAAGGGACACCAGGCCCACATCCAAGAATAGCATCACCAAGAACCCCTGCTTAAAACATTCTTTAACTTGGCATGGTGACTAATATTGAATGGCCTTCCCGTTCTCAAATCTATCCTGCTTTGTGGTCCTGTTAGAACATGATAAAGTCTTTCTGCAGTAAATCACCAGTTCTGCAGCTTGACTACAAGGTAAGCAATTCTGTCCATTAAGGTTAGCAGAGTGTCCATACTTACATGAGTTCATAGTTCCTACGTATGGTCTCAGGGATATTGGGTTTGGTGACTCGAACTGCCTAGGAGTGAAAAAAATACAATATTAGAACCAGCAAAACAAATGCTATAAAGGGTGCCCCAATGAGAGGCATCCACAATATCTTCGATTAATTCCCACACACCCCCAAATTCCCTTGTCTGTTTTATTGCAGTGCTTGAATGACTTATGCCTGGGATTCTTAGAGTAAACCCACAACAGGGACGAGTGCAAATGTTTTGGCTCACACTCGCATGCAAGCTCTTTCTGGGAGAGAGCATAGCTCAACAAGAGGGCAGAGGAGTGGATGCATCTGGTGATGGGAGGACTGGTCATAGCCCAGTGTTGATAGGAACAATAAAACACTATGGTTCTGTGGAATACTGTGGAACACATTTCCAAAGAATGACATTATTTCCAGGGAATTAGAATCCAAGCCTTCCGTCCGCCTCCCGTCTTATGTCTTATCTGGTGCAGGCTGACTTTGCAGTTGCTCCACCTCTTCATTGGCCTGCTCACTAGGGTTGTGCGATATCGTTATCGTTATTGTATATCGTCAAAAAAAATTCCCACGAAATTTATGTCATATCGGTAAATACAATAGTCAGAAAATGTTTTGTTAGCATTTATATTTCCACCGAATAGACTACACAAATAACTGTCAGGTGAATATTTATTGTCAAAAATTAATTTACAATTGATTGCCTTTACAAAGTTTTCAAGAAGTGTCTTTCTAAACCTTGAAAACGCAATATTTAAAACCCAAGCATTTTCAGGCACCTGTATGAACCCTGTGTTAAACTGTAGACCTAATATACTTTTTTATCGTCAGTTATCGACGATAACAGAAAACAGAAAATAATGTGATATATTTTTAAGTCCATATCGCCCAACCCTACTGCTCACAGAAAAGGCTTCATGCCTAATGCTCAGGGTCAGGTAGCAAAGGCTAGCCTTACTGGTATCCATCATCACTTTATGTGCTTGATTTACCGTTTTCTGAGAGGCTTTACAGTTAGATAGACAGTATCTATGCCATGACACAGCAGATAATCATCTACAGTACAGTGGAATCCCTGTTTTTTCAAACTCTGCATCCTTAGTTATTAATGCCCACAAATCTGTGTCAAAGTGAACAATTCGGTAAAACTTTATTTGAAGGTACCATCATAAGACTGACATGACAATGTCATTAACTAGGACATGACGTTGTCAAGAATCTGTCATAAGCTTTATAAACCGGTCATGACAACTGACATACCCTAACCCTTATTCAAGAAAAGAAAAACACGCACAACCGTCTAAAAGAGCTTTTGGGTGCAAGACTAGAGAAGTCACATGAAAACTGAAAATTAAGTCTGCAGACCAAGCTCCCGTTTATCTTGATTTAATGTGACGTTTCAACATGTTGCACACGTCACTTTTACCAGGAGATTGGCACTAATGGGGATCTCCTGGTGGGGGGTTGAACCACCTGTGGGATCATGGGTAGGCTATTTAAACTGGGGTTTTTCTGTGTTTGTAATGTCTGATGAAGGGCAGGCTGCCCGAAACGTCACATTAAATCAAGATAAACAGGAGCTTGGTGTGCAGACTTTATTTTCAGGTTTCATACCATAACCCTTACCCTAAACCAAACCCTAACCATGACAAATACCAGATTGACACTTAATGACAGAAGTCATTAAGTGTCGAGTGTATAAAATTTATGACAGATTCAGATTCATGACAATCTTAACAAATTCATGACAAAGTTAGCAAAACTTAAAGAATTCGTAGTCACTTTTGAAGAAAATGCTAATGGTCTAATCTGATCTAATGACCAGCTACAAGTGCTGCCATCAGACTTGGTGAACACCTGGATGAACAGCAGACAACTCGAGGGGTGGGAAGATGAGTGTAATTCCCCAAATCATGGCATATTACTTTAAGCTTTTAGCTTCATAGCACACGTTTGTACACCAAAAACATACTGAATGGACAAAACCAAGTTTAAAACTTTTCATTCTGTAAACTTAACTGCAATCACATTGGGCGTCATCCACTGGCTCAAGACGAATGAAACATGTCAGAAAAAAAATAAAAATAAAAATAAAAAAATAAAAATCTTTTCTCCATTTTCTTAACCAGTACATTGTCTATCGTACTTAAAGATGTCAGTGAAATATCACCACATCTTCTAATTATGGATTAATCCACGAATAATCCTACCATGGTTGAAAGCACATGCAACCCGCCAACAAGGACGTCCACTGAAATATACCGGCAATAGTTCTGGTAAATGGTAATATTTCTGGGAAGTCTCTCTGCAGTCTGATCACTCCATGGTGAAAAGAACAAAAACACAGAGACCACACTTGGCTTAAGGAGATTTGGGGGTGAAGTTGAGGGGTTAGGTCTGGGAGCACTGGGGAGGGGTAATGACTCACTCTCCTATTCAATTTCGCAAATTGTACTTTCTAATTAAAAAGGGGTTCTTGATGACTGACTAACCACATCTTAAAGGACTTTTGCATTCTGCTGCTCTGCAAGTCATACAAAAAAAAACAAAAAACAGTAGGGATCTTTAACAAGTATTGTTTTGTATGAAGCAACACAGTGTATTCCAGCCAAGCAGTACCCCTGGGGCAGTCTGCCCAAATTACACCCACTCATACTTTTATCTATTCCTAAACGATTCCATATTAGCTCTACTCAATAAAGCAAGCAGTCAGTCTCTCTCTCTCTCTCTCTCCCTCTCTGACAAGTGTGCCTGAGGAAGGACATTACATTCCACTGCAGCACTGATGCAATTGATGCAATTACTCAGTAGAAGAGTTCCCATTTGCGACGGGAGAGAAAAAGTATTGTTCAAGAATTACCCAGCAATACAGCAAAGGTCTTGACCAGTCCAGGGGCCAAGATAATCTGGCCATCTTTATTTAAACACTTGATATCTAGGTGTGACTCACTCAACCACCACATCACAAAAAGATGGTGATCAAGACTCAAAACTTACACAGACTCTATTTCAACCTCTATTTCAAGACCTTAATTTATATGTTAGGACCACATGCATTCACAATCTATTCAGTTTAAGTTTTTAAACATTAATTTTTTCCCCCTTCAATTTAAGCATTTAGATTTTTAGTGCATCATTCAGGGATGCAAACAGAGGTATGGTCAAAAAAAAAGTCAGCGGATCTGCACGATTCACAAAAGTCCCCCAGACAGCTGTGAAAAAGGTGGCATCTGCCAAAAGGCGCGCTATTTGCATCCCTGATCATTAGTATCAAAAGTTTGAAATTTGACACCAATTGAGACCAATTTACAGCACTGAACAGCAAGTAATGCTGTAAACTCAGATCAAACAAGAGTTTAACTGGCCCACTTGTAATGTGTATAGCTCTCAGTTCCCCATAAGCACATACTCAGATAGCATTACAGTTCTAACAAGGAGCACTTAAAATCAACCACTAAAAAAAACCCCCAGAAAACCATAAAATAAGCCTGTAGCTCCAAGGTTAGAATTTCCGTTTACTGCTGTGCTGCTTTTTGTAAACTTGCACTGCCATCTATAGACTTCCAGTGGTACTGCACCTCATTCTTGAACCAACAGGACTGGATAAGGAGCAGACCATACACTGGTGGTAGAGTCAGGATCTCAGCATCACCACACAAAAAGCTGCACATACAACTGCTGCTCTGCTCTTTTCTTGCCGGCTCTTTTGTGATCCCATTCAAAATAAAGCATTGATATTCAGTGTCTTGACTTAAAAAAAGGAAACAGAGTGGCTAAGCTAAACCATTGTTGGAAAGAGATAAGTCTCTTCTACGTGTTGGTATGGGGTGGAAAGACTGACACCGAAACCTGTATTAATTAATGACGGTTTACTACGGTTTTTGAAGATTGTACACCTACAGGTTACAGAAATAACGTATTATTCTTAAACCATAGTTGAGAGTTTCTTAACCTCATCACCACAATACTCTTACACTGTGGTGGTAAGTTACAGTGCACTTGCCTGTGCTTTACTTTACTTCATTAGTCGAGGAAAATGCACCAAACTCAGCAGAGAAATATCTCAATAGAAAATTGGCATTTTTGTAGTGTGTGTTTTGGACGTCTGGATGGAGTTAAAAGGGCTGCATGTAATCTTGATTGACAGGTAGATGACGTAGCAGAGTACCAAAAGAAATCTACCTACTGGTACCTTATAGGCATGCAACAGTACGCAATATTTTAAAAATTTTAAAAAGTCTGGGAACTTAACTGGGAAAATATGATTGAGGATCGATCATCTGATTGGCCAGTGAGTTGCGCTGGATAATGTGAATGCAACATAGCAGAGTCAGTGTTGCTAATGTAACTAAAACATATTAGCACATACCAGTGCCCCAGCACCACACTTAATTGGTTGCTATAGTTCAGCATCTAGTCTAGCGATGCCCAACCAATTGATCACAGTCGACCAATAGATTGCCCAGGCAAAATGGAAAAAAAAAAAAAAAAAAATGCTTTAAGACGTATATTTCCTCGTTTTGCCTGGACATGAAATCGAGCTGAATATGGTCACAGACAGTCTGCAGCTGCTGCAAACTACTGACAAACTTGGTGGTGAATGGCGCCTTCGGAGTCTTTTCTCTTCCAAGGTAACAACATAAACCCCTACAAGCCTAAATTCAGTAAGCACAAGACCTGAAAGACATGGAAGCTTGTGGTCATCATAAAGTTGACTTGCATGCTTTACTTGTGATGCTGCGCATTGAGGCAAGATATACTGTCTCAAGTTTTTCTCAAGATTTCGAGAGCTCGGTCCAGGGATGATGGAGGATTTTTTTTTTTTTTTTTAAGTCGATGGACTTATTGAATGATAAAAGGAACGTTAGCATACAAGGAAAATGCCTATTAAATGCAAGGGTAGTGTGAAGAACTTGCAGGCCTGGGATGAGAAAGCGAGGAGTTAAAAAGAATCGTCATTTAAAAAGAAGCTCCAAAGTTGAAAAAGTTTGGTCACTAGTCATCTAGTCGGGAGTCAGATCACACTTGTCAGCAGTCATTAACTGAATTGAATAAGTATACTGTGTGACCAGTAGGTCCAGGCGGCCATGCTCAGGTAACATTTTCATTTAAAATTTTGCCTCAATTATTGATTTGTTTTGTTCTTGTCCCAATACTGAAAAAATCATACAAATCCAGGCAGTGCTTTTTGAGTTATTGTTTACAAACAAACACAGACAGACAGACAGACCAACCAATGCCAGGGAAAACATAACCTCATTGGCAGAGGTAAGAAGTCAAACAGGGTCAGTGGTAGCCATCTTGGTATCTTAAGCGACAGCGACATAATGCAAGCAGCCGAGTACAGCTGGCCTACCAAATAAAGATATTTCCTTCGCCTAAATGGGGTCGATTATTACTGCACAATTTAATACACTTGCTCTTGAGCAAGTTCTGAAAAAAGTCTGAAATGTTTATCCCATTCATTCTTATGCATGATGTTTGGAATGCTCTGTTACGTTGAACTCATCATGATTTCATGTGAACTAACGTAAACTAATGTGAACAAGCTGCTTGTCCAAGCTGTTTACAACAGCATGTTAAGATTCCGGTGGAAAATAATCACACACACACACACACACACACACACACACACACACAAAGTGAACTTTTCTGACACCCTCCCGTCATCTCTTCCCGTCATCATACACTTTACGTAGACTGTATAATAATCCTCCTATGAAGTGATATTTCAGCGTCACACTCAAGGTTATGCTCAAGGCATGTGGCTGCACAACATAATAGAACGAAAAAATTTGGAACATCATAGACTGAATGCAAACAAGCAATTTATATAGAGTTAACTGCACCACTAATCTCACTTTCTTTTTTGAGAGATTTTGGTGTAAAAGGAGTGGTCTGCACACTGTTTATGTGCCTGATGATGATCTCATAGGATCGAAACTTTGCCTTTTTAATCAATTAAATTTTTGGAGAATAAACGCAGAGCAGACCACTCCCTTTACATATCTATTAGACTTGTCTGGCACCTGTAACTATTTTGTGGATGTGCACATGTGGACATTTTCACTTTTCTGAAAGATTTTGTTGCCATTGATTCAATGTAAACTGCCCACTATCTTGTGCAGTCAGCAGGCTCATGCAACAGGGCTGTGCTTGAATGATGGCCAACAATCACTTCAATGATACTGACAAATATACTGAGGGGGGACCAACTAACCTGGATGATTATGCCAGGAGCCATTCTTGTCAGCTCCTCCTGAAGAGTCATCTTCAGGTTCTCGTCTATTTGGTCTGGAAAATAAAGAGGACCTTTAAATAACTCATATCAAGTTACAACTTACACTTTAGTTGTTGAGTGGTCATAACATGCAAACCAAGCAGATTCAACGGTGACTTGTGATACTCAGCAATTCAATGCCTATATTCAAATTAGCTGAATTCTTGCCACAGATACCAGTACAGATTTCTCCATGAAACTACAGCTTTGGACAGATATTTCTGGGTGGAAATGAAACACAGATGTGAACCAAAACCTGTAAACACACACACACACAGGATGCAGCAGCCTACACACATATCCAAATTGTCACCGCCCCACATCACATGCATTTTTGATGGGTAGGTTTACACAAGCCAGTGCAGGCACACACACACACACACACACACACACACACACACACACACACACACGGAACACAACAAAATATATTCCTTTACCAAAGAGTCCAATATAAACCTCCTGTAGAGTGTGTACACTACAGAACTGGTTCAGCTCATGGTGGACTTTGTTGAAAATCAGGGCCTTGTCGTAGTCAGCCGTGTAATTTCTTACTATGTCGTACACTGTAAAATACATATGAAACATATGGCTTTACAAAATCATACAACAATGACTGGAATTTCACATCATTATTCTTACAACATATAACAGAGTGACCATGGATATTCTGTTCATGTAACTGTGGTGTAATCTGTGTTACACAAGACATGGACATGCCAGAGGAGAAAACGGAGGAAATGTTGACTTTACCAGCTGAAGCCACAAGGAGGTTTACAACTTCTATCCGATCAAAATAGATCATAACACCCCCACTGTTAGGAAAAAATGTGATATAATATGAGAAACACATCATAACAAATTTTCCAATACTAACATTGCCAGTGATCCATGATAGTATGGTTCAATTATACACAAACCTGGTTCCACATGGTACATTCTTAACTTCATCTGTCTGTAGAGTAGTCTGCAAAAACACACACATATGTTCCAGCAACTTAGAGGGCAACTTCAGTCAATTTCAACAAGAGCTCTATATTGCTCAAGCTACTCGAGACAAGCCAATACTGAAGACGCAAGACATTTTGGTCCAACCGTATGTAACGGAGGCCAGCTAGCGTGGCTAGCTCGGTTGTAGTGTGTAAATCCTCATCACCCAATTCCATGGGCGCTTCTAACACGCTGAGTTAGAAGCTCGGGCTTTTAGCTCAGTTGGTTAGAGCGTTCCACTCCCACGCCGGGCGTTTGTAGCTTGCGGGGTGGCGGGTTCGAGACCCGTGTGCGGTACTGACCACCACCGGCTACATTGGTGCCGTGACCCGGATGGGAGTGAGGATTTGGAGGGTGAGTGTAATGGAGGCCAGCTAGCGTGGCTAGCTCAGTTGTAGTGTGTAAATCCTCATCACCCAATTCCATGGGCGCTTCTAACACGCTGAGTTAGAAGCTCAGGCTTTTGGCTCAGTTGGTTAGAGCGTTCCACTCCCACGCCGGGCGTTTGTAGCTTGCGGGGTGGCGGGTTCGAGACCCGTGTGCGGTGCGGACTGCTACAAGCTTCCTTGAACAGAGGATAAGCACTGACAACTAACCCATGGGGGCAGAATTTTGAACTGCATTTTTAACATCTTAACATGCTCCATATATAACCACCAAAACTATGAAACATCAACAGACACCTTACAACACAGAACATACAGTAGTTACAACACAACTGTGACTACAAATGAGAAAAAAGTGTTTTTTTTATGCAAGCACCCAAATATTGTTTGTTTACAAAACGGTTTTGTAAACATTGCATAAAGACACTGTTTTAACCACTGTGTTAGTCATTTGCATTCATACACACTACAGTGTTGTGTTGTAGTGTGTTTGATGATGCTATATAGCTTTTGGGGTGATATTTGGAGCATGTTTAAATGCTGAAAACACAGTTTGAAAATCTGCCCCTATGGGTCAACTGTCAGGGCTAATTCTCTGTTCAAGGAAACCTATATTGTTGGACCAAAATTTCTTGCAGCATACTGATTCGGGTCTCTACCACACACACACACCACTTGGAGAGAGAAAGACTTACCTGTACAGGCTTAAAGGTTGTGATGAAAGGTAGCATAAGATGGAAGCCAGGGTTACTTGTTGTTGTAAGAAGTGCTCCACCCCTACAATGCACATGTACAATGTTATATGACTCAGTTCAACATTACATTTATTTTGGTGCCATTACAAACCACTCAGTCATTCACACGTTTATGAGACCTTGAGCAAAGATCACAAGGTGCGTGAGAGTCTAATTTAGTATTACCCTAATTACCTGTAGTAAACTCCAATGTATCCTTCCTCTATTTTGTGCACGGCTGAAAAAAGCGCTGTTAATCCAACAGCCAGGATCACGGAGAAGACGGCACCCGCTGACATCCTAAAAGAGAAATTGAAGAAGAAGCAGAGAAACATTTTAGTGTTAAAGTTAGGTGATCTTGACATCCGCCACATCAGTGTCGACTAAGGTAACTTGATGGTAAAAGACGCATTTCTATTACAATGTAGGCATTTACAAAAACCCGAACGTTACCATCCATTGGTCAGCTTTGTGACCCATCGAGAGTGCATCCCGAGTGCGACATCAGAAAGTAAATTCGGTTCAACAGAAAGCCCGCTAACGTATGTTATCCATACTTCCCCGCATTTCGTTTATGTCAAGTGACCTTGCAGTCTGGCTAAGAGGATTGCCTCAAGAAGGCTAGAAAATCTGTCAGTCTTTTGTAACAGTTTACTTACGTTAATTATAGGTTGGAAGCGACGCCACCCAACAATAAGCTGTCATGCACGTTTCATTCATGTTCATTCAACTTTAAACACAGCGTAATGGGTTAGAACTACTATACAACGGGCAAAGTGCTGAACGCTAGTTTGCACTCCCAGTGACAGCTCTGCTACGATGTCAACTGACTGAATATTATTGGTGTTGATGCTAAGAAGTTTAGCTGGGTAATGTTAGCTAGTCATAGACATCTTTATTTAAAGTAGTATACCAGGCTAAATTCAAAGTGTTAAAACAGAAACGACAAACAACACTTGATAATGAAACTTACAAATCAGGCAAAATATAGCTAAATCAAATAATGTTATTATGGGACCTGAGGTCAAATAATGTTGGTCCCTTTCATTTCAGGCTATCGCTAGCAAGCTAACTACTGAACTTAACGTTATTCATTCAGTAGCCATCGGTGAATGCAGGCTAGCTAACTAGCTAACTTCTTGTTAGCTAGGTACGCTGAACATCTTAAAGCAACACTACTAAATGTAAATAACGTCTGAAGCTATCATTACGTCTAATAAAGTGTGAGTCTTTCAATAATAAACCGGTAGGACAAGACGTTAATTGAACTTCCGAGACAGGCTATACACCAAGGATTTATAAACAAGCATTTTTTTGCTACCTT
>JAODXP020000019.1:12470372-12500372 GCA_027497455.2 Sardinella longiceps
TGAAAAATTTAGTGCAAAAGTTAGAGCTGTTTCCTTTTGCATTCCCAAATTGTGCCGCTCCAACTTTCCTCAACATTTTACCTTCTGTGCCATAACATTGCTCGACCACAAATCCCAGTGCTCCCTCGAAAAACGTACTCTGTTGCCCCTCCCTCTACCCCCCCCCCCCCCCCCACACACACACACACACATACACACATGCACACACACACACACACACACACACACCAAATCCAACTCTCCGTCAGCTAACCTCATGGAGGCCTCACAGTGCAGCCCTGCCATAAATCAATGGGCAGGATCGTGTCTGCCAGTTAGACTAAACAAGAGCATTTGTGAGGATTTGCCTGCACCCATTAATCATCCTGACAGTTTGAAAAACACATTTCCCCTTTAATGACTGTATTTGGATAATCAGGTCTGTTTCCCTCCACTGCCAGACCCCCCTCCTTTCTGTGACACACACACACACACACACACACACACACACAGACACACACGCCTCTCTCTCTCTCTCTCTTCCAGTCCCCTCCCCTTGTGTTTTTTTCTTCTCTTTTCCCCACCCTCTGTAAAGTAGCGTTACGGACAGCTGGGTTAACTTACGCCCCCACAGCGCAAGGGCGGGGCAATGAGGGAGGCGGTAGGTCCACTCTTCGGTAAAAACACCCAACACTCACCATTGCTAAAAGAGGTTTATATCCCAGGTTTATGAGTTTGTGTGTGTGTGAGTGTGTGTAGGGTAGGGGGGTTACTTTCTAGACTCGGGTGGCTCTAATAACATGACTTCAGATGTGTGTGTGGCGCCGTCTCATTCACACTTCTACTCAACACACAGCGCCACAAAGACAGGGCCTCTTGCGTAATTGGCCCCTAGCATGTGCTCGATCGGCCCGCGCTCACACCGGAGCTGCTGTATGTTCCGCGCTGTCAAGGCACGGAGAAAAATGACAGGGTGTTGACAAGTGCAGTTTTATCTCCATATATTTCATTAGAGGAGAAGTGAGAGGCCCCCATACCTTCCTCTCCGCACACAAACCTCCGGGCGTGTGCACTGAAGAACAAGCCGTACTAACTCTTGCCCTGTACCCAGGTGAAAGTTCACTGCTCCCTCTCTTCTCTCTCTCTCTCTCTCTCTCTCTCTCTCTCTCTATCTGCGTGATGAATGGACTAACCAGAAATGTAATTTACTCATAATGTGAAATGAGTAATGGATCGCTCTCTGACGAAAGGAATTTATTTGATAATAAAATATTCCCTGTTGATTTATTCTCTGATGTGCAGACGCGACCCAAAATAACACTGACCTTGTGCTGTACTCTCACGGAAAGTATGCAAGTGATTAGAGCATAACATCTAAATGTAGCTCAGTAATGACTTTGCGAAAATGAAAAACATTTGATTCAGAACCCAATGCCAGATGTTTCATGAAGAGCTCAGTGCTCTGTGCTGTGGCATACATATACATACTGTATATATATATAGTATATATATATATTAAAGTAGCATAGCTAAATGGACCCATAGATGGTGAATGGCAGTGTTTAACTAGGAACAGCGGTCGAGCACTCAGCGGTAGATGAGTTGATGTGAAAATGGAATGGTACATATTTTGGCTCAGTCAGTTGCCACTTTGATGAGATGCGAACACACACACACACACGCACACACACATACTCCCACCACAACCCACCCCCCCTCCAAACACACACACACACACACACACACACACACACACACACACACACACACACACTGTGCTGAAACATGGAATAAGCAGTATGTAACCACCAGGCCTCTCAGTGCGATGTGAGGTAGAGACTTGTCACCCTGGGCATGACTTGTGAGCGGCCTGAACGCCGCCCGTCCCGTTGCCAAGGCACGTTTTTCCGTGCGCGCCGTGTTCCTGACATGTCTGCCGCTGCTCTCCCAGCGTGTACACTAATGGAACCCAGCTGCGCTTGCGGCGTGCACGTTATTAGCGGTGCACCATAATTGCGACGTCCTTCTCCCTCACTCTGTTGTTACTGGGTGGATGTCTGTCGGCGCGCACACACACCAGTTTGGATCTGCAGATAGATAGCTTGGATGAGGGGTGGTTCTGTTGCTCTAGTCTCTGTCTTCATGGTGTGTTGTGTTGTGTTGTGTTGTGTGTGTGTGTGTGTGTGTGTCTGTGTGTGTGTGTGTGTGTGTGTGTGTTTAGAGTTATTTATGGCTTTTTTATAGTATGAGTAATGACGGCCGCACAGTTAAAGTGTAAGTGGGGGTTGTGGGAATGAGTAAGATGGTGCATGTCAAAACTTCAGTGCTAGAGGACATTTTGACTACAAGTTTGAGAAATAAAGCAGAAACCCTCTCTCTCTCTCTCTCTCTCTCTCTCTCTCTCTCTCTCTCTCTCACTGTCCCTCTCTCTTTCTCTCACTATGTTTATGGCAAAGATGAAAGATGGGTTCCCATAGCATCTGGGTTGCTTTATACTGTGGTCACTGCAGAGAGAAACCATGAGTTGCACTGAATCATCACAGTGTACCATCATAACTCTGCCTGTCCATGGAGGATTATGACTAACAGAGAGAAGGAGGAAAAAAAAAGTTTTGGTGTGTGAAAATTAAATAAAGAGTCCATCTTTGTTTGTGTGCATTCTTATAGCCCTGTCACCCCAACTGAAAAAAAAATGTATAAAAGGGTCTCTGTCTCCCTGTCAGTCTCTGACTCAACCACACACACACAAACACACACACACTCACACTCACACACACACACACACACACACACACACACACACACACACACACACAAAGATACAAACACACATTCACAAACCCACAACCTCACACCATGTCACGGGCCATAGATGTCACCCTGGTGGGACACCATTGGTCTGGCTATCTGATTGAAGAGCAGCTCCTCTCGCTGCCTTCATTAATCATTCGGGCTGTCGGCTGTCTGCCCGCAACCTCAGTTCACCTCGGCCTGCCCGGCCACTCAGTCACTCACTCACTCCCTCAGTCACTCACTCATTCAACCACTCACTCACTCCACTGGGGAGTGTGGAGGCGGGTGGGGGTGGGGGTGAGGGGTGAGTGGGTGGAGAAGGGAGGGGTGGTGTTGGAGTGGATTGGAGGTGGAGTGCTCCCAAACTCAGCAGGACACAACACTAGTGCACATCAATCTCACAGGTGTGGCCTCACTGCGAGGACACTCTTGCCGCTAGGTTTAGGGACTAAATTAACTGGCCCTTCTTCCCTAGGCCGTCATTCACCCCCCCTCACCACCACCACCCCCTAACCCCGCCAATGCGACAGAAATGGAGTATCTGAATGTTGACTCAGCTGGAACTGTGAGAGCAGAAAGATAAATGGAGGGAGAGAGATTGATGAGACAGAAGGATGGAAAGAATAGAAGAGAAGGGTTTGATGAACGAGTGTGAGACGGTGACAGTGGGATTAATTCCTCCCCTTTGGATAAGATGGAAAGTTCTCCCCTCGGTTTCACCCCTCGGGTTCCCGCCCTCTGTGCTAAGTCGAGCGATTTAAAAGAAAATCTCCCGGAGACAGCATGGTGGAAAAGCTACAAGGATCTCTGTTAATGTAACAGATCACCTGTTTTTGAGGACACATACAATTAATATCCATGATTTACATCACTGGAGACGCAACCATCAGACTTCCTCTATCAGAGCCATGCAGTTCTACTCCTTTCCAGTGGGGGCAGCACAAACCATGTAATAACTTTCATCCTGTTACACACAATCGGCCTTTTTTTGCAGTAGGATTTTGGTCAAATTGTTTGCTTTCTTTATTTCCTTTCTTTGATGTGCACTAATTTAAAATGCCTGGATTAGTCAGATGTAATTCATGATTGGGAAAAAAAACATACAGTACACATGCCTTATGGCTCTGGGGAATTGAACAAACACAAGCCATGGCAGCTGTCATCTTCTCCCGTGCAATAACATAATTTCACATTACCAGATGAAACCAGAGCCCAACTGGCTCCCCTGAAGCTAACTCGCTATCTGCCTGTTACAGTTTGTTTGTCATCCATCATCGCTCGGACCACAATTCCCTGGCACGACTCGTGGCCCGCCTCCTCTCGTCTGCTGACCATAGCTCCAGACACCTGGGCGTGAGGATGAAAAATAAGTGCCGCCGCTCCCTGATTAAACTCACCACGCCGCTAGCAGGACGCCGTGACCTTGCTGGACCGGCCAGGGCTAGCCACGGCTCTGGAGGGTGATCTATTTTGTTAATGGCCCTGTCAAGTGACACCTGTGCTGGCTCTTGTCCTGGGCAGGGTGCTAATGAACTCGGAGAGCGGGGGGTGCAGAGGGCATGGGGCGGTGGGGGTATGACGGAGGCGGGGGGTTGTGTGTGTGAGTGAGTGTGTGTGTGTGTGTGTGTGTGTGTGTGTGTGTTAGGGGGGGTGGGGGTTGTGGTAGAGGAGCAGAGGACGGGATCACAGCTCACCCTAGAGAGCTGACTGGAATCATCCGCCCCACCCCAACTACCCACACATTCAGCTCCACGAGACATAAAGCATCCTGCAGCAGACTTGAGCACTGTATGCCAGGACAGTGGCTCCTCCTTTGCCTTTTGTGAAGCTGGACACGCATTGTGGCAAAGACGAAGAATGCCCGGGCCATAACTCAGCCAGCGGGTTTAATTCACCGGCGAAATCGGTGTCCACACCCACCAGGCATTCTGTTTGTGACTGGCCACACAGAGCAGGGCTTTTAATGGCAAGCGCGTGAAATTGGACTAATATTTCTTCACTAACAGCTTTCTATTGTCATCTTGGCCTTTGTATTGTGAGGCTATCCATCAGACAGGGGGGGGGTTGAGAATAGGGCTCCCTTGGGTAATTATCCCTATCCTAAACACCTAAATTTAGGACTGAGAGGTCCCATGTGCACTCATCTCTACAGTCAGCATAAAACTGGTTGACACTAAACACTGTCAAGTCTGCATTTTGTGGGAGAGGATAAGACAGTCCATTTAAACAACCTACAACAGCCAACTTCTCAGGGAATTACAAATCCATTTGATGTTGTAAGAATATTAATACCATTATCCAAGTCAATGTGAAAAGTAAACATTTCAATGAGAAAACGGAAGCGAGAACTTTAAATATAATCAAGTGTCTTTTATTACACAAAATAAGACTTTCAGGTAAATGGATAGCTCTGCCATCACTACATTTATATTCTAATTTTGTCTGTCTCCAGTCTCCTATGCCATTAGCCATCCCAGCTTTCAAACTCCCATTACAATAGAAAATATATCACATCTTTGTTTTTATTATTTTGAACTGTACAAAATAAATGGCATTTTTTTTTTTTCAAGAACACTCCTGTTGTCATTGACGACATGCGCAAGGGTATTTCAACAAAGAAACTAAACAGCAAAGAACCGGACAGAAAAAACAAAACAAAACAAAAACATATTTTAGTCAAAGTGAAAAAAAAACGCATCGTCACTGAAATTCACCTAACCATGAAATCTTCAAAGGATGTATGATGACTGCAGTAATATTCATAAAAGATTATTATAGAAAGAATGATAATGGATGTGTTCAAATAGTAAACTTCTCCCAAGTTGAAAGCCAAGCGCTCAGAAAATAAATACATAATCTCAGTTCTTTTTCAGTCCAGGACAACAATAAACGGGAGTGGGGCACTCAGTCTTCAACTAAAATTGAGTGCTGCATTTTTTGCATTTCAGTCTTAGACTCATCCAGACATGCTGCACTCATCTCTCCTTATCCTTAATGGATCTCTCTCTCTCTCTTTCTCTCTCTCTCTCTGTCTCTCTCTCTCTCTTTCTCTCGCTCTTCATCCAAGCACTACAACGGATTGCAGGATCACTGACCAGGCCACTGCTACTCCATTCAGATGAATCTGCTTTTGTGAACCTGCATATGGTTTGACTGAGGACCAGGGTCAGGATCAGGCAGGCTATTCTGAGTGGAGAGGGGCTGAGAACCATGAGCTCTGCACATTCAGGAGACTCGTCTGGGCCAAGTGGGCCTTGGCCGTCTGTCTGTCTGTCTGCAGTCAGTCAAGGAGTCTGTTCACCACCCTCAGTCCTCTGACCAAACGGCCGACCCATCACTGGTAGCCTAAGGCAGAAGCTGAGCCCAGTCTCTGGCTGTAGAGCGTGTAAGGGGAGTAGTAGGGCGCAGAGCCCGGGAGTGAGTGCATAGGCAGGGAGGGGGCGCCCGGCAGATGGGCCTTGCCGTAGGGGTGGTAGCGCGCCAGGCTCAGGCTGGGCGAGCCGCGGAGGGAGAAGGAGCTGGGGAGGGCACCGGGGCTGGTGGGCGGCGGCAGGTGGAGGTGGCAGGAGGTGGCCGAGGACACGGACGACGGGTACGCTGACAGGAGCTTACCATCGACGCCCGGGAGCGCCGTGTGCGTGCGCAGGTGGGCCAGCAGTTCCTCGGAGGTGGCGAAGCGCTTGTCGCACGGGCCGCCCACCGACACCCAGTTGCAGGCGTGCGGCAGAGGGTCGTTGGGAAGCATGAAGCCGTAGGTGTAGAGCGGGTGGGAAAGGGAGGGGGTTGTGCTGGATGACAGTGCCGTGGGGTGGAGCGAGTGCAGGTGATGTGAGGGGTACATCAAGGGGAAGCCTGACTTGAGGGTGGAGGAGGGGTCATGGACACAGGTGGAACAGTTGCTGCCCCCTAGGTGCGGTGCGTTGGGGTAGGTGAGGCAGTAGGGGTCCCTACACAGGCCCTGCATGAAGGATGGGGGAGAGGCTCCAGTTAGGGGACTTGAGCTAGGGTGCTTCCCAGGAACCCCCATCCCCAGGCTAGACTTGGTAGGATCCAGCCCAGGAACGAACTGCGAAGGGTATCCAGCGTATGCTCCAACGATGGACCCATGGTACCCCATACTGGATGGAGGCAGGGGGAAGACTGAGTGTCCTGGTTTGAATGGAGACACGGGTGCGACATGCCCGGCACTTAGTCCAGCCTGTGGGAGCTGGGCATCGGCCTTGCTGTCAGGCTGTGGACTGCTGGCGGAGCTGGCATTGCTTGAGTTGGCGCTTGCTCTGGCATGGCTGGAGTTGGCAATCTGTGCATGGTCCAGGCCTTGCTTGCCGTGTTCAGTCTCTTTTTTCACAGGTCCACTGCTGTCTCCAGAGCTCTGCTCAGTACTCCCTGACTTGGAGTCTGTGTAGTGAGACTGACTGTGGGCTGTTTTCTGGGTAGGGGAGGGCTGGGACTGCCGGTGGGCATGGGGTGGCGTGTGTTGAGGGGGGGAGCTGGTCCTGGGGGAGGTGGCGTGTGGTGGTAAGGAGGGGCATGTGACCGCACCGGTGCTGCCACCTGGAACTCGAAAACCTGCCTTGTCTGAGACACTGTTTAGGACTCCATCTTTGCGACACTCACTACCATTCTTGGAGTAGGGCTTGAAGCTGGATTTGTCATCCAGGGATTGGTGCTGGTCACCAGACTTGACAGAGGACCCAGAGGACCGTGAGCCTGATTCCTTGTCACTGTGGCCATTGGAACTGAGGGAGGCAAGCTTGGAGGATGGAGGTGGGTCTGGCTTTCCAATCTGTGAACAGGTTTGGGCCAGGAGGGCTAACGGGCTCTTTTTGGCATCAAGCTACAAGAGAGAGAGAGAGAGAGAGAAAAAAAACAGGACACCATGAACATATGTTTGTTTTACGTGTGCGCATTGTTACTAGCTTACTTTTTTAAATATATAGGAGTATGCCAGGGCAGATGCGCTGACTCAAACATGCATTGAATTTTATCCGAAGGAAAAACGACCTGGTGTTGCACACTATAAATCACTCCCTGAGCCACTCACTTATGATGAATAGTTTGGAGCGTCTACTGCGGCTTGACAGCTGACTACGAGGCTATTGTTATTCATTTGCGCAACCAACCTAGTCCTGAACGCGATTCCGAATTAAAAAATTATCTTATTTTGTTCACATGTGTGAGGTGAGGCTCAGCTTTATACACGTGAAAAAGATAATAAGTGATATATAGTCATGGGCATTGCGCATGTATATTTGGCAAAGGGCGTACTGAAGTAAAATACTCCAGGCATTCCGCAACCTCAACCAAATTAAACAAAATTAAAGAAATTACAATATTCCTGAAGGAACACATTCCGTATAAATAAACAGACAATTTCCTGGTGAGAGTGATAGAAAACAACAAACGACACCGACATGAATTACTTCTGAAAATAATATGTAAACGAATAGCTTATCTCCTTACCTCAATGCTTACGGGTGCGGAACTTAAGGGTTGTAAATACTCCGGGTGAAGTATGTGGCTGTGAGCGGTCAACATTTTAAGAATCCGGATGGGTAGTCTCTTTTCTTGGCGTAAAGGATCCGATGGTGCCAATACCGTGCCCCACGACTTCTGTGTCCCAAATTTGCGGAAGAAACTACCGCTGTCAGTGGTATTCTCAGCGCTCTCTGGACTCCGACTGCGTGAACTGGCTTCAGATCCGAGAGGAGAACTGCTCATCTGGTTCCAGGCGGAGCACGGACCGAGGGCGGTGGTTGTGGATGGGGTGCAATTCAAATATCATGTATAAATAACCGGCAATGACAGTAAAGTCGTCAAAGGCACCATATTCCAGTCAGTCTTCAATTATATCCAGTTGGAATTACCGAAAATCCACAAAAAGTCCTTTTTAAAACAGAATGCGTTCCTTTCCGATTCTGTCGTTTTCGCTCACCCGAGATGACCGCCGTCTCCCTTGTCGGGCAGTATTGAATGATAGTATCCGTCATAAATCGGTATCAGCCATTGAAAAGTAAAATGCAGAAAATTACTTGTGTCAGTTATATTCCATATAGAAACTAGTATAGCATAATCGGCATTCACAATTCCTTAGGTCAGAGCGTACTGACGGACTGAACTCTCGTCATCTGCGCGCACACTGCAACGCACACCGAAGGTCTGCTACTTACTACACACCAAAGATCTGAAGGAGAACTTCAAAGCGAAATGCCGCGCACCAATCAGGGCAACCCGTATTACTAATAAGCTGGGCGGGTTTTCGAGAAATGGGCGGGGTTTGATATATTCTCTAAAGCCTTCTTGGAAGACTCTCCACCTCCTCATGACCTATTATTTATGTTATTTGTAGCATAAGTAACTGGAATATTGTCTTTAAAAACTGCTTGCAACTATAGGCTATTCGTTTCATACTGTAGGCCTATTGGCTAGCGAAAGAGCTTGAACTGGGCAAACGCGTTTTAGTCATCAGGACATGTCTTAACACGAGGAGGTAACACCAGTAGCCTAGAAATGTCAAAGCTGCTGATTCATTTCATCAGTTTTATTTATGAATGTCACTCAAAATATCTGAATAATACATTACATTGCCGGCACAATGATAGCCTATTTTCCCATCTGATTCCAGTGCCGGAATGTTAATGACTTTATTACATTACTGCTGGCTGGTTTGCCATTGGAGTAATTTGGCTAACTCAATTATACAATGAATTGCCTTAATTAGTTAAAAATGAAAGCTGACAAGGGTTATTATGGTCTTACTGGAACGGCTTGTGTCTTATAAAATCTTTGATGCGGCTTAAATACAAGTATTGCAAAATGCAACTTATCACAGTACAGCTAACACTGCACTATATTGAACGTATGGCCTCTGTGCACAATGGTTTACACAATGGCATGTTAACTTGTGAATAGTCTGTTGGCCGTAATGGGGAAATTAGATTGGAATCACTGCTGTCACTTTGTGCCTGTCAACAGGGCTGATTCATGACATGCATTACTAGTGCACATTGTCTCAGGAGGACAACAACAAGAAAACCAGATTAGTCAATAATCACAAAGTCACTGTTATCCATTAAATAATTAACCCAACGCTTTCCCTCATGCCTGACATTTCCCCGACAACAACACCCTAAACCTATTTTCTCCTCCAGCAGAGTGTATGAAATGTGGACCATAGATGATGTCCATCTTCATTTTTTTTTTTTTTTAACCTGTGGTAATTTTATTACTCATGAGGAATGTCAACACTAATTATCAACAACAACCCCCAACATTTCATTAAGATCCTTCCAGCTCTTTATCCACCACACACCCACACACCCACACCCACACACACACACACACACACACAGTTTTATCTGGTTAATCACACAAAAACATGCATTGATAAAAAAAAAAAAAAAACATCAATTCAAATTTGTGAAAAGCAACGTGTGATTTCAGGTTAAACATGGTGCTTTGATGTTAAATGGGATATGGAATATGGAAAGCAAGTCCTCTGCCTGTGTTAAACAAGGATGTGAGAGTTGCAGAGTATAAACAATACCTGTCAAATGAGTCATGGTGTGTGAAAGAGGCCTGTAGGTAAAACAATGAGCACCTGGGAAGCCACATGAAAGCCGACGATGCTTGGCACGGTGTAATAAAAATGACAATAAGACAGAATGCATGAACTGCTGACCCGGAGTCATAGGGTGGAGATCAGTCAGTCTTGTATTTAAAACCCTTTCTTCCCCCTTCACATAGCTGAGCGTCAGGGAGAATATGAACTTAATAATGGAGTGTAAGTAGCTTTAGGTGCAGCCTGGAGACACTGTTACAACAACTTAAATGAGCAGTTTTTTTTGTCCTGTCAACAAGCTGTCTCTTTGATTTATGAGCGTATGATCAAAGATAATGCAAGTGTCATAAAACTAAGCCATATCCGGACAAGTCTCCTCGTCATCACCGCCCAAGCAAATCCTCACAGACTAGCATGACTGAGCCACAGCACATAATAATCCTGGGACGTGTAGCATAGTTACACAGATAAAATGGACTATTCTGACAGCTGGCTGGGGTTTAACATTAATGTAGATTCTGTAGGATAGCTCCTCGCTTTTCTTCTGCTCCCCCCTTGCTTGTAATCGGGAGACTAAACTAGAAGTTTGAGAGTTGATGCCAAAGCTTATCAGCGGCTGTCAACAGGGCTCTCGTTGATGGCAATGACTAATGCGATTTGCCCTCTGTTGGGAGGGAAGGGGAGCAGGGAGCCGGGGGTGGATGGAGTCACTTTCCCCTTTGTCAATAGCCTCACTGTTTGACTTGTCATTATTAGTGTAGCTCATCACTTATCACCTACACAGAGCCCGTAATGCCTGAATAAACCCCATAAAGATCCTGGGACAAGCGAATGCAAATGTTCTAAAGGGCTAAGTGTGAGGTGATACATGTATCTACCTTTTCCTTTTAGAGGGCTGACCGGTTGTGTTTGGCCAACTACCAGCACACGGCAGCATGCCGGAGGTCAAAAATAGGGTAACCATAGGTGGTGAACTTAGCAAAGGTGAGGAAAGACTCTTGTGTTTAGGCATCAGGTTCCCCGTGGAGACATTCAGGGAGTTTCATAAAGCAGCTGTGAGATTCACTCATGAAAAAAAAAAAGAAAAAGTTCAAAAGTCTGTTGTAGTTTCAGAGATGAGGTTACTTGTCTTTGAAAAAGTGAACATTTGCTTGGAGTTGAGTTGCCTCATGCCAATATTTGCAAATAGACACTGAAAGGCCTATGAATGAAATCTGACTTGATTGCTTTCAAAAAAAAAAAAAAAAAAAAGAGAGAGAAGAAGAAGATTCCTAGGGATGAGGAACTTTCAGTGGGCGGCGGTGGGGGTGGAACTTGAGAAAACTCGAAAGAAAACCTGGAGGAGGGCAGAACTAGAAAGAGAATCCAGGCGAGAGAAAGAGTGAGAGAAGGAGTGGAGGGTGGGCTCGGAACAACGGGGAACTGCTTCTTTCATGTCTCTCCTTGAAGTGGGCTGCTAACAGCTGTTTTGGCGTATTCATGACTGATGGCTGTTTCCTGTTGTGGATATTTAAAAGGGCAGGTTTCCCGTTAGGAGGCCGGCCTGTAGTATCCCTTTAACCCCGGAGGCGTTTGCCTTCGCTTGGCCATATCAAAGCACGGGTCCTTAACATAACAGTGGCCGAGCAGGGTTCTGAATGGAGGAGCTACAACATACCCTGAGAGCTGATCCCACATGCTCCTGTGATCCAATGATTTACACACCCAGAGAGGGCCTGTCATGGGCGATCTATTAGACTGGCCCGGCTCCCCCCCCCCCCCTTCCCAAAAGAGCCAGTAAGTGAAGCCCAGAGGTGTGGATACTATGGATGTGCGAGTTTCAGTTTGAGGAGGTCAGCACTGTAAAGTCATCATCTGCCTGAAGTGAAAAAATAAATAGTCCATAAGTATAAATCACAACTTTTTACCCAGCCTCTTGTCTAGTCTTTCAGCCTAGCAAGGTTTGTGATGGCCAGGGCACAGGGATCAGTAATCCACCACTGAAAGATGTTCATTTATTTCCATTCTTTTGTCTACTGAGGAAAAGAGACCAGAGATGCCACCACTATTTCCTTGGTTGAATAGTCGCCATGTCTACAGCTTCAGTCATCACTGTTTATTATTATGTATTTTGCTTCTTCCTGTTATTATGTTTTATACTGTGCTGATTGTAACATGATTCTTAAGATAATGGATGGACCGTGACTACAGCTATTTGTCACACTTTTAAGCACAGAGAGGGAAAAGCAAGAAAAATATAGAAAAAAAATGCAAGCTGAGAGAGTGAGGAGGAAAAATGCATGTGAATCACTTCTATTTAATTATCTGTGACTGATTTATGGGGTGTGTGGTATGGAAATGGACGCCAGAGGCAGGGACATTGCCGCTGCCTTGTGTGTTCTCCAGAAATAATAATAATTTAAAAAGAGAGCGAGAAAAAAAAAAACATGGACAGGTTTATGGGGTGTAGCTGACATGCGAGACCAACCCTGGTGAACTGTAAAACTGGTTTTCTCTCTTGCAGTGGTTTCTAAAAAAAAATCCAGTCCAGCAGAATCTGGAGAGATCCTGGACAAAATATTTTAGAGTCTAACGGTGGACCGCATTCCACAAAGACATATATTTGTGAGTGTGAGTGAATACAGTAAGACAAGAAAACTGAAGATGACGGAAAATAGAAATGTAGAAAAATGTTTGAAAAGCAGAAACTCAGTAGGTTATGTTCACATGCAGACACAGACTGGCCTCTGGCAATTATTCAAGGTGAAGAAAGAATGACTCACCCAGGTGTTTTGTCATGCCCATCCTTAGGCAAAGTAAGGTATTGAAATTACTGACTGAATTCTAGACACAATAATGTGTCATCACAATCCAATGTTTTTAAAGTGACACTATGTCACATTTCACCACTTATAGGTAGCCTATCTTTTTTATCAGATGATTTCTTTGGGTAGTAAACTGCCGCAGATTAAAAGAAAACCTTCACAGCATGACATGACTGACTGTTTTGCACCAAACTAAATAATCACAAGTGATATTTCTGTGAACAACCAAATCATTTTCTTGTAGAGGAAGCATGGTTTATGATTGTCCAGAGCCTTTTATTGGGCACTATGTCTATCATAAGTATCTGTACTTGTTGTTCCATGCAAGGCAGCATGGGTACTCCCAAGCTACCTTTGCATGTTCTAGTAATAAGGCAAGTGGTTGTATGTCCCTTTTATGTAGCTAGTCCTCATAGCTTTACACCAAAATCTTGTTGGCTTTCCTTTGAGAAGTTAAAAGCAGCTACATATTCTGCCTCCCACACTCTTATCCATGTTTGCAGTCATTATTTACATATTTGTGGTGGCTCTACGGTATTTAAAGTGTTGACATTATTGCACTTAGTATTGTAATTCACATTAAGTACTCAATAGTGCATGTGTCATACCATACTCATATATGCGTACACACATCTGTCACATCTTGTAAATGTATGTGAAAATACCCAAATTACTTAGAAACATTCCATGAAGTTGTCATGGCTACCTTATCTACTGTGAACAACCTTCAGACCTAGACTATCAATGTCTCCTTGGAATATAGTCTACTAAATATAATGCTTTAAGGCCTGTACATTACTGATGTCAGCCTCCTAACCGGTCTGAAAAGTACAAAGGCATAATGTTCATGTTGCAAATATTAATTTCAGTGGCAAGGAAACATTTAACTAGTTTTGTACTGTTTCACTGGTGTTATTGTAACCATCACTTTGTGGATTGTAACACAGTTATGGGTGGAGTTTATATTTTTTGCACACATATTGACACAGACGTGTGAGCTCATACACAACCGAAACCTCCACAACAAAACAAAAGAGGCCATTGTGCTCCAGATGGAAAACTTATCAGGGGAGGTGGGTGGGGGAAATGCCCAAGGAAGACCTGGTGCCAGATCGCACCACAATTCAAATCAGATCGCTGTATATTGTTGTGCGAAACCCTACCTCAGATCAAAAGGCATGTTCATTCACTGGTCTGTCTCACACAGCCACAATCAAGCTATTCACAAGACCCCTGACAAGTTTCAGGAGGAATGCTCAGCACAAAAATGTAATCTTGTGCATTCCTCTAAGTCTCTGCCTGTTAGCCTACACACACGTCTTGCTATCACCACCACAGTTCCACTTGTGGCCACACTGGGCTTTCACACAGTAGTCAGGTTAGCCCCAAGACACCGCTTCTTTCAAATACCTCCACTGGCATCAATCAAAGAGTAGAGTAATTGCAGGATATTCTTTCTTTTCCTTCAAGCTGCCAACACATTATGGTTGCACGAACGAACAGGAAGTAAATTTAAAAAATGACAGAAAATGGACATTGCTTCAGCAAGCTTGAGTCGTGTGTGTGTGTGTGTATGTGTGTGACGCACGGTCCTGAAACCAAAGTCGTGCTTCTGTAGCGGTCCAGGCAATAATAGCAATGGCACATTCCTGCTGGGTCATAAAAATGCTATAAAACACAGATGTTTTCATTTCCTTCATGGCATCCCACGAGCCAGACTGAGAGCAGTATCAATCAGCAGGACAACATAACTCTTTGACAGGGGACCTAGGCACCCCATTAAAATCGCAGTCCATTTAATATGCTCACCTTTTATCCAACACAAATGTCTGAGGTCCATATGATGTAGCAAATGCATTCCCTTTGGAATACCAAAGTTAATGTTTCAAAGTTGTAAATGTTTCAAAACTATTCTAGAGATGGTTGAATGACAAGGTAGGCCTAAGTTAAGAATTTGTAATAGGTGTTGTAATACATACAAATCAAAAAAGTAAATTGAGCCTGATGAATAACTGAACTGAGTCAGTGATAAATCAAGTAAATCATCTTACTGGTGATAAGTAGGCCTATTGCCTACAATCCTACAAATTTACCACAATAAATCATATACTCGAATAGTAATCTATTTAAGCAATAGCCTACATCATGGACTTTGGAAATCTAAGAAATGCCTGTACCTTACAAAATCCTGACATGGCTCTATTCATTTTGCGCTGACATAGTAGCTAGGCTATGCAACTGGACCCATATTCCTGTGTTAAACGTGTCTGCGCGCACTGGCCAACGACATACTGTTAACTAAAGAGCGTCACGAGTTCGTATTTTATTGAGCCGTGCCTTCCCTACTGTGGAGCAAATTTAAGGGTTTCGCGAAACCATTTGGCGCCGAGAGCCTACTGGCAGTCAACTCCTCTCGACAAGGGAGAGCTGAGGGAAAAAGTTCGGCAGGCACAGTGGTTCCTGTCAGTCAAAACAGACCCGAAGTGTATAGGGGTGCCTTGTCGGTCAACGTGCCTTTGATGTGACGAAAGATGGAGGCGCTCAATTAAAAGCCTATCAATGTGTAAGTAAATCAACGCCTATCAGTCATGTCACTTCAAACAAACGGTTATTATGCTGATCCGCCCATCCCATTAATCTCCCAGTGTGCGGTTGCCAAGTCAGGGTCACGCTGGAGTGACGGAAATCCTGGCCTGGATTACTCTGACACTGCAGACAAAGTCGCCTCAGAGGACTACTAACATTATGATTGAGTGCCGTTCATATTAGTCCTAGTTAGTAAGTACCAAAGGTGAGACTAAGTTTAAAAAATAATTACAAGAAACTTACTGCGTCATTTTGTGAGATTTTAGCTTTTAGTATTAGCTTAGTATATGGAATCCCTGAGCCAGTAGGATTTGTTTAAGTTTCTTTTGTGAATAAAACGTTGACCTCCACAAAACTAGCACTATTGAAATCAGCTCCAGACAGTATAAACTAAGGACAACTCTTAAAGATTAATATTTAATCTGTATTTATTTTATCTTAACACCAGGTCACCTAATATAGGAAAGTGAAACTCTTCCATATATTACAGCTCTCCTGTATAATCTTCTGTGCCCCAGAAAGTCACACAGGGCTGTTTGTCATTGCAGTGTGCATTCTCATTTCAAACACGGCATGGAGGGCTCTGGGCCAAGCTGACACACATGAAATATTCCCTCAGCTTAGCCCAGCTACTGCTTCACCTCGGCCATCAATTCTTGAGCCTCGGACACAGCAAAGAGCGAACAGACAGATTCATCTGGAAAAAAAATATTACTGTGTCTCATTTCAATCAATAGAATGCCTATCAAATGCTCCAGACATGGTAATGGCTCATAATAATTTTACGCTCACTCTATTTTACATTGTGCTTGTTAAATATTGTGTGTGTGTGTGTGTGTGTTTGTTAGTGAGTAACAGAGGGAAAGAGAGAGAGAGGGAGAAAGGCTTCATGACTGTGCGTTTGTTTATGAGATCTTCATCTTATTCCTCTACTTGGGTCTTTTCCCAGTTTGTAAGCAGCATCCACTGGCCTGGCTAGGTCTGAGGGGTTTCTACTTAATAGTTGCTGGGAGAGGGGAGAGAAAGAAAGAGAGAAAGAGGGGGGAGCAAGCTGCTTCTACAGTCTGCCAGAAGGTTACACTGCCGGGGCGTCATAAATTACAGACGACAGCCCAACTAGAACAGGGGAGGAAAGGGGAGAGGAGGAAGGGAGGGGGGAAAGGGGGGAGAAGAAGAAGTGGTTGCAGTTTTCTTTTTGGTCCGACTTGATGAACGAGCCTCAGAACAAGGCAGAAAATACATCATATCACCTTTAATGGGTACACATTTCCACGACCATAACTCAGCGTTTAAAAATAGAAAAAAGAGTGAAATACGGCGCTGTATATTCCTCCCAGTGACACGTTTACGAGTCCTCCCTGCAGTATAAAGGCATTGATTGCTATTTCAAAGTACCGTGTCAGGCAGGCCTAGTGCTGAGTACCAACAGCTGTCATGCTGGGGACATAGTGAGCAGGGCTGTTGGTGTGTGTGTGTGTGTGTGTGTGTGCCTGTGTGTAAGTGTGTGTGTGTGTGTGTGTGTGTGTGTGTGTGTGTTGGGGTCGTTGGAAGGCTTGAGGGGAAGAGGGTTGAGAGAAATTATGGGCCTTGTGATTCAGCTGATCTTTCCAGAGAGTCGTTCGCAGCTGTAAATTTACACTGTTTGCGCTAACTGTTATTAAAACCAAATCCACGGCCTGGTGTCGCTCATCCATTCCAGACAAACAGCTGGAGAGAATTCTCTGGCTGTCAGAGGCTCTGAAAGGTGAAGGGGGACACAAATAACACACAAGACAAAAGCCTGACACTTTTGTGGCTCTTTTGTGTGTGTGTGTGTGTGTGTGTGTGTGTGTGTGTGTGTGTGTGTGTGTGTGAGTGTGTGTGTGTGTGTGTGTGTGTGTGTGTGTGTGTGTGGAGGGGGGTGTTCAAACACCTCATTCCCGGCGCTGAGAGGCGCAGGATTAAGCAACGTTGTACGTTTTAACCAGACACGGCTGGCAGCCATCTTGTGTGGCTCTGTGAGCTCTGTAATTCTCCCGCCCCTACGCTTTGCTGCACTTCTTTTTTTTCACCCCCTGATTTTATGGGAATTCTGACCCTGTGATGTATGCAACCAACTCCTGCGCTGGCAACGCCTGACCTTAACTTCCCCTGTCATAAACTAACCCCGGCCCACATACATTTCAGTCTCTGTCAGACTTGCAAGCACTATACTTTAGCACTTTTAAGTGGCCCTTTGTGCAGTCTGTCTTTCTACTGAAAACCATGGCACAGAAAGTTTGCCTTTGGAGTCTCATTTCTCACCGCCTTTGGATTTCTGTTTGCGTGTGTGTGTGTGTGCGCGTGATAATACACTATGTACTCACTGGTATCTTTCGTTACCCTTAGAGGCTCTATCTCTCTGTCAGATGCTTGTAGCTTGCCTTTCGTGCCTTCCAGCTACCTTCCCCCCACCCCGAGCAGATCAGTCTGTTAAACCCTGTTCTGGACCCCTGCCACTGGCAGATCATTTATTTAAGCTCGGGCCAAGAAGAATTATTGTTGTGTAAATCTTAAAGCCTTTTAGAAGATCAAAGTTCCAAGACATAAATCACATTTCCTCGCAAATCCAGAACTCACACACCAGTCACACAGAGGGGAAGAGCACTGCACTCATTCACTTGCTCACACACACACATACACATGTATACGGACACACACACACACTCACTTTTTCTCATGTGCGGAGGCGAGGGGAGTGGGGCCTTCTCTGTTGTTTCCATTCCGCAGGCCTCGACTCACCTCTCCGCACTCAGTACATCAAAAGTTCTCACAGCTCACTTATTATTCCCCTTCCTCTCTATCTCCCCATCCCACCCACCCCCCTCTTTCTCTACCTTTCTCTTCCATCCTTCATTTTGTCCTTACCATACACCTTCACTGTCATCCTCTACTATGTTTTTTTTTCTGATGTCTTTTTTTTTCTTTCGCTCACCTAATCCCTTGACTCACACAGGACAACATCCATAGTCAAGATTTAAAGCCGTTTGTCCTTCCTTCCCCATCAGAAGAAAAAGCTCTCATTAGATATTGAACATCAATCTGCGCACACTGACAGACGCTACCTTTGAGTGAGGAGATTTGAATGCTGTTTTCCACCTCGGAGAGATAACAAGGGATTAGGCATGCAAATGTACGCTATGCAGGTGTTGAAGTGACCTTGCCTTGCCTTCACTGCATGTGTCAGACAGTTAGCTTACGATGAGGAAGAAAAAAAAACAAGGTCTTTTGATGACGTGTTTTGCTGTCGGTGCTTTTGCGCTGGAGAATGTTAGGAGAGCGTGCATGTGAAGGATCAACAGCAGTTCATTAGCAGTGAAGAAGATAGAACAGCTCCGGGAATTCTCTCAGGGTTTTTTATTGATGGCGGTCCACTCCCTAGTACAGTACTTGAGCTGTTGGCCAAACCATTACAGGCGTGGGTGTGGGGAAGAAACACCAGGCTAATCTTCAGAGAGTAATAACACATTATTTCTTATTTCAGTGTATGTCTTTTTAACATCTTATTCTGCTTGCATGGTGTTCGGGCTCTCCCTTTATGGGGAAATATGTTTTGTATGCTCTTTTTAATGCGCATTGCGCATTGAATTATAATAGCAAATGTTGTAGTCTAAGCAAAGTAATGAAAGTTAACATTGCTCAAGTGAAATGAATCGGATCGGAGGACTCTCTTGTTTATCTTTAGGAGGGAGAAATAAGTAGGCCCATGATAGAATATGGAGGAGGCAACTTTGAGTAAAGTTTTGAATGCTGACTGCTGTGTGGAACACATACACACACACACACACACACACACACACACACACACACACACACACACTGAGACATAAACAGAAATGATCGTGGTGGAGACATACCTTAAGGGCAGAAGCCAGCCCAGTGCATTGAGAAGACTGAGTGATCCAACACTGCCTCTGCTAGCAGTCAGGCTTTATCTGCAAACAAGCCTGGCAAACACGCAGGCAGACACAATAAAAAAAAGAGGGGGTTAGCGATAAAACTGTGAAGGATTATCTGTCATTTACCAGGGCCTGTGATGTGGAATCAAAACGGATTTGGTGGAAAAGATCTGACAGAGAGGAAGATGACAGTGGAGGTATGGTTGAGGGAAGGGGTGGGGGGGTGGAGGGGGGGGGGGGTAGTGGGGTGGGGGCGCTGTCAGACAAGAACGATTTTGTTTTTCATTGAATTTTCTTGTCTTCTTGCCCTCGGACTTCCCACTTGTGTGTGTTTTCATCTTTTTTTTTTTTTTTTTTTTCTTTGCAGCCTGCCTCTTCTCCTGTCGCACGGAAACCTGCCGAGTAAATATTCTGAAATGATTGTTGCTGTCAGTCACAGCAATTTGCCGCACTCGGCCCAGGAGGAGCGCAAAGCGGGAGGAGATGTGTGTGTGTGTGTGTGTTTGTGTGTGTTGGGTGGGGGGGGTTGGGGGTGGTTGAGTGGCCTGTCTGCCACGGCTCACTCAGCGAAGCTCATTCATGCCTCACCTCACCAGAGACAGCCGCGCCGAGACAAGATAATGTCTGTAAGTGCAGATTGTCTCGCTACAAAAACACTGCGTGTGCGTTGGCATTCGGCGATCAGTGAGTAGCACAAAAGACGTCTCCTGAGTGGAGAGGGAGAGAGAGGGGGGGGGGGTCCCCAATTTTCTGACTTCGTCCTTGCCTGGCCTATCCTATCCATACCATCAGAAGCTCTAGTTAAAAATCAAGCTGTAGCACTTGGCAAAGAATTAGAATGCTCCATGGCCCGGTGCCATTTGCTGAAGAGCTGCGACATTGTATACGCACTGTATGTGTGCACTGATCCGATGGATGGGAATTTTGGAATTCAATACAGCGAAAAGTAGAGACAACACGCTCAGCATATTGGTATTAATTTAGACTGCTGAATGAATTATTTGAATTTAGGAGTGCTAAATGTTCCTTCCAGTCGTTAGAACTTATGTGAAACCCAGTCAGGGTTCATCACTAAAAAGTTTAATTAGTACGGATGGATAATGATGAGTTATGTCCATGTTTCATATATTGAATACTTAATATAGTATAAATTGTGGTCCAGACACAGGGTGGCTAGTCATGTTCTGGTGCTAGCCAGGATGAGAGCGACAGACATTGTTTTTGACACACACAGGCTCCACACGAGTCTGTCAGCGTGTTCACACCGAGAGCTGCCCTCCTAGCGGGACAAGCGGCTAGCGTTGCGCTGTGAGCCCCCGAAACGCCCTCTTTAAGCCAAATGGGCCTTTGTGTTAAACTTGCCACCCTGTTGACAAGCCAAGCTCCTCGTACACATCCACACACACACACTCTCTCTCTCTCCCTTGCTCTTTCACGTACGTACACGCACACACACATACACACACTCTCTCTCTCTCTGTCTCTCTTTCTCTCATGCTGAGCAGAGAGAAGTCCCTAGGAGCTTGGGCAAAGGTGTGAGGCACGACACTTGGACCCATCAAAGTCAACAGCACACATTTATAAAGCTGTGACTTGGGCCACCCCGGGTCAGCGAGCATGAAAGACGGTTTTATAGCCTCCAGCTGGTTTCCTATTCAAGCAGATGACACTCTGGTCAAAGGAAGACCCCCTGTGGACCATGGGGGGGCTTTGAGAGTGGGGAGGGGAGGGGGAAGCTCATGTGGCCTCTATGGGACTGTACTGATATTGTGGACACTGTGTGTGTGTGTGTGTGTGTGTGTGTGTGTGTGTGTGTGTGTGTGTGTGTGTGTCTTCTTGTTGTGTGAGCTGTGTTATAAACGGCTTGCGGGAATAGCTGGAGTGTGTGCACGCTGTCGCACTTGTACGCAGGGATCACTTGACATGCTGGCCACAGCTCGGCCTAATTGAGAACCACGGTGAGACGCGTTGTTCACTGGTGAGCCACTAGATAAATCTGATGGGTGTCTAAAGGATGAGAGCGAGCACTGTGTGGGATGCATGCAAAGCAGTGTCGTCTTTTTTAATTTGTTTGACTTTGGTGCCACTGAGGACCATTGACTGTGTGCAGGCAAAAAGGGGTGTGTGTGGGTGAGTGGAGATGGTGGGTTGTGTGTTCAGAAAGTTACTCGACTACGTGAAGAATCAGGCAAATTTCATGTTTTCTTCATCTGTGTAGCTTTCTTGCTGGTGGACAGATCCAAAAAAATAAAAGAGACAAAGATGGCAAGACTATTCCCTTCTCCCCTGCCTTGTTCGTCATTCGACAGCTATAGGGAGGAGAGAGGCATACGAGAGACAGGGTGGAGTTAATGTTAATTAATGATTGCTCTGGCCAATCTTCGAGCTTCAGGCAGAATTCATTACAGTACTGCTGCCACAGTGCACTGGCTCCCTTACCAATGAAAAAAATGAGTGTTCTTTCATTTCTCTCTCTCTCTCTCTCTCTCTCTCTATGTCTATCTCTCTTTCTCTCTCTCTCTATGTCTATCTCTCTCTCTCCTTCTCTTTCCTTTCGTCTCTCCTCGGCCTGTCATGCCTGTGTGATTGTCTGAGCCGACGGATTATGAGACTAGAGGGGGTGGGTTGAGGTGTTCTGTGTTGTGGTTCTGGCTGCGGGACAGTGTGTGTGTCTGTGTATGTGTGTGTGTGTGTGTGTGTGTGTGTGTGTGAAGGGGTTGGAGCTCCTCGGGTTTCACTGATACCCGCCAGTCTGCCTGCGGCGACGGGGGCCATGTCAGTCGCCCTGCGTCCGGAGGAGCATGTGTCAGCGGCTGTCTGTCATCTCGCTCGCTGTCAGCGGCGCCCTGGCACCCAGCAGTCAGTTTGAGTTACCTCCTCGGCCGTCAGACATGACTCCACAACACAGACAGACAGGCAGGCAGGCAGGCAGGGAGGGAGGCAGACGGTCGCTCCAGCCTTTGCTTCATTCAATACATATTCGTTCCTTGCCACCCGCTCACTTGCCCTGCTGCAAAGGATACAGTACCTGTTACATACCTTGCCTTCAAAAAAAAAAAAAAAAAAGCTGTGAAAACGTTTGTTATTATTGTGATTTTATTTATTTATTTATTTTTAGCTTTTTTTAGTTCATAAAAAAGAGCAAAAGCTGTCTCTGTACTTGTACTGCCACGCTGGTTAGCATGCGTCTTTGGAGACGTTTTTTTTTTTCTTTTTTTTTTTTCTTTTCTGTCTTTCTGAGTGACAGTGCGAGTGAGTCGCGGCCAGGTGGCGGCTCTTTGTAAATTTTGCGCCTACCTTTTCTCTTCACATGAGTCCCTCCCGGCAACAAACTGTCACGGCTGACAGCTCACACAAAAGGAGGAGAGGCGCGCGAGAGGCAGGGGGTAGGAGGATTAGAAAAAAGTTTAAGAGATGAAATTAAAGTAAAGAAGGGAACCTGACAGCACCTTGAGAAGAGGCATTGTCTGATGGGGAAATGGATCTGTGAGAACAGTCTTTGATCAGCAGAGGATGAGAAAGGAGAGATTGGAGGAGGAGGAGGAGGAGGAGGAGAGGAGTTGGGAGGAGAGGGGGGGGACTTGTAAACCCAGCTCCTCTGCTTATTGAGAGAGGAGAGGAAGGGAACGAGACCCGCAATTACTGCAGGCACTGAGTCAAACTAAAGGAAACAACACGGCGACTAATGGCTCTACAAAACTGAAACCTTGGAGGTTAAGGGCGCTGGGTGATGTAGTGTCTGTTGGGGTGGGTGGCCCGGGAGAAGTGTCAGGATCTGTGTGTGTGTGTGTGTGTGTGTGTGTGTGTGTGTGTGTGCTTGACTTTCTGTGGGTGCGTAAATCAGATTTTCATTGAAGATCTCAGCCGTTGTTTTTGTGAGACTCGGTGGAGGGCACGGCAAAAAGATGAGCTCTGGGAGATACAGGGGAAAAGAGTCAACATCTCAGCAACCCATGGGGAAAAAATAGTAAACAAGCATTAAAAAGAAGAAAACAAAATGTACTTCAGTGTGTCCTTGAGAATAGATAAAAAAAGAAACTCATACAAAAAACACTGGGGAGAATCTGTGAGGGAAAGAGACAGAGAGGAACAGGGTGAGTAGGGAAGGATTTTACTAAGATAAAGCCTCAGTGGAGAACAGGCTAAAGAGATGGGTGTGGACCAGGATAATTCAACAGGACTCCCCCACTGCTCAGTATGTGTGTGTGTGTGTGTGTGTGTGTGTGTGTGTGTGTGTGTGTGTGTGTGTGTGTGTGTGTGTGTGTGTGTGATGTGCTGCTCCAGTGCCCCTCAATGTCCCAGCAGCACTTTGATAAACAAAGCAGGCGGGTGAAAGGCAGTCTCACGCTGGCATGATCTGAGGACACTGTTTACTGTTGTCTGATCTGATGAGGGGGCTTTTCCTTGTTGGGCAGAGCCCAACTCACCGGAACTCGCCTTTGATGTCTTTCTCTTTCCCCCCGGTCTCTCTCTCTCTCTCTCTCTCTTTTTTTTTTTCTTTCACCCTTTTTGCCCTGGCTTTTACCCTTGGCTTATCTGGCCCAATGGGCCGGCCAGTCAGCAGTGTGGATGGACTTAAGTGCCTCTTTATCTTGGGGAATCCAATTAGATGCCCCATTCCTCATAAGTAGTGGCACAGTGGGGTGAGTCTTTTGGGAGTCTGTGGAATGACAAAAATCAATGTTTTTCATCATACTGTTAATCATACTGTTATGTGAGAGAGTGTTCATCTCTCTCTCTCTCTGTCTCTCTCTCTCTCTCTCTGTCTCACTCTCACACACACACACACACACACACACACACACACACACACACACACACACACACACACTAATACAAATGTAAGGAATGTAAGGCCTATAATGGGGGAACAGAATATAAGTGGCATGTAGGCATGTGTGTGTGTCTGTGTCTGTGTGTGAGTGTGTGTGCTCTGACAGAGGTCAAATAGGGCCTGTCAACAGCCTTGCCGCTTTAATGTGACATATTAATGTGACCTGCCAGTACCAATAAGTCACTACAAGCAGCACATGTGTGCATATTTATAAGAGTCCATAACTTCAAAACCCTCGTAAAAAATTAAATCTCCCCGCGTGCCGGGAACTGCTGAGTGTGTCCATAAACCATTGAGCCAGCGTTTTTTTTTTTTTTTTTTTTTAACTTCTTTTCTGGCCACAGTAAATTTGCTGCAAAACCTCTGGCAAGCTGCATTTGCCTGAGCCACCTTCCATAATGTAGTCCAAATAAATTTGTGCCACATAAACGTGGACATGTCAGCAAATTGATTTGTTTAACAGAGTTGTCTTGTTTATGAGGCAATATTCCTCTGGAAAGGGAAATGAGTCAGAATGAAGTGGGTGGTGTGTCTGCCTGCGTGTGTGTGTGTGTGTGTGTGTGTGTATGTGTGTTAGGTGTGTGTGTGTGTGGGTGGGGGGGTTACAAACATTTACTCCCTCAGAGCTGTGAAGTTCCCTTTTGAACTTAATGTCAGGGTCTTCTCAGCCTCCTCTTTTTTTTAGTTAGTTTTATCACTACAGATGAAATAGAGTAGAGTAGAGAACTCTTATGTTTAATTGCCAACCAACACTACTCTAGGTAGATATATGTGCTGTCTGTGAAGGTCGACTAGACTTTTCAGAGATCCCATCTCTGAAGGGAGCACATGCTCCAAGCACACTGCTAATAAGCGGAGCTATTTCTCTCATAGACATAAAAGATCTGTTCAAATTTTTTGGCGGAGGCTCTCTAAAATCTGACGGCTCGGCCCTAATAACCTCATTGACGTGTAAAAAATGACTTAGGTCTGGACTTTTGGACAGGCCGTTGGCTGTGACAGGCATTGGGGTTTTAACAGCTTAAGGGAGATTTAGATAAAAAGGCATGAAAAATGACAGCAATCTGCACACATATTTCCTGCCGGAAATCTCTGGTTATTAGCCCTGAAGCCTAAAGTCTCCGCCGCACCTCAGATTGAAACTGAAGCCAGCCCTGAAAATGGAGATTCTCCACAGCCCTGGAGCTCCCTCCCTCCACAACACTAGTCTTTTTTCAAGCTTTTCAGGGACAAATCAGGAACCCAGGGCAAAAAGTCAGACAAGGTTATCCACAAATGGGATCCACAAGATTGAGAGCATTATTAGTGAGTTCAATATTCCAAACATCTGCCGTGTTTAGATGCCATGTTATACATATATGGCTAAATAAACTTCAAAATGAATCAGGAGTTTGCTTATAATCTTGATCTAGCTTGCATACTTTCCCACAATTTCGTACCCAATAGTAATAATGATAGTTATAGACCATCTATTTAGTTTTGTCTGTTTTGAGATGTAAACATAAGAGAAGACAAAGCGTTGTTTGTTTTTTTAAAAAAAAAAAAAAATAGGATGTCTTGCTTTTTCTCTCATGCGATGTGAATTTTTTCGCCTGGTGCCTCAATACGATTTTCCTTACGGATCAAGTGTGACTGCGGTGGAACACATGACATGGGTTCAAGTGGAAAGACGAGAATGAGATCAGACATGTGATCCAATGCACGGAGGTCACAAGGCTGCCCGCTCCCAAGTGACTTTGTGCGCACACTAATTGTAAACTTATGATACACAACCGTTCAGGGACTCCTTCTCGCTTGCAGCCAAATGCACATAACATGTCACTATCTACCCACCCAATCAAAACGGAGAGAGAGAGAGAGAGAGAGAGAGAGAGAGAGAGATACAGGCTCTGCGATGCCACAGTGAGCCTGTTGAAATGAACAGTGACAGCTTGACACATAATATGGCACCAGTAATGCGATTAGGGACAATGCGCCCACTCTCTCTCTATTTCTCTCTCTATATCCCCCCTCACTCTCTCCTTCTCCTCAAATGAGTAACGCTCGGAGGGGGAAAGTTTGGCATGGTGCTGCCAAATACATCACAAAAAAAATTTAATGAAATAAAAGATAAAATAAAATTAAAAAATATATATATAAAAATGAGGCAAGAAGGCCTTCTTCTCCTTAATTTTAGTTTTTCTGACAATGTTTCACGCTCTTGGGAGATGGAGAGATGATGCTGAGGTGGAATCCAACCCGCTAGTCAGCAATTGCAAACACATGTGTTTGCGGCCAGAGACGTCTCCTGGTCTGGAGATGTTGAGGAGTCAGGGAGCAAGCCTGACAATAAAAAAAGACCCAAAAAAGAATAATAAAAAAATAACGGATTGGAGGACTAGCAGAGAGCCGTGGCAGTCGTAACGAGGGCTGTCTTATTCATGTTACAGTGTTTCACCACTCACTTCGCAAACTGGGGTCCCGTAAGCACAGGGTGCCAGAGGAACTGGCGTGAATGGGAAAAACAGAGGGGAATAAACCACAAGGAAAGAGAGGAACATGGAGCATGAGAGAGCTTGAATATTCCCCCAGAGCTTTGTAAAATACGAAGAGGAGGAGAGGATGAATGATGAGGAATGTGTTGCTACTGCGAAGGAATATGTGTGTCTTTGGGTGTGTGTGTTTGTATGTGTGTGTATGTGAGAGAGAGAGAGAGAGAGAGAGAGAGAGAGAGAGAGAGAGAGAGAGAGAGAGAGAACCAAAAATACAAATAAATGAAATGGTGGAGAAAACTGGAGGGGAAAAAAAATCTCTCTTGCTATCCAGAGTCCAGCAGGAAATTCAATAAAATTTCTTCAAAAGTCGACGGACGGATGACAGTGAAAAATAACAAAATCTCCAAAGTGCCACAGGATAAATAAAGCGAGGAGTTATGGAGCTTGGCGTACGGGACGAGAGGAAAAGAAGGTGCTGCTTGCCCACATTTCTAAATGAGCCTTCACCCATTGAGAGAATTGGTTCACACTGCGATTGAGCAGTAGCCATCGCCTGGTGGCCATGGAGCACGAGACTCACTCTGCACAATCAACACCACACGACCCGTGGGAGGAAGGAGGAGAAATGAACGAAAGAAAGAAAAAGAGAGACAGAGAGAGAGAGAGAGAGAGAGAGAGAGAGAGAGAGAGAGAGAGAGAAGAAGAAGGAGCGAGCTAGAGAGAGAAGCAGAGGAAAGAATCTGTCCACAGAGCTCACACAGCAACCCCCTTCATACCCCACCCCCTCCTCCTTTTTTTTCTCTGGCAGTGGCCCGCTGTCACATTAGTGTTGACAAGATGAAAGATTCAGAGGGAGGGCGGACGGACAGGCGGGCGGGCGGGCGGGCGGGGGGAACTAGGCAAAGAGAAATGTGTCTATGAATGGCATGGCCTTGAGTGCGGAGACTGCTGGGAGCCCGACTGAGGCCGTGCTGCCAAAACACAGCAGACGCTCGAAAGCCTGGGGTTTCACGAAATTAGAGCCATTCCTCAACTGGGTTTGAGAAGCGTGTCACCGAGGCCGCGGAGAGCCGTCCTGCCCAGACCAGACCAGCCCCAGCCCAGTCCCAGCCCAACCCCACCCCAAACCTGGCTGGTCGTCTATGTCTGTGTCTGTGTCGGTGTCCCCCCCTTTGTGTATAGTTCCACCACCCTATCCCATCTCAAGCTGAGGTCCATAAAACACTAGGTGCTGGCACGACTTCTTAACTGTATACAAAGGTCACAGTGAGTGGATAATCATAAAAGTAAATGAATGCAATCCATCATGTATTGCGCTTGCGGTCTCTCAGTCTTATTACACACACACACTCCCTCTCTCATTCACACACACACACACACACACACATGCACGTTACACATGTACACACACTATACACACATACCGTATTCATAGATGTCTGACCTAACCAGCGCACCCACTCAGTTTCGCAGTTCTCGGTGCCTTTGAGTGTACGGAAAAGGCTGTCAGAAGAAATCAAGTCCCCTGTAAGACACCGCTGATCATATGTGACAAGCTGAAAGAGGCTAAAATGGTGGCCTAATGACTGCAATAATAGCACGAGTAAGCATAATCGGGGGCTTGTGTTAGCTTTAGCCTAGTGCTAGGTGAGGCACGCTAGCCTGCCCGCCGTGTCTGGACTTGTCCTGGTTCGAGGTGACACACGGCACGGGGGTGGGTGGGGGTTGGCTTGAAGGGTGAAGTGTGTGAGTGCGTGTGCATGTGTGTGTGCGTGTGCGTGTGTATGTGGGGATGGGGGGGGGGGGGGGCTGGTATGACGGTGCTCCAGGGCCCCCTGACCCCCCCCTCCAACACACACACACACACACACAAAATGTCCTCCCCATTTCCCCCTCTACCCTCCACCACTATGGACTGCTCGTCAGGGAGCGCTGTAGCAGAAAATGGGAGCTGACAGTTTTATTCCAGGGTTGGAGGCGGCACCTCCTTTGAAACGGGGATCCGGGTGACCTCTCGCTGGTCCCCGGCAGCACGTGTTAACCGTTCCCCATCCCCACAAGGCAGGCTCAGGTCGTTCGGGCAGAGATCTCTCTGTCCACTACAGCCTTGTCCCACAGGGAGACAGAGAGAGAGAGAGAGAGAGAGAGAGAGAGAGAGAGAGAGAGAGAGAGAGAGAGAGAGAGAGAGAGAGAGAAAGAGAAAAGAAAAGGAAAGAGAAACTTCACGGGTTTTGAGTGTGGATGAAAGGTGTGTAAAACAAAAACTTCTTCAAGTAATTAGGTCATCATTTATCTGTCGGCGCTGCCTGGAGGGAAGGCGGGAGGGGAGGAGCTGTCAGCGAATGACAACTTTTGGAAGCCGAACACAGGTTATGAATAACAGGGGAAATTCATTTGTCTTCAGGGCACTTTTTGCACGTGTAGCAATTACGTTCACTCACAGAGGCCCGGATGCTGTAGTTGTGTTTGCCCTTGCCCGCGTTCCTGGCAGTGTCCCTCTGTGCGTGCATGTGTGTGTGTGTGTGTGTGTGTGTGTGTGTGTGTGTGTGTGTGTGTGTGTGTGTGTCTGCTTGTGTGTGTGTGTGTGTGTATGTGTGTGTATGTGTGCTTGTGTGTGTGTGTGAGCTCAGGGGTGTGACAGCACAGCCTGACCCACGCAGGCAGTGGTGGCCCTGGGTTACTGGCTCTGCTCCCAGCCATGTTACTCAGAAAAAAGGCCTGGATCCCTGACCTCATTTCTCATTCTAAACGCTCCTATGTTTACCCTTCGCTGCAGAATGTCACACTGCTTTTACAAAAAAAAAAAAAATAGTTTCATGCAGCAAAGCACCTAACACACACACACACACACACACACACACACACACACACACACACACATACACACACACACACACACACACACACACACACACACACACACACACACACACGCATACACTACAGCTTCAGAGAGACTCCAAGTGTTCTGTGTTGAAGTGTTTAGCTTAGTCGTGAGCCTCTCCTGGGCTCTGTGTTCCTTCTGTATCCATCGCCTTGCCCTTGCACTGTC
>JAODXP020000019.1:12502872-12507872 GCA_027497455.2 Sardinella longiceps
TGTCAGCTCAGTGATAACATCAGTCTTGTCATCATCTCCCAAGATGGCTGATGATTACGCCACACACTCACACTCACTCAAACTCACTCAAACTCAAACACATATACATATATACATGGTGTATACAGTACACCAGTGTGCGGATCTGAGGGTCCCATCTAGGGTTGAGAAGTTCAGGGGAAAGCTGAGAGGAAAGTTTGTATGTATGTGTTTTGTGTGTGTGTGTGTGTGTGTGTGTGTGTGTGTGTGTGTGTGTGTGGCCAAAGGGAGTTTCGAGGAAAGGCGAGGGATGTGAGAAGAGGAAGGAGGCTGGTCTGGAGTTCACTGATGTCCTCAGGGTATCATCTTGCTAAAGAAGGTTCTCTATACAGAGACAAACAGACTTTTACACACACACACACACACACACACACACACACACACACACACACTGGACCATCACAGGACAAACATTTAAGCAGCGGGACATCACATCAGACACGCCGCTGGGGGCCTCTCATTGACACTACAAAGGGAGGTTTGTTTTCCACTCGAGCGCAACATATGTCTACGGAAATGCGCCGAGCAAGCGAGCGAGGACGCTCCAAATGTAGGATTTCATGCCCGTGTCACCGCCCGACTTCACCCCTTTATGAGATGCAGCGGCCTGGCGTCCTGTCCTTGAAGGCTCCGCTGCACCGAGAAACCGCCGAAACCCCCCGATGAAAACTAATTTCACATGATTACTCTACTCTTTTGGCTCGTATGTGAATACACAGCAACAAAGCTGCCTCCTTTCCTACATCGACTCAATCACAGATTACAGAAAATCACTGACAAGAAACTGGTTGCTTATTTTTTGTTGTCTTTTGTGTCTCTTGGGAGTTCTCCACGCTCAGGATCACAATATAATCTCTGGATGTTATCCATCCTGTGTGATGTAACAAGAGCTGGAACCTGTGGAAGCGGCTGTTACTAATTCAAAAATCCCCAGAAATCCAGTCATCAGGTACCATCATGTTTCATTTCCGAGCAGTTTCAGAGAGATTGTGTGTGTTTCTGTTTCCACTTACTAAATCGCTGACTGTCCTTGTGGCTAGTGCGTAATTTGGCTTCGGCCGTGAGCCGCTGTGTGCCGACGCAAGTCCGGGAAAAAGTTACAGGGCACTGGGCGTCTCTGCATCAGTCTGTGGGCTGCACACTGGAGATTATGATGGGCTCTCACCAGTCAGCAGAAACGAAGGACAAATGAGCCCCCACCTCCCTAAGATAATCACCCCAGTATCGCCTCTCCACTCTTAGCTTCGGTCCTGGTTGTCATTTTTCAGGCTGAGGAAACGAGCATGTATGCCCTCTACAACCCCTCCCTCCTCCTCCCACACACACACACACACTCCCTCACCCCCCTCCTTCTTACCGCAGTTCATTTTACTATCTTGGGTTACGGTCCGCCTCATGAATCACCCTCGGCCTTCAAAGTTCGGACAGCAGCAGCAGCAGCAGCACCCCGGCATTACTTTCAAATGAATCTCAAGCAGAACACCGCATCCACTGTTCAAATATGACCACCCAATCTCTGCGAGCGTCGAGCTGAAAGAAGGCCGTCTTGCTAAGGCTTTAATCGATGGGAAGGAAAAAGAGGGAGGGAGAGAAAGAGAGAGAGAGAGGAAAAACGATTTGAAAAAAAAATGAAAAAAAAAAAAAATCTGATGAATTAGTTTGTACACTCACCGACTTGTCAAGAGGCTAAATTATGAGGGCGCAAACCTCCAAGTGTTTGGCTTGGATGTTTAACACAGGCTTCCAGCCGCTCTCCGAGGTGAGTCTAAAATGAAATATGGAGGCCGCTGCACACTTTTATTTATTTATTTCCGGGCTCAGGGCTTTTTCACGGGGCTATTTGTATGAATTCTCGTGAGCGTTGTAGCCGAATCTGATTCCTGTCTCCATTAATAAAAATAATATTTTGCAGAGCAGGTCTAATGGTCAAAAATGTCATTTCTATAGCCCTCCCTTTCCTCCCCTTGCCTTGCCATAACTCACAAACAGCCTATTTTATTTTCACCTCCCCCCGAAAACAAGAACAGAAACCAAATGACCGACTCTCTCCTCCCCACCCGCCGTCTTATTCCCCATTACTTTTGTTGGTGTCTTGCTGGGTATAAGGTGGTCCAAATGTCACCCTCTGTGTTTTGGCAGTTAGATATATATGAGCAGGTTGAAACGGTCGCCTAGGCTGTTCACCTCCCTCCCTCTCTCTTTTCTCACTCTCTCTTGACCTCTAGGTCTCTCTCTCTCTCTCTCTCTCTCTCTCTCTCTCTCTCTCTCTCTCTCTCTCTCTCTCTCTCCACACTATGCGCTGTGTTGGCTTTAGATGCCTCTGGAGGGTCATACGGGCGGCTGCTCTGCTCACACCCCGGCACAGGGCCCTTTCATCAGGGGAGCGACAGGCCCCTGGCCTCCTGTGGGCCCCTGCCAAGCCGGAATAATAAAGGAGAGGTCACGCTCAGTGCCGACTGCTGCTGCCGTCGTGTTTGGATGAGGGGGGGAGAGAGAGAAAGAAAAAATGAGAGTGAGAGTGAGTGAGAAAAAGGCTTTGGTGGAAATGGAAGAGGACAGAGGTATGAAAGCGTGATCGAGGGAGAGAGAGCGAAGGCGAGAAAGAGAGTTTAAAAAAAAGAACAAGAGAAGGGCTGGAGCAAAACAAAAGACAGAAAAGAACACAGACACTGACATTGTAAAGTGCAAAAAAATCCCAAAAAATATGGTCTGCACATGATGACCTCCTCCCCAATGATGTTTAAATCCCCTTCCCCACCAAAGAGACAGACAACCACTGTGGCTCCCTAAGTAGCCTGCCCTCACTTCTGATTCATTGTGTTTTCTTTGCTGAGAAAGGAGTCAAATCAATAGTAGTACATTATTAACAAACTCTGTGCATCTATCAGTACTCAGATGCAGTGTGAGTGTGTTTGTGAGAGTGAGAAGGGGGAAAGTGCAGCCAGCAGACTATGGAGAGAGAGAGAGAGAGACTGTGGTCTGCTAAGGGAGAGAGAGAGAGAGAGAAAGAGCATAGGAGCGGCTATAGTAGGCCCTGTGGGCTGCAGACTCTAATTGAACACTTAAGAGATGTGAGGCTGCAGCACTTTGCTAGGCGCGAGTGAGTCATGACCCCGCTGACCTGACAGTGCACCCGGCCTCTCTCTGTCACTCTGATGGATGGATGGATGGATGGATGGAGGGTCTGTCAGTCAGCAGGGGGCAAGGTGTGTGTGTGTGTGTGTGTGTGTGTGTGTGTGTGTGTGTGTGTGTGTGTGTGTGTGTGTGTGTGTGTGTGTGAGAGAGAGAGAGAGAGAGAGAGAGAGAGAGAGAGAGAGAGAGAGGGCAATGCAATCCAGGAAGTAGAAAATCAAGTTTGTGAATGTGTATTTCTATGCCAGTATCAAGAACTATAGTGTAACGTCATGTACAGTATATTTACACGTTTTTCTCCATTTATAGTGTCTTTAATATTCAAGTAAATGTTTGTGTGATTTGAGTTCACATAACGTGTTTGAGTGTGTGTCTGTGTGTTTGTGAGTGTGTGTGTGTGTGTGCGGAGCTGTGTGCTTGCGAGGGCAGGGTGAATTCCTCTGGAGTTCACGGCGAGGGCATCCCCATGGTGGAACGCCGGGAGAGCCCATTAATTACCGCCGCAGTGACACGGGGACGGCCGGGCCTGTAATTGATGCCTCCTGTGCAGCAGGAGAGCCGGTCAGTCACGCAGGGAGAGGGGTCAAGGACCTGCCACAGAGAGAGAGGGGAGGAGAAGAGAGGAGAAGAGAGGAGAGGAGAGGAGAGGGGGAGGAAGGGAGGTGTGAGGGGGGGAAAGAGGAGATATGAGGAGAGGAGAGAGGGGAGCAAAGGAGAGGAGAGGGTGCCGTACGTACGACACATGTGTGTCCTAGGAAGAGTTCGGCATCTTGTGCAGGGCCTAACGGGGCACACATGACTGCCTTATGTCTATAGAGAAGCGGATGGGAACAAAACCATGGGGCTTCATAGTGCAGGAATGGCATTCGGATGACTGAGAGAGATTGCCCTCTTATTAGAAGGCCATAAATGTCAAGCCCATGTGACACATTGTGTCAATGTGTGTTTCTATTTCTGTGTATCTCTCTGTGTGTGTGTGTGTGTGTGTGTGTGTGGATGAGGGTATGCATGTGTTTTTCTCCCTGCATGTCTATGTGTGTGTGTGTGTGTGTGTGTGTGTGTGTGTGTGTGTGTGTGTGTCTGTTTGTGTGTGTGTGTATTCCCCTCTCGTCCATCTGGAATGAGCAATGGCCTGTCAGGCGGGAGGATGGACTCCTGCTTGTCAGGGGCTTCCAAGGGCTGCCCTTTGATCTGCCTGATGAATAATGAATAACGAATAAAAGGGCCGGGCAGACACAGGGACCCCATGGCTGTGTGCATGAAGGGCGGGGTGGAGGGGGGAACCATCACCACTGTGCAGGGGTTCCTCTTTCAGCGTGTGGGAGGGCCAGTGGGCCATAGGACTGCGGGTGGGGGGGGCTAAGGAGGGGGGGCCCTACTAGGCCTCCATACCATCGCCCCGTGTCTTGTTGCAGCGCCCCTGCGGAGGCCGAGGTGTCTGAGCAGACAGGGCTGATTGAGAGAGGACAGGAGGAGGGTCGTCAGAAGGTCAACCAGAGGGTCCTCTCCCAGGCCAGGGGCCAGGTTTGAACCCTAAACTCCTCACTCGACCCCCCCACCACCCCCCCACTAACCACCTCCACTCCCCCATATGCTCCTCAACTCACCCGAAACACCCCAGGCTGCTGCCTGCACACTTTAGAGGGGAGGGGGCGGGACAAGGTTGACCTCGGGTTATCGCACAGATTTCTTTTTTTCCTGGGCCCCGGTCATAATTCACACGGCAGGCAGCACACAGAGGCATCATTGAAAATATATGGGTCTTTGAAGGTTTCCCTGGGCCATTAATGTTAAATGATGTACGTGCTTATTAGAGCAAGGAAAAACAT
>JAODXP020000019.1:12515372-12545372 GCA_027497455.2 Sardinella longiceps
AGTCTGATACGAATCATTTATGAAATCATATCCGCTCTCCCACTAGCCCAAACACACACACACACACACACACACACACACACACACACACACACACTGGGAGAGTTAGGTGTGATGAGAATCCACAGGCAGGCAAGGCAGCCACATTTTGTGCTCTGTTTTATATGTATCGAACCTAGCTACACCCCCCTTCATACACACACACACACACACACACACACACACACACACACACACACACACGCCTTAGTCCTTCACTTTACCCCCCTGAAGCATGTGGAAATCTGCAAGTGTTTTTGAAGCTGTGCAGAAAGCTCCTGGAGAGAGAGAGAGAGAGAGAGAGAGAGAGAGAGAGAGAGAGAGAGAGAGAGAGAGAGAGAGAGAGAGAGAGAGACTAGTTGGGGATGGAGGGTGTGTGAGGGGGGACTGGGCAGCACAGCAGCAGGATTTACAAGCTGACAGGTACAGGGTTGGATGGTGGTGGTGTGTGTGCATGTGTGTGTACATGTGTCTCTGTACGTGTGTGTGTGTGTGTGTGTGTGTGTGTGTGTGTGTGTGTGTGTGTGTGTGTGTGTGTGTGTGTGCGTGCGTCTCTCTCTCTGTGTGTGTGTGTGCGAGAGGATATGGGTATTTGTGTGAGTGTGTATGTGTGTGTGTGTGTGTGTGTGTGTGAGAGAGAGAGAAAATGGAAGGAGGGTGTAAGTGTGTGTGTGTGTGTGTGTGTGTGTGTGTGTGTGTGTGTGTGTGTGTGTGATAGGGAGGGGTGAGGGGGTAGCTCTGTCAGCAAAGTCTGAGCCGGGGCTGAAAGTCATGGCAGCCGGGCAGGAGGGATTGGTTTACTGCCGCCTAATAAACCTGTGACTTCATTTACAGCTTGATTAATGTGCGCGGGCTAAATGGGGCAGTGGCGCTGACAGGAAAGGGATGGTTCCTACGACCCAGCAGAGGAGAACGCCGCCCTGCCTGGGAGGTAGATGGTAGTGCAGGGTTGGGGATTCAGCAGATATGTGTTTTGTGTGTGTGTGTGTGTGTGTGTGTGTGTGTGTGTGTGTGTGTGTGTGTGTGTGTGTGTGTGTGTGTGTGGTTGTATAGTGTATACAGTGTGTGTTTGGTGTGTGAGAGTGGGAATGTAAGGACACACACACACATACTGTAACCTTAACATCACCATTCCACAGTATACCGTATCAGTAGGCTACTGCTAGACTTTCTGACACTGTACATTCATTAAGGCACAAGCTGTGTTTTGGAACAATTTACACACACACACACACACACACACACAGAGAGAGAGAGAGAGAGAGAGAGAGAGAGAGAGAGAGAGAGAGAGAGAGAGAGATTTACACAGGAATTCTTGAACAAAGGCTATTTCACCCACCCTACCCCATATGCACACCAATAATAAAAACAGTGCAGTGCACAGACCCCCCCCCCCCCCACCCCCCCAACACACACACACACACACACACACACACACACACACACACACACACACACACACACACACACACACTGCATACCAGTGTCCACAGCCAGGCTGACACATTGTCACTGAGTCATAGGGGCTCAGTGAGGATCCCAGTCAGGTGTCACCATCATAAATCATCCCTTCAGACCCCAAGTGAGATAAGACACACACACACACACACACACACACACACACACACACACACACACACACACACACACACACACACACACACACACACACACACACACACACACAGGCCCAACTGCCACACAAAGCCAGGGGTGAAGAAAGAGGGGATAAATGAAAGGAACTCTGGTCAGAATTCCAGAGATGTTCCTGCGAATGCCATTCCAGCTCAAAGAGCCCCCTGCCTCTTGCCCTCATCTCAAACTCCACCCCACCCTCTCTCTCTCTCTTTCTCTCTCTCTCTCTCTCTTATCCTCCTTTCTCTCCCCTTCTCTCTCTCTCTCCTCTCCTGTCTTGACAGCGAGGCTGACCCCGTTCCACCTGTCAGTGTCCAGGTATAATGTGTCCTGTCACATGGGCCCCCACGGCCCCCCACTGCCTCAGCTGGGTGCCTTGCAGGAGGGGGCAGCACGGGAGCAGGAGGAGGGTGTGTGTGTGTGTGTGTGTGTGTGTGTGTGAGAGAGAGAGAGAGAGAGAGAGAGAGAGAGAGAGAGAGAGAGAGAGTTATTGTGTTATTGCAAGTGTGTGTTTATGTGCGAGTTTATAAGTGTGTGTGTGTGTGTGTGTGTGTGTGTGTGTGTGTGTGTGTGTGTGTGTGTGTGTGTGTGGTTAGTGAGTGTGTGTGTATGTATGGGAGAGGGGGAGACTGTTTGTTTATGATAGGGCAGATTGCATTTGTCTATGAGATCAAATGAATGCATGTGCTGTGGACGAGAAATCCAGAGATAGAAAGAAAGCCAGAGCCAGAGTGTGGAAGGCAGGGTGTGTCTGTAGCATGGGGAGGGGAGGGGAGGGGAGGGCTATGGGTCTCTGTGCAGTGACTACCCAGGGGAGGGGGGCACCCCACTGGGTTAGGAGGGCAAGAGAGGAGGGGGGGACCGGTGTCAGGCCTGGAGGGTCTCAAAGGACAGTTAGATAAAGAGTGCCCTCTCTGGCATCTCACCGAGGCGTGAAACAACACTAAGCAACAAACAAGCGGATGAGAGCAGAGGGAAGACAATGGCGCTTTTCCTGCCTTGCTTGACATCTGTGGGCCCCGGACAAAAAAGGGTGGGAGGGTGGGTGTGTGCGAAGGAGGACTTTGGGATTCTTATCCTTCTGAAGAGTGACAGACTGACAGGTGCTATGCTGCTGGCGGGAGACATCAGGGATATTTGGGAAGGTGGGAAGTTGTTTCCTTCCTTGCCAACCCACCCACCCACGCACACACACACACACACACACACACACACACACACACACACACACACACACACACACACACACACACACACACACACACAGACTATTGCAACCAACTCACACATCAAAACAAAAGATCATCATCAAATCCTAGACGCTCAAAACATTTGGTGCTTCCTCAATTTGTGATGTGTGTGTGTGTGTGTTGTGTTGGTGTGCAAATGAGTGACAGCAAGCAAGAGAGGAAAAGTAGCAAGTGGCATGGCACGGGAGCGGATTTGAGTTTGTGTATTTTCCGCGCAGGCGCTGCAGCAACGGGTCGACCCCATTAGCGCGACGTTTCCTGGCCCCCGCCGCAAGCCCGCGCCCGGGATAATTTACTGCACCTTCATCCGGTCGGAATGTGTTTGTAGCGCGGCGTAATGGAGGCCATCTATTCTGGCTGTCAGCGGTGGGAAACACTTTTTTTCTTTCTCTTTCGGCGTGAGCAGCGGGGGAAATGTTTGACAGCAAGAGTGCAGGATTGTTTTTTATGCACTGGGGGGGTGAGGGGAGTAGGTTTGGCTGAAGTGTGTGTATATGTATGTGTATGTAATGTATGTGTGTGTCTGTGTGTGTGTGTGTGTGTGTGTTGGATGAGGAGGGTGGGCGGTGGCAGCTCCGCTGCAGTCGTCCAAGTGAAAGGCTGTGTTTGTTGGCGCAAGTGTTTTCTTTTTTTTTCTTTTTTTTTCATCCTCTTTTTTTCTCGACTCTGTGTGCCTCTAATTTCCTAATGTATTCATTTGCTGGGTGTGCGTGCTGTACTGCTGGACTCATTTGTATGTGCCACCGCCACCGGGCTGCCAGCCTTGGGTAAACACAAATAAGCTCGCAGGCTTTCCCTGGATGGCCACTCGGAGCAGTACTGTATGTACGCATGCAGGCATGAATTAATACACTGGGCTCACTTAACAGCGTATGACACATTTAGTTTTTACACTGAGGAAAGAAAATGTTGTCTTTGTTGGTCACACACTGTATTTGGTTTTTATTAATGATGATGATGGATGGGTTTGTGAAATGGAGTTTTGATGGAGCTGAATGATGTATAGGCCATCATCATGGGAACTATAATCTGACTACAATGTATATCCTCCCACCAGCAGGGATTTTACATCTGACTGTCTGAGAAAACTGTTTTACCACAACAAGGAAGAGGGATTTACAGGACGGAAACTATTGTGTGTGTGTGTGTGTGTGTGTGTGTGTGTGTGTGTGTGTGTGTGTGTGTGTCCACCATTCAAGTACTGGCCTAATGTCCCCTTTTAGACTCTCTGAATGCTTTTTGCAGCTGACCTATGCCTAATGATGTGTGTAATGATAGCTAGATTAGGTGTGCCCCATGGCTGGAATGTATGTATGTGTGTGTGTGTGTGTGTGTGTGTGTGTGTGTGTGTGTGTGTGTGTGCGCGCGTCCGTGCTGAGCGATATACTGTGATGAACGACTCGCTGCCCGAGAGGCAGGAGGACGACGGCAGTGGTGGGAGTTGCCAGCGGGGGAATGTTCCAGCAAACATGGCCGCCCGTGGTCGCCTGTGGCCTCTGTGCTTCATCACAGAAGCGGGCAGCCGCGACCTTCGCCAACATGGCTCGGAGGAAGAACGAGGACAGGCCGTGTGGGGGTGGGGCTGGGTACTGGAGAGAGGGGATACAGATGAGGATGAAAGATAAAATGTGTGTGTGTGTGTATGTGTGTGTATACAGAATGTGTATATACTCTATGTGTGCATGTGTGTGTGAGAGAATGTATGTCTCTCTTTATATATGTGTGTATACAGTATGTACTGTATGTGTGTGTGTGTGTGTGTGTGTGTCTGTGTGTGTGTGTGTGTGTGTGTGTGTGTGTGTGTGTGTGTGTGTGTGTGTGTGTGTGTGTGTGTGTGTCTGTGTGTGTGTGTATGTGTTTGGGAGAAAAGCACTGGAATAGAATGAGGCAGTATGGAACAACCGACTCAGAGAAATAAGGGCAGCAGAGAGAGAGCGAAAGAGAGAGAGAGAGAGAGAAAGAGAAAGAGAGAAAAAGAGAGAGAAAGAGAAAGAGTGATGGCCACAGTGCTAAAAGAGGTTTCATTTATTAATTAATCCCTCCTCCCCTCTCGCAGGTCACTCCCAGTCTCCTTGTCAGTGTGTGTGTGTGTGCATGTGTGTGTGTATATGTGTGTGTGTGTGTGTGTGTGTGTGTGTGTGTGTGTGTGTGTGTGTGTGTGTGTGTGTGTGTGTGTGATGGCGGGGCGACTCTTGTTAGCGGCGGTGCGAGGAGGGAAGTGACTGCGCCTGACAGTGTAATTTACATTGTCTGTGGAGAGCTATCGGGGCGCGGCGGCCTTATTTATGCCACATTAGGGGCTCTGCCTGTGCTGCCGGCTCCACTCCCTATCCATCAGATCCCTGTTTTCCAATGCCGCTTTACTGGAGCATGCCCTTGAGAGAGAGGGAGGGAGAGAGAGAGAGAGAGAGAGAGAGAGAGAGAGAGAGAGAGAGAGAGAGAGAGAGAGAGAGGAGGAGAGAGAGAGAGAGAGAAAGAGAGAGAGAGGAGGGAGCGAGGGAGTAACAGAGAAAAAGAGGGAGAAGGAGCTAGAGAGAAAGAGGTTTAAGAGAAGTGTAGAGAATGAGAATGTGTGTGTGTGTGTGTGTGTGTTTTGTGAGCATGCGCTGTTAAGTTGATTACGATAATTATTTTCAATATAACGGATTAGCGGGCTAAAATCACATTGTCCATGACATATGGGAGTCTAGTGGAGCATTGCTAGAGCGCCTGACTCTATCTGGTTCCCCTGGTCCCAGTGGTCATCTATTAATACCACAGGCTCTGTCTCAAGGTGAGTCGACTCCTTGGAGTTTCAACTTCACAGTATAATTCAGTTTTAACACTTATCAGACCGCCTCCAATGTTCAAGGACTGAATAATCAGTGTGTATATGTGTGTGTGTGTGTGTGTGTGGCCAGGCCTACAGCATGGTCTTCAGCGCTACAGTGTGCAAGTGTGTATGCATGCATGCATTTATATGAATGTTAATGCAGACTAGACATCTATTTATGTATGTACAGTATATGAGGTAGCAAGAGACTTTTAAAAATGTGGAAAAAAGGCAGGTAGGATGTATCAGTATGTGTGTGTGTGTGTGTGCGTAAGGAATCAAATTAAAGTGTGTACGACTGTGAGACAGCAGTGTATATGTGAATGTGTGTGTGTTTGTGTGTGGTGACTTACGAGAGAATGATAACGAGAGCAGTGGCAACGGCACCCTCCATTCATCCTGCGAGGAAGTGGAGTGTCAGACGCTAACGTCCAGAGAGACGTCTCAGCGCGGTGAAAGAAGCCAGCGAGACCTGCACGCCAGCCAGTGTTTGCCATTTATCATGCACCCGGGATGTAATTATGAGACTCTTATAAATGGGGAGAGCTGTCTGGGAGAGAGAGAGAGGGAGAGAGAGAGAGAGAGAGGAAGAGAGGAATAACTCTAGTGTGTAAACACAGGACTTGGTAGAGCAGCTTTGCCATACAAGGACACAGTCTCTTGGACACCTGGCGTTGGGAGAGTTACGCTTTTATTTTTACCTGGCCCGGCTTTAGACTGCGCTACTTTCAGAGGACACATGGAGATGCTCACACACACATACACACACACACACACACACACACACACACACACACACACACACACACACACACACACTTCCTTTGCTTACCACTAACACCTATCTGCATACTTTCAGCTTCGGTCTCCAAGAGCTCACAAGCAAATACATCTCCATTTTTCATCATGCACACTCTTGCACATGTACACACACTGACACATTCCATCTGTGTCTCTTTCAAACAAACACACCCTCTCTCTCTCCCCCCCTGCTCGTCACTAACGTGATGTATACAATCGCTTCCCCCTGACAAGTCTTTGAACTTCAACACATCATACCAGAAACCAACTGTGGACAGTCACATCTTGACATACAGAAACTTTCCCACACCCTCAGTACATTTCTCCTGTTTTACTGTTAACACTTACTAATTCAGTCCATTACTGAGCTTATTTCTCAGTAGAAACAGAGAAGGATGGAGGAAAGATAGAAAGAGAGAGTGGAAAAGCAAGAGGAGAGAGAGAGAGAGAGAGAGAGAGAGAGAGAGAGAGAGAGAGAGAGAGAGAGAGGACGGTTTGAGTCCTAAAAACATCTTTATTTGGTCAAAACACTGCTGCACACTATTCTTTCCTTCAGCTCATTGAAGATAATTGAGTAGCAAAATACAAGAAAAGTAGTCAATGCTCAGGAAAAGCACACACAACGAACTGTGTACAGCCCAAGAATGTCCCTGAAGCTTTCAGATAATCCACTGACCACAACATTCTGCATTCTGAAGGCTATTGAGAAACCATTGCTTGTTTTAATTAAAAATAAAGATTGAATCAGCTCTTGAATGATAGCCTATCGTATTCTTTCACTGCATTCTCAAAGTTTGCTGATTGGCCAGGATTGGATGCATCCAGAGTGAACAAGGCCAATGGCCAAAAGCCCAGATGGAGTATTGAAGGGAGATGAGAACTGAGTGGAATTGCATAGGAAAGCAATGGCCAGGAATGAGTGTGAGAGACAGAGACATAGAGAGAGAGAGAGAGAGAGAGAGAGAGAGAGAGAGAGAGAGAGAGAGAGAGAGAGAGGGATGTTTTGTGTATGTAACATTGCTTTGGTCTAAATTCTATGGTCTAAATATTTGTCATGCCAATAAAGCACTTTTTGAATTTGAGAGAGAGAGAGAGAGTTGGCCCTGGGTTATATGCCATGTCATGCACCTCTGAGCAGTCCCTCTCGCTGTCTATCTCCTCCGGCCACCGCTGCCCCACGCACTCGACTCGAGGACCACCGTGGTGGCATGTGGACACTCATCAATCCCTTGTGCTTGTGTCTCCTTGTCAGGCCTCAGAGGTCCAGGGGATAGCCGGAGATTTAATGGCTAATTAATCGATGCCTCTCCTACACTGTAGAAAGACAATGAATGGGGGCCGAGGGCCCGGCGCGCGCCGTGTCAGTGTGTGTAGCTAATGGCTTGTCGGAAGTGGATGAAGCCTGGCGATAAATTAGCCACAGATGAACTGCACTTCCACCACAGGGGAAGAAGGGAGGATAGGAGGGGAGAGGAGAAGGGAAAGGAAGGGGTGGGAAAAGTGAGGAGAGGAGAGGAGGATGACACAGCTTGTCACTATGATATAGTGGCAATGTTACACTCTGCTGCACAGGTCTAAACTCCTACTCTTCCCACATTTATAAGGACAAGGCAGCTGTGCAAAGACACACACACACACACACACACAGACACACACACAGACAGTGCACACACTGCATAATCTGCAGCCAATCTACACAGTGCACACAGGCGTGTGTGTGGTTTCCTTCCCCTGCTTTGGCATTTAGGAGGACCCCTGAGAGGTCGCTGAGAGATGACCTATTCCTCAGGCGCCCTGCAGAGTTTACATAAGCAGCGGCCAAAGCTGGGACTCATGACCTCATGGCCACCACAGCAGGGGGTGGTGGGGTGGGGTGGGGTTGGCGTTGGGTAGGGTGGGGGGACGGTGATGTGGGCAGGAGGTTGTTCCAGGTCTGATCTTTGCAGCATCAGCACCTTAGGGTCCACAGTCCAGTCTGGGCAGCCTAGAGACACTCAAGTGTACCTGCTGGGAAAATGGATGGAGTCCGGATGGGCCTGAGGACAGGGAAGAGAGAGAATTAACCTGTGTGTGTGTGTGTGTACTGTATGTGTGTGTGTCTGTGTGTGTGTGTGTGTGTGTGTGTGTGTGTATGTGTGCTACAGAGATGAAGCTGGGTTAGAGAAAACCTGTGTGTGTGTGTGTGTGTGTTTATATGTGTGTGTGTATGAGAGAGAGAAATGGGGAGGGGCAGGGGGGATGAGGGAGTGCGTAGTGGGATGGTTTTGCCCTCCAGCAATAACCTGACCAGACTAAGAGGGGAGAAATGAGACACTAACGTGAGGTGAGAGGAACAAGCCCCTGTTAAATTAAATAACGGGTCAGGCACATGAAGTTAATGATCATTGCTACCTTTTAATTCACAAATGCAGCTTGATTGGAATGAACGATGAAGCGACAGAGCTCCATTCTCAGTCATCCAGGGATTCTCTTCACCCCCCCCCTTTTTTCTCCCCCTCCAACCCCCTCCTGGTCCAGAGCCTGTGGAGAGAGGAGTGGGCCAGCTGTCAGCACTACTAATGCACTGGGACAGACCCACTCAGCTCCAGACTCAACTTGTTACAGTCACAGAGAGAGAGAGAGAGAGAGAGAGAGAGAGAGAGAGAGAGAGAGAGAGAGAGAGAGAGAGAGAGATGGGTGAGCAAATTAAAGAGAGACAGAAAGAGAGGAGGGAGGAAACAGGAAGAAGCAGAAAAAAAACAGAAATGGGTATATTTAGAGTTGAGAATGGAAGTCCTTGTCCCTCTGACAGAGAGCTCCAGGGCTTCTGAAATAGGAGCAGCTATATGTCTGTGATGCAGAACAACCTCTTGAAAGTCTCTTGAGCTACCTGACTTTCCCTCATTGGCCAAGTCACTCCACTGCACGGGGCTCTTAAAAGTCAGCCAACAGGCATGATGGCGATGTCTATGCACTTTAAGGGGAAACCCTATGTGAATGAGACTATAACCTTCTTGTTTGAGGTCACTGAGTCTGTTGGTAGGAAAAAGAACAAGAAATGACATAGACCAAATAGTGAACAGACATCTAACATCTCACACTAGCTGAATGAGGAACAGAAACTCACTTTCATTTTCCTATGCCCCATTGATACATCAAAGACCGAAGAGCAAAACATCTACTAACACTAACTGATCACTTTGTTGTGAACTGATCACTTTGTTGTTTGTTGACCCATTCAGTTATATTTGCTACTTCTACTTCAAATAGCAGAGCTATGGGTGATTCACCCTAGACTTTTCCTTTAACCAATTTCACAAACACATCACTCTCCAGTAAGCTACAGCACATTTATCTAGCACTGTATCCATGGATGTTTTTTTTTCCTCTTCTAGGATTTATTGAATATGTGGCATTCAAAGACAGAAAGACATTTGTTCAAAGATGCATGGGTTCACAACTCCCCTTGTAAACAAGCCTTTTGTCCGTTGGAACGCTTACAAACAGAACTGGATTGATCCCCTCTGTGTTGAACTCAGCAGCTTTGTGGAGCCAAGCTTTAACACACCAATTGTTAGCCTTAGACATTTTGATGGCAAGGCATGAATCACAATCACACTAAATCAACACAAATTTCAGTCCAATTTGAAATTTGTCATGGATACATGAATAGGAGGCTAAGAGTCACTCATGCTTATAAATAAGACGCTTTCCCTGAATGGGAGGTCGTTTTTTTTTTTTTTTTTTTAGAAAGTTCCCATTCAATAACTCATCTGATATAAAACAGTTAAAGCTATAGTTATTCATTATAAGACCCACATTGATTTGTGTTTACTCCCAAAAAGAAAAGAAAGATCCCAAGAATAGGTGTGTGTGTGTGTGTGTGTGTGTGTGTGTGTGTGTGTGTGTGTGTGTGTGTGTGTGTGTCTGTGAAAAGGAGCCTTCAATAACTGAAATGTAGGGAGAAATTGCAAATGAGATTAAATGTGAATCAGAGAAGAAAAATGGTTACTGGGTTTATGTCTGCCTAATTAGACGGCGCGCCAATCTTTTCTCTTGCTTGCTGTTAGCGCTGTGCTAACGAGCCGGTCTCAGTGGCAGTTATGCAGATAAAAACTCCCAGAGATTGATCCGAGCAGGCTGCTGAAATGTGTTCCACTCCAGCCTATTGATTTAATTCGGCTTGCTTGAAAAACTCTAATTAATAATGATAATAAAACTGTCTCAGCTCATTAGCATCTTCTGGAGAGAGCTTCTTCTTTGTCGTTTCTAATCCCCATCTTCCCTCTTTTCTGTGGCTTATTCTTGTCCTTGATGGCTAACTCCCTGCTCTCTCTGTCTTGAGTGTTGCCAATTGTTATGTCAACTTGTAGACTTCTGAGCGTTTTTTTTTTTTTTTTTATGATTTGCACAAAATAATGGAATAGTAAAAATGTGTTTTGAAAAAAGTCATAATACGATGGCAAATGAGATAATGATAATAATGATAGTGTGACTTTGCTTGCCCACTTCATGTTTTTTGACAACTTTCTTCCTGTACTGAACAATTACAAAGGAAGGTGTGTGTGTGTGTGTGTGTGTGTGTGTGTGTGTGTGTGTGTGTGTGTGTGGGTGGGGGGTTCTCAACTTTATTTATCCAGGAACATCCCTCTGGATATGAAGTATATGCACATACACAAAGATGTGGCAAACATCTCTTTTTTTGTCAGCGAAAAAAGGGAACTGCTGACTTTTCACCCTCCATGTTTTCTTTGAATCAAAGTGAAGCCGAATAATTAGCCAACAGAGAAGTAAGCACTTGATGCGGTGTTTGATATTTGTTGAGCGCTGTGTTTTTCTTTCCATCGTCTCCCACACGTAGCTGTTTTTGTGCTTGCTTGGCAGAGTCCTCCCACTCACCCCGACCAAAGGGCCTGCCTGCCATCCAGACTTCAGTGCAGCTCATCACTCATCTTGTGGGCTTTCATTACCCTCCTTCTTTCCATCTAGATGTGTACGCTACTGGTATTTGTTCTGTAGTCTTGGACATACAGTAGGTAGGCTATAGGCTATGTGCAAATATGTCCAAACATGTTGGCTATAGCTGGCATGGATTTTCTCATATGCCCCTCGTCCATACACAGACATTGGTTTCTCTCTCTCTCTCTCTCTCTCTCTCTCTCTCTCTCTCTCACACACACACACACACACACACACACACACACACACACACACCTGTGCCTTCACTAGCTCAGCTCCACTTCAACTTCAAACAGGAAGACCAGGAAGAAGCAGTCAGTGGCGAAGTGAGAGGAAGAGAGAGGAGAGGGGGAGTAGCTGACTACCATGAAGATAAAGCTGTCGAGTGGTGTCACTGGGAGCCTCGCAGTCTCATTCCAACAGTGGGATAGAAAGGAAAGAAAGAGAAGAGGAGGAAAAGAAGGAGGAGGGTGGGGTGGGGAGACGGAGAGCCTAATCCATCATCGCCAGGGAGGACTGACACAACAAAAGACAGAGTGCCGAGCGAGGCTTTTCGGCGGCAAGGGCCAGGGAACTTCAACAATATTTTTTGGCGCCTGTCAGGCTGTCTAATAAAGGCGGCCGGAATATGAACAATCTCGCGCTGATGTAATGCGCCTCATAAATCTCATTTAATTACTCAGTGAGGGGACAGGGAGAGGGAGCCCTCGCTGGATTTATGGTGTCTTAACTTGGCATCTTAACAACTTTGCGCTTTTAATATCATTACCCTGTCATTTATTCTCCCGCCTTTGTGAGTGCACACACCCTAACTCACTAAGTAACACTTTTATTTAAAGCGACCATCAAGACTACGGCGTTGTTATGAGAGGCCATATTTAGTTTTAATATTTTTTACCATACAGTCTAGTTTTGAAAGATTGCGTTCCTCGGTTTTGAACTTACGTTGACCTCTGAAATCTTAGCAGCGGTTCCGGACCCGTCGCACACTTAAATGGAAAGGTTTAGCCTTCATATCCGCATAAGTAGCCTCGTGCGTGAGTCAGATGAGAAGTCCAAAAAACAGTGGCTCGCAGCCTGGGCGCGTTATCCCACAGAGGGCGCCGAGCACATCTGTCACTATCTGCTGACCGTTTCTCAGCATTTCCTTCTCCCCTGTCATTGTCCTCCCTTGCCCCTTGCACACTTAAGGTACCTCCTGCTCCTTATGTGGCCATTCTTCTGCCTTCCTTTTCAGCCTTTTAATCTACAGCCATCCTTCCTCTAAGCGTTCATTTCGCATAGTCTTTTCCTGACACTTGTCAGAGTAGACAAGGAGGGAGAGAGAGGGATTGTGGGTTTATTTATTTATTTATTTATTTACACAAGCGAAATATGCAGTTACACAGCTCAAAATTCCACCTGGAAAAATGGTGGTTTGACTAGCTTAGTTTTTAAGGTAGCCTATGTTTCCTTAATGATTTTTGGCTGCTTAGCAATTCTTACCGCATTGGTTTTTCTGACCATACCAGCAAAAGAATATAAATGCATAAGCAACGTCACCTTACCTGGGCACGTCCATAATTCCTATGATGCTGTATGAAATTTTGCAATCAACTCAGTCTGGCCAGGCAGCCGGCATTTCCGCTACCCGAGATCTTGGGACCCAATAAAAAATGAGCTTTTACCCTGGCACAATTAAGGCTGTGACACACTAGTGAAGCGAACGGTCATCAGAATCAGTGGTCTGATTGGTTTTAAGGCTGTGTAGCAGTAGCATACAGAGGCACTTGATTTGTTAATCCAGCCTTCCTGGTAATGACTGGATTGTCAGACCAGATTGTATGGGAACGTGGGGCACCAGCCAGGCTATCAAAGACTATCCACACTTTTTAAACCCGGCTACCAGCTGTTAATTCCCAGCAGGTTGTTTCTACCTCCCAAACTACTATTCCTTACATTCCTTGTCTGATGTGTGTGTGAACTCTGAAGTGTGAACATCTGTAGAAGATAAGCACTAAAGCAGCATTACACCAGGCAAGCCCAGTCACCTTTGCCATGTCAAGCTCATGGCGAATAGCCTATAGGGTAGCACATTACGCCAAGGTTTCCGTTCAGTGTTAGATGTCTCATTAATGCTCTGCTCTAAATGCTCGTGTAGCCCCTACTGACAGTGACATATTACTTTAGCGGCCCTCTGCAATCTGATATCTGGGAGTTTGCCACCATACTAAAAGATTTGATTAATGCCGTTCAATTTTGGCCCAGTAATTGGCTGCAACTGTACCAACGGATAATCAGGCCACTCTCCCTCCCACCCCTCTCTCTCTCATTTAGACACATACACACACACACACACACACACACTCATATAGTGAGCAAGGCAGAGATGCTAATGAGAGAGTGGGTTAATTAAGCTTGCGGCACCCTGGCGACAGTTACTGATGACTCTGATGACAAACTGCTGCTGCTGCTGCTGCAGCTAACATAGCTCCACAACCCACTTCCCAACCCTATGTAGCCTACCACACCCCAATACATTCCCCCAGACCAGTGGTTCTCAAAGTGTGGTCCGGGGACCACTGGTGGTCCGCGAGCAAGCTCAAGTGGTCCGCGAATTGATTACCATAAAAAATATGTGAATTGAGTCTGTCATTATTTGAAGGCCAAAGATTAATTGTTCACTGAATATAAGAGACACAGCTGTAATTCACTGTTTTTTAAAGCATTTGAAGTGCCTACTCTATAAATGACTTGGTTAAAGGATAGCAGCATGTGACTTGGAGAGGGGGCGCGAGGGCAGGTGGTCCCTGAAAAACATTTTTTTTGGGCAAAGTGGTCCTCGGTCTGAAAAAGTTTGAGAAACACTGCCCCAGACCCTAGGCTAATGTGGGCCTACACAGTGTAGAGAACTGCTGTACTGTGTGTTCCCTGTAGATGTACTGTATCTCCATGACAGAGCTGGAATCTGCACTCTACTGTATGTAATATTTCTACATTGCACCTGAGAGCTCTTGAAGTCTCTTATGATAGTGGCTCCTAGACACGTCCCAAGTCATGCATGCAGATTTTTCCAACCTGAAATTAGTTTTTGCAGGTTGTGATGTCTGACATTGTACAGCATGTTCTATGCTTTGACAACAACATTTTTTTTGCTGTTGTTGTTGTTTTTTTAAACTGTCATGCTCATATAGCGTAATGAATTGAATTGAACCGGAATTATGCAGCTAAAGCACCACAAAACACTCAAACCACTCTGTCAGCAGTTGGTGTTTCTTTGTGGATGTTCTGCTTTTGTAAAACAGCAGGAGACAGGTGTAGGATTAGGCTGGCAGTGGAGAGTGTAGCCTGCAGGGGAGTGGCAGAAATGAAAGGCTTTTAATTACTGGTTGTACATTAATGGTGCTTTAACAACAGCCTAGCAGGGCCCTAGAACATTCTTTTGTCATTCTTATATCTTTTGAACATTCTGCTGTTTAACTTTCCCACCTAGAGTTATTGGTGCACTAATTTTATGTAGATACACTGTAAAGGTATCTACTGTGGGTACTACAGGACAGATTCTCTCGTATACTATATATACTGTGGGTATTAAAGGACAGATAAAAAGCTGCATATGTTTTTAACAGGACTTTTGCTTGTTGCAATTGTTGCAATTTGCAATGTCCATCATGAAGGTTTTAGTGTTCAGGGCAGGCAGCCTTGGTTAGTTTAACAGCAGAAACTCCATAAAATCTAATATGAGCAACCTGGTCAACATCAGCAGCCATGTGCTGAGTGACTGACTGCTTCAACCTTCACAGACCTCTTTGTTCTTTTCTGTGTGCTAAAGTGAGGGAATGAAAGTGGCTGAGAAGCTGATTACATGTGCCCTTCTCTCTCTGGCTCTGTGTGTGTGTGTGTGTGTGTGTGTGTGTGTGTGTGTGTGTGTGTGTGTGTGTGTGTGTGAGTGTGAGTGAGTGAGTGAGAGAGAGTACAGGGTTTGTTTCACAGGCCAGGTGAGGTCTTGTTTGCTTTTGGATTTAGCTCTTTAAATACACAGGACTTGGTAATAGCTTGTCATCGTGCTGATAATGACAGTAACCACCCTTCAAATACTAAATGTCTTTTTTTTTTTTTTTTTTTTTACGTCTAAGTGTATTGTTTGCCACATCTCTCAATACTCAAAGCCAACCGACAACTCAAATGTGACAGCGTGTCATAAAACAACAACAAACAGAAGACTACCATTGCACTGGAATGTCCCTGCCCCGTTAGGCAACATGTAATTGAATTACACCCACGTTTGGTTATTGTCTAAGGATACGTGGACTGGGCTTAGCTAAAAAGCCTTGTTTCCTTTGTGGCTGTGTTTGTGCTGTTCAATATGTCGAGCTTAATCCTGCCTCAATACCTGCCTGTGATTCATTTTTTCCTGGTGTGTGTCAGATTAACAAGGAGAAATCTCTCTGCGAATCTCACTACTAATACTTACCATGATCCCAGCAATTTTATGCTTATGGACTCTTTTGTAACCATTCAGCTACTGAGTGCCTTTATGCGGTTTTGTACAGTGTGTGGCTTTTTTTTTCTTTTTTTTTTCTTTTATTTTTCATTTTACGGTTGCCTGTCCAAAGTTAAAGGGGTGTCAGATCAAATGCAGAGAGACCCAGAGAGAAAGCGCAATAGCTCCTTTTTTAAAATGTAAAATATGCTCTGTGGCTGTATTACCAGGATACAAGAGCTCTGACAGGGTCAGCATGAGCAGGAGAGAGAGAGAGAGAGAGAGAGAGAGAGAGAGAGAGAGAGAGAGAGAGAGAGAGAGAGAGAGAGAGAGAGAGAGAGAGAGAGAGAGAGAGAGAATGTGACAGATTACAGCACACCTGACCTCTCTGCTCCTCCACAGGTGTCCTCAAATTTGCTTGTAGGCTTAAAGTACAGCGAGGGAGATGGATTCCATGTGTGTCAAAGGGGGAGGCACCGGTGGCGTGGGGGTGGGCATATGACAGCCAACAGAGAAAAACAGCATCTGCAGCTCAGGATGCTGAGAGAGAGAGAGAGAGAGAGAGAGAGAGAGAGAGAGAGAGAGAGAGCCACAGGAGGAGGAGAAGAAGGAGGGGGACAAGATGAGAGGGGGAGAGATTCATTTTGCGTGGGGTGACAGGGAGGCGGGGAGGGCAGTTGACTTGATGCTCATTGAAATGGTTAGGGGACAGTGGAGAAAGAGGGGGTAGGGGGTGACCTCCAGATAACCCACCCAACCCTACACTGACCCTGGCTGTTCACATGGACCAAGGGAACAAAGAGGAGGAGAGGTCATGGAGTTAGTTGCTGACTTATAAAAAAAGCTAGAGCAAAAAAAAAAATGCCAAAAGGAGAAAGAAAAGAACTCTGCCCTTGCAGGAACATCTGGTGCTAAGTCTTTTTTTTTTTTTTTTTTGGTCGTCCTCCTTCAGGGGTGAACCGTGGATAAACAGTGGCTTAGCAGCCCCCCCCCCCCCCAGTCAGTCTTGTCGTTGTCTTTTCAGGGCTACCAGAGAAATTAGAAGGGGTTCAAAGGGTTGCAGGCAGGTCATTCATTTTAAAAGACCCAGTGCCTGTGATTCATTCACTTGAAGGCCACTAGAGAAAGAGAAGATAGAGAGAGAGAGAGAGAGAGAGAGAGAGAGAGAGAGAGAGAGAGACGAGGAAGGGAAAGAGAGATGAAGCAAGGCTCTTGTAAACATTTGAAACACCCGAGAGAATCCTCGACGGATTTATCGCCTTAAACCGTAGGGCCTGTGTCTCCAACTCACACACAGAGTGAGCAAGAGAGAGAGAGAGAGAGAGAGGGAGAGAGAGAGAGAGAGAGGGAGGCAAAGTCCTACAGACACTGTGCAGAGACTCATCCGGCTCATCTCAGATGCTTTTACCACCCGGTTTCTGCTCTGCAAAAAAGGCCCTTGAGTCTCACGTTTGTGTACTCTACCCAGTATTGTTTGGCGGTTCTTAGAAGATTTATGTTTCCCCCCACACACAGCACTGCCTCTGTAAGTGTGTGTGTGTGTGTGTGTGTGTGTGTGTGTGTGTGTGTGTGTGAGTGTGGTGTCTTCTTCCTCTGATCTTTAGCGGGACCCTTGAAAGTCTCGTCCCACGCCTCGTCAGAGACCACGTTGGGTGCAGTACGTTATAATTGCTTTGTTTTGACGCTCATCACTGCGCCTGTTGATTTATTTGTTTGGTGTCCCTCATTGGGAGAGGAGAAGAGAGAGGAGGAGCAGGAGAGTGAAGGGGAGAGAGAGAGTGAGAGAAAGAGAGAGAGAGAGAGAGAGAGAGAGGTTGCAGCGAAGAAGAAGAATGTGGGAGAGGCTGCGGATAGATGAGTAGGCCCCTGATGAGGCGGCTAGCTATGCGCAGGATTTGTGCACTGTGTATGTATGTATGTGTGTGTGTGTGAGGGTCTGTGAGTGTGTAGTCTCCTCCTGTAATTACGCTTTACGATCCAGCTCCTTGGTAAATGCTGCATAAATCTTCCCTCGCCCCGCAAGCCCTTCTGCCTCCAACCTTATCATGCAAACATCGCAATTCTGGCCACAATTTCCTCTCTTTATTGGCAGTCACTTGTGATTTAACGATCCTTTGATGATTGCACAGTAAAGTGGTGCGTAGCTGTCCACTCCAGATTGCAAAAGTGTGTGTCTGTGTGTGTGTATGTGGTTTAGTGAGGGTGTGTGTAGTTAAATGTGTGTGTGTGTGTGTGTGTCTGAGAATTTTCACTGTCGACTTGTTTTCTGACGAAATGCAGGCCTGTCTGGTCTCGGTCAACATCCATCAGAGGACAGTTTGTGCTACGAAGGTTTTTGTTACTGTTCTTTGTAAACAGAGCACGCTGTTGCTAAGGTGGGCTGTAAAATAATCTTTTAACTTTGATACAAACACTCACAAATTATCCTCAGGAAGTCTGCTGGAGCATGAGGTAGTCTGTGTGATGACCCTGTCCTCCCCTTTCCCTGCTTCCTCCACCTCCCACAATGCATCTCTTTCCCTCCTTTTCTCCCCTCTCTCTCTCTCTCCCTTTCTAAACATGGCTGACATCATTGTGTGTCCTATATCATCCTCCGAGTTTTGTCAAGGACTGGTTCAAAGGTCATGAAGCCATTCCTCACAGGAAGTTCAGTTTTTCCTTCAGTCCAACAGATGAAGGGGGAAAAAAAGGAAGGTGTCAGGCTGACCTAAAGCAAATAACCTGTCACTACCAAGAACACAGAGACCATATGTTTAAAACAGGTCCATGTGGTTCCATAATTCACCTCCAGTTTTTTTTTTCTCCTTTTTTTCTTTCATGACAGTGTACCATGATTCATTGGATTTGCACCTATTTCAACACAGTCCTCTCCAATGTAGAACCTCAAAGTAAGTTTGGAGCGCCGGGGTCAGGTGCGGATAAACATTTACCATTCCTGGACAAGACCAAGACCCCCTCTTCAGAAAAATCCTGTCTTGGACACGGCTACCGTAGCCTGGTCAGTGAGGTCACCTCCGGAGGAGCTCGGGCCATCTGTCTGAGCCGCCCGGGCTGACAGGCCACAGGCTGGGCGCAGGGTCTGTGTGTGTGTGTGTGTAATGTAGGTGAGAGTATAGTGTGTGTGTGTGTGTGTGTGTGTGTGTGTGTGTGTGTGTGTGTGCTTGTGTGTGTAGGTGTGTGAGAAAAAAGAAACACATACTGTGTGCATGTGTGCATTGGATAGAAAAAAATGTGTATATGTGTGTGTGTGAGAGAGTGTTTGTGTAATGTAGGTGAGTGTGTAGTGTATATGTGTGAAAAAAAGAAATACAGACTGTGTCCATGTGTGTGTTTGATAGGGAAAAAAGGCACTTTGTGTGTGTGTGTGTGTGTGTGTGTGTGTGTGTGTGTGTGTGTGTGTGTGTGTCTGGCAGTGTGTGTGTGTGTGTGTGTGTGTGTGTTTGTGACAGAGTGTGCTGTTTGTGTGTGAGTGTTGTTTGTGATAGTGTGTGTGTGTGTGTGTGTGTGTGTGTGTGTGTTGTTTGTGCCAGAGTGTGTGGGTGGTAGTGTGTGAAGTGAGAGGGGCGGGGAGTGTGTCAGAGGGAGACAGATATACGGTGGTCAGTCCTGTGGTATGCTGATGGCCTCCCCTCCCACTCCCTCTCTTTAGAGCTGCCTGCCTGCCTGCCTGCCGCTGTCCTCGTTCATCACCTGGGGTCGGCCCTGAGGGACAGGGAAGAGGGAGACTCTCTGGCTTCAGTGTGGTTGAGTGTGTGTGTGTATGTGTGTGTGTGTGTGTGTGTGTGTGTGTGTGTGTGTGTGTGTGTGTGTGTGTGTGTACTGTGTATGTCTGTGTGAAAGAGGAAGAAAGACAGACAGAGTGTTGGAAAAACTAAGTGAAGTTTATCTGACTGTGGGTCAGAGTATTTGTAAAAAGGACAGACACCGAGATAGAGGAAATGTGTGTGTGTGTGTGTGTGTGTGTGTGTGTGTGTGTGTGTGTGTGTGTGTGTGTGTGTGTGTCTTTGTGTGTCCTCACATTGGCCTCGTCCTTGCTCAAGTCTAGGCGTCAGCTGCTGGACAGCGTTTGCGGAGTGGCTGCCCCGTGCCTTTAGATCCCAGTATCAAAGCGTTACGGGCCTCATTAGCCTGTCTCATCCATCACACACACAAACCCACCCACACACACACACATCACACACACAAACCCACACACACACATGTGATGATGGGAGACCCACAAAGCTCGTGACAGGAGATGGTCCGAACCCGGCCAACATCTTTCCTGTCAGCCTTGCTCTTTGTCTCCCTCTCTCTCCCTCTCTCTCTCTCTCTCTCTCTCTCTCTCTCTCTCTCTCTCTCTATCTATCTCTCTCTCTCTCCCTAATCTGTTTGCAACCTGGGCCGGTGTCGAGGACGAGTGAGGGGCTGATTTATTCCCCTGGAGCCATGTGCTGGCCATAAACACAAGCGTGTGAGCATATTGTGAGCCTGCAGATCATATTTTACGCCATTAACGCACCATCTGCTGCGCCCTATAAGCATTCATTACACATAATGGCATCCTCTCAGCAGGGGCGCCTAGGTGTACACCCTGTGAAACACAAGTATGCACACAACAACACTCTGACATCTTACAGACATACACGTACACACACACACACACACACACACACACACACATGCAGACACAAACACACACACACTAGTGTGCAGCAATTACGCGGACAACAGCCCAGAAAGTTTGTTTCTCTTACTCCTAAACTGCTCAAATTGCAAACACGTTCATGCATTTCCTTGTCTCCCTGTCTCTCTCTCTCTCTACACACACATGCATGCACGCACGCACGCACACACATGCATGCACAAACAGACAAACACACACACACACACACACACACACACACACACTCAAGCACAAACAGCAAACAGCAAACAGCATGAGTGGTGGGCCGAGGCCACTCTCCCGCCATCAGCTCCTTGAATAAGATAAGCAGGCTAATGACTGAGAGCAGGAGGGCAAGAGCAGGTCACCACTCTTTATCAGAGGAGAAGAAGAAAAACAACTGCTAAGGAGGAGGGAGGGAGGGAAGGAAGGAGGACGGGAAGAAAGGAGAGAGGGAGGGAAAGAGAGAGGGAAAGAGGGAGGGAGAGGACAGGAGGAGGAGAGAAAGACGTGGGATAGTTTTCATCTCGCAGGGGCCGCCACGTTCAAACGGGGGCCGTCTCGTATTAGAAAAGGAGAGCAGGGGAGGGAAAGGCTTTGTAGTCTAGTGTGGCTCAGGTTCACCGGGAGGTCACCAAAATGACAGGAGTCTCTCAATGGCCCGGGCAGGAAGTGGGTCATTAATAAGAGCAGCTGATTGGCTGCCACAGCTGAGCATTCCATTGGAGGGGCAGGAAACAGCAGCCGAGCCAGCGCTGATGGAGTAGATTAGGCCTAATGATTAAAGTGTGGGATTCAACCACTATCATTTACACTAAGGCAGCGGAGAGAGAGAGAGAGAGAGAGAGAGAGAGAGAGAGAGAGAGAGAGAGAGAGAGAGAGAGAGAATCAGGATCAGGCGTGATCTGATGACCTGTCCTCAGATGACTTTCCCGTGTGTGTGTGTGTGTGTGTGTGTGTGTGTGTGTGTGTGTGTGTGTGTGTGTGTGTGTGTGTGTGTTCACACGCACACACACAAATTTGGGTTTGCCTTTAAGACATCTTACAGGAAGAAAGGATGGGGTGTTTTACAAACATTACAAGGTTTGACCGGAGGAAAGAAAGCTGAGACTAGATAAAGGGATAAAGTGTGTGTGTGTGTTGAGGTCAGTAAGAGATGGTATGCGTGTTTGAGTGTGTGTGTGTGTGTGTGTACTGTACGCGTGTGTGACAGAGTGAGAGAGGGTGAAAGAATGCGCCTGTGTGTGCTTGTGTGTGTGTGAGAGAGAGGAAGGTTCAGAGAGAGTGAAAGTATGTGTTTCTGCGAGGGAGTTTGGTCTGAGACAGACTGTGTGTGTGTGTGTGTGAGTGTGTGTGTGTGTGTGTGCAAGCATGTTCAGCTGGAGCTGACAGAGGGCCATTCATCCTCCATGCTAGAGGAGACAAAGTGCCAGTGCGGGTCTGGACAGCCGCCATAAATCAACCACCCTGAGACACACACTACCTACAGCTTATTACATTCACACACACACACACACACACACACACACACACACACACACACACACACACACACACACACACACACACACACACACACACTACTGCTTATTACTTTCACCACGGCCCAGCAAAGGCTGCTCATCCTCACAGGACACATTCTCTTTACCTCGCCCCCCTCTCTTCTCTTTCAAACACACACACACACACACACACACACACACACACACACACACACACACACACACACACATTACATCTCTCTCTGTGTGTGTGTGTGTTTCTCTCTCTCTCCATTCTTGTTTCCTAATGTCACGTCCTTAATCCTCGCTCTGCTTTTCCCTAAGTGTGAGTAAATGAGAACACACAGCAGAGAGTGTTTGCAGTCCAGGGCTTTAGGAATGTGAATGAGGAGGGAGAGTGCAGTGTGTGTGTGTGTGTGTGTGTGTGTGTGTGTGTGTGTGTGTGTGTGTGTGTGTGTGTCGGAAAGACACCAACAGGGCTTACCGTATCTGCAGTTGGAGGAAATGAAAACCAACTGTAAGCATCATGACATATCTTTTAAACGCAACTGCTAGTGTTGTGGAATTGACCATTCATGTTTAGCATATCATTAGGCCTACACTACCATTTCTTCATTTCTCTTTTCTTTCTTTCTTTCTTTCTTTCTTTCTTTCTCTTTCTCCCCTTCTTTTTCTCCTCCAATGGCCAGGCTAACTAATGGAGGATCCACTACATCAGGGTAATGATCTTGCGGTGGCTCTGCTGTGCTGGTCTGCATCGACCGCCGGCTGATTTATTTCTGCTTCCACCTGATTATTGGGTCATTCATCAGGCTGGGATTACCCTATCAATATCGCTGTCCGCAACAACCCCCCCCACCCCCCCCCCCCCCCCCACACACACACACACACACAGATCCGAGCCCAGCACCAGCACCAACCCTGGACGTCCAGCCTCCGACCAGGGCCCTCTCCACCCCCCCAACCCTAGTCAGACAGGTCGGGGCACCAGAGGGTTGTGTGAAATAGCACCCCTAATGGCCAATATCAACCAGATGACTGGCTACTCATTCATGCACTCTCTCACGCACACGCACACACACAACACTAAATGGCTACACACATGCACACACACGCAAACACACACTGTTCAATAGCAGTGCCACAGTAGGCAGGCACCCTGCATCGCATCAGCAGTCTGTGCTAAGCAGATGAAATGCATGTAAGCATTCAAGCAAGGTGGTTAAAGATGTGTGTGGCTTCAACGTTATCCTCTTAAAGGAAAAACAACAACAGCAGCAGCCCAATTTATGGTTAATACAGCTGCAGCGTGGGGAGAAAACGAGCTTCTTCGTCATGATAGGCCACATGGATAATACTATCACTCACTCACTCACAAAACAGCAAATCAGTGGTAGACATGGTTTAGGCTAGGAAGTTTGTGGGGAAGGGGGTGTTTGGGACTTCTTCCATGGGACGCCCCTAATTGACTGAGCTCCGCAACTGTAGGGGGTGGGGGACCCGACATGGTTTTTACTGGGACCGGGCAGAAAGATGAAAGGAAAACCCTGTCTGTTCTCACCTCGTTGGCGGCATTACTATGGCTGGGATCCACTAGCCCAGGTCTCCCTATGGGGGGGAGAGAGAGAGAGAGAGAGAGAGAGAGAGAGAGAGAGAGAGAAAAGAAAGGAAAAGAGAGAAAGATGAAGAAAAAGGGGTGACCAGGTTCACACGCGGGCCTGCAGGCTTCCTGCATGTCCATAAAAAGGTTTAAGTAGACAGCCAATCAGCATGGCTCCACACGCCACATCACAGCCTTTTTTTTCCTTTTTTTTTTTTTTTTACAGGCGCAGACGTGCCTCATTCTTGGGTCTGGGCCGTTAAAAGGATGGAGTTACGGGTGGAGAGGTTTAATAAGGAGCTCACAGGGTTTGTGTTTCTGTTTCGTAAGTGGATCTGCCTCCACTCTCCTCCCCACCTCTGCTACAGTGCAGTACAGTACCTCACACACCACCATTCAACAGCTCATAACGGCTCCAATTTTTTATTATTTACTTTGGCTTGTAGAAGCTCTTCAATTTTTTAACTTGTTAGGTACCTTTTACCCTAAATTCTTAGCGATCGTAGCGTCAGTGGTGGTCTTACAACTTCTTAAGATCTCTGTAAGACTTCAGACGGTTTCGGTTCATCCCAGCAGCGGGGCCAACCTCTCTGAGGTTGATACCCGTCTGAAAAGCCTCTGACAGCTACTTTTTTCTTTCTCTCTCTCTTTTATGAGGAAAAAAAATCCCCTTCTGACTAGGGGCCTGAAGCTCATGAGAAACACTGTGAGCTATGAGAGACGAGTGGGATCGGAGCTGAAATGTGACGGAAAATCACCGCCGCGCCACAGGCATCTCTGCGGCCACCGCCACTACCACCACCACCGCCATCATCATCATCCCCCTCCCTCCATCCCTCCCTCCCTTCTCCACCCCGGGGCCACAGAGCCGCCACTGAGCTTAGAGGGCCCTGGTGCTCTGAGCCTGTCCCGTCCGCCCCTAGCCTATACTGCACTACCTCCTCCTTCTCCTCCCGGTTAATTTGCGGCCTGGGCTCGGCGCTGCCTGTCGGAAAGGTAATGAGAGAGACGAGCTGTCAGGACATAAATGAAGAGACACGGCCACGGTCTGTGATTACCCAGCCATCATTTACGCGGGCCAGACGAGCCGGGATGGACGCTCGGCCGCGCTCACATCTGTTCCCAGTCTGTACTCGCCAAGGACTCCGTTAGTCATCCGCACACACACACGCACACACACACACCCTTGTGACTGTTTTTAGTCAATAATGCAAAACAACACTCACACACACAAACAGACATAAACACACAGACAAGTTCATTTCTTTTTCTGTTTGTGTCCATTACAAGACCACAGCTCTGTTTTGCAAGGGCCCTTGACGGTTGTTTGTGAACATACTTTAGCATCTGACCTAGCGTCTCTCAAATATAATTGAACACTGTGCTTTTAAGTGCCATGGGGGTGTCTCCATCCTTCTCACACACACACACACACACACACACACACACACACACACACACACACACACACACACACACACACACATCTACGACCCTGGAGGGACATTAGTCCCACTCTGTCAATTACTGACAAGTGCAGCCTCATGATCGATGACTTAAGAGACAGAGAGCAAAACGAGTAGGCATTGATTCATCAACAGATAAATGTACATGCACTTGTACTTGAACACACACACACACACACACACACACACACACACACACACACACACACACACACACACACACAAACCCCTCCCACCACAAATTGGTGTGTCTCTCCCTAGCGAAGGGTAACTCTGATTAGCGGAGACAAGTCATTCACAGGCCACCCTTTAAGCAAGTCTAGTAGGTTGCTCACTCCTTCATCACATCACAGTTGGAATTGGCGATGTGTGGTGTGGGGTGAGGTGGGGTGTGTGTGTGTGTGTGGGGGGGGGGGATCTCGGATCCTCCTCACGGGCCGGCAATTCATCATCCAAGTGAGACAAAAGTCCAGTGGGAGGAGCGGCGTCGCAGCCAACCGCCACGACTGGCATCGGATGCAGTGTGTCAGCAAATCAGCCCCTGTGAGGGAAAAGAGAGAGAAGAGAAGTGTGTGTGTGTGTGTGTGTGTGTGTGTGTGTGTGTGTGTGTGTGTGTGTGTGTGTGTGTGAGAGAGAGAGAGACTTCTTTCAGTCCTTCCTTACCCACTTACCTCCTCCTCCTCCTCCTCCCCTTCCATTCTTCCTCTTGCAGTGATGAAGTTGGTATTTAATGTCGGTGTCACTGCAGAAGGTAGGCTACACAATGGCTGTCACTTGGGCTAATTTATTGGGACATGCCCGCAGCGGTTGGATCCATGCGCTGTAATTAATGAGCATGCCTTGCAACATTGTCAGATGGTTGTCTCCCAGTCTGTTAAGGATGCTGTAGTGTGTGTAAGGAGGCATCCATACTAAAAATGTATAAAGGCACGCATGCAGGCACAGGCACAGGCACAGGCACACACACACACACACACACACGCACGCACGCACACACACACACACACAACCAGCCTTCAGAAAGTTACATCATACACCACTGCTGTGCTGACAAACATACACAGCAGCACAAGACTGTACACATATTTCCTCTCTCTCTCTCTCTCTCTCTCTCTCTCTCTCTCTCTCTCTCTCTCTCTCTCTCTCTCTCACTCACACACACACACACACACACACACACACACACACATCTTGGTGTGATCCCAAAACACCTTGTTTCAACTCATGACATCCCCCTCATCCCCCCTCCCTCTCTCTCTCTCTCTCTCTCTCTCTCTCTCTCTCTCTCTCTGTGAGAAGCTCCCTTCTCTTTGTCTGCTGTTGCTAGAGATTACATTTCAGAGGCATCAAAAACACAGCAGACAGCATGGATAGGATAATCAATCACTGCACTTGTAAGAGAGAGAGAGAGAGAGAGAGAGAGGGTAAAAAGAGAACAATATAGACAAGGTAGAGAGAGAAGAGGGGGAGAGAGAAGAGAAGAGGGGGAGAGAGAGAGAAGAGGGGGAGGAAAGGAGGGTAAAAAAAATAAAATACATATATTCAGTTATGAGCGCTGGCCATATCAGGCCCAGGGAATTGGAGCCATAAATCAAGAAGCCTGTCAGAGAGGGTAATGCATGGAGGGAGAAGAGAGAGAGAGAGAAGGGTGAGAGGTATGTGTGTATGTGTGACTAAGAGAATGAGAGAAGGATAGAGAGAGACGGATGGAGAGATGAGAGAGAGAGAGAGAGAGAGAGAGAGAGAGAGAGGACATACTGGCAAAAGCCTCCACAGCGTCCTGCGCTAGAATGCAATTTCCCTGAATGTCAGACGGAGCGACGCAGAGCAGATAACGCGCGGCGAGCGGCGCATCTGTCCTCGACCCCCTGAACGCCGCCGCACGGCCCAAATCTCATTACCCTGACATGATAGAATTTGCTCACAGTGTAACCTCATTACTCGCACTCGCCGATAAGCCCTGTAATTGGCCACGGCACTGTAATGGGAACCTGAACCCTCCCACACCACCACCATCACCACCCCCACACGGAGGGCATTTGCCCAAGCATGGGAAGGGCAGTGGTGGCACAGGCGAAGTGGGCCCTGTCTCCCACTACAGCCATGCTACGTAACCTCTGACCTCTTCCACAATGTACCACACTTTGGCATGTCAAGAACGTTCTTAGAACATCTTATATCGCTTTCAGAATGAGAATGAGATATTATTGGTCAAGTATATCAACACATATTTCTCCCGAACTACAGGAGATGTGAATCAGTAGATCCACAGTATAGGATGACACTAGGTACACCTAGGATGACAGTAAAGCCCTGGAGTGCTGTGTATTCAAAAGTATTATTGTGATTTTTTTTTTAAATCATTTACCTTTACACACATACTGTAGTAGCCTATATAGCATTTGGGCTATGACAGTTAATAAACCTACTTTACAAGTACTTAATTTGTTTAAATAATTATGATATGAAAGACATTGATACATTAGTAATATGATGAAGACCAAGTCATATTACAGTTAGAAAAATCAGGAAGTCACAGCACATTTGAAAAATAAAACAACTATATTACCATGTTTGACACACGGTTGGAGTTGACTGTGCCCATCTGTCAGTTGTCTAATTAGCTGTCTTCTGTGCTATTGAGTCCTGTGCTGTAATTTCCATGGAATTTTTCTGGAGGGCTGCAACAAGAACAGCAGAATACAGTATATTTACAGGATCATCTTACACATGATCTGTGAATCTACAGAAATAACATGCAGAAGCATATTTACAGTATATCTGATGTACTTGTGGAGGAACTGAAAAATACTTGTTACACAGACACACACAAACATACACACACACACTTCATGTGCCATAATCACATAACACCAGGTCATTCAGTTTCAAGTGATCCTATATTGTCATGTGTGTACTTAAGATACTGGCACTTTAATTTCCTTCTGGACTAATAAAGTATCTATCAATGACATACCATCTCTCTATCTATCAATGTACTGCATCACTGTATGGTTGCTCTCATGATAACCAGGAGAAGATTGAGCGTTTTATTTCCAAAACTGAAATAAATTTTGAAATATCTGTCAGCTTGAAATACAGTATGTCTCATCTTGAAATATCTTCAAAAATCCTACCCTCTTTTTTTTTTGAAAAAAGTACATTTTTGATGAGCGTATAATCACTTCACTATGTGGTACACAGAAGCTGAGCAGATGCCTTTGAGAAATCCTGTGTAGTATATTTGCCCTGAGTTGACACCCAACCACAAGAGAGGAGTGCCAGAAATCCCATGAACACCCTGAACACGTGCTCCTCTCTCGGCGGCAATTTGTCCAGCTGTAAAGCGAAGTAGGGCATATATAACTGTGATAATAATAGGCACGCCGGTGCGGCCTGGGCCCACTGTAATTGAGAAGTGTGTGTATATGTGTGTGTGAGAATGTCTCTGTATATGTGACTGTGTGTTTGTGTGTGTGTGTGTGTGTGTGTGTGTGTGTGTGTGTGTGTGTGTGTGTGTGTGTGTGTGTTCGCAAGGGTTGGATGTCCCACCCCTGGCCGCAGACCACCCACACCTCGCTGCGGCTTTGCTAGCCTCTCGGTGCTCTGCGTCTCCCTCGTTAAGCTAAATTAGCCCCATCCACACATTTCCCATAAGCCAACCCAGTCGGGCAGCCACTGTGAGCCAGACAAGCAGCCAGTCCAGGGCCTCAGCAGCGGGGCCAAACCCAGAACGTGGAAAACTTGACCCAACAGACACGTCGGGAGCTAAAGAGGGAGAAGTTTCTGTGCCGATTGGTGTTGCTGGAAGCGAACGATCCACAGGCCTGTTTTGTGTTGGGTCCGTGTCATTTTGAGCTGTGGCCTGGAAGAAAAGTGTTAATTCAGCAGAGCCATTTGTTTATGTAAACTGGCTAATAATATGGGGCAATATGGTATTTCCAGATTAAGACCACAGTCTCCACGCTGTTCTGGTCCCAAGACAAACTGCCAGCTTACACACACACGCACACACAGACACATACACACAGACAAGCAGAAACTCACATATCCGCAGAGTAAATGTGGACTGTACACACAACAACAGACACACAAATGCAAACATGCAAAACACAGAAAAGTATACCAGCACACACTAGCAAATTCATGAAATATATACACACTGGCAAATTCATGAAATTAATTGGTGTCCATGAACCCAAATTCCCACAGGACAACGTAACACACACTCCCAACGTGCCAACCTGACAGTGAAAACCCAACACAGAGACATATAACAGGCACAGAGATACAGTACGCTACAAGTAAGTGAGAGGTATGGTGAGTGAATATGTGAGCCTGGGTTTGTATATGTGTGTTTATACAGTATGCCATATAATACTGAAACTTAGAGAAGCAAATTCACATGACTCACACAACACATGTTCAACACACACACACACACACACACACACACACACACACACACACACACACACACACACACACACACACACACACACACACACACACAGACTTTCTGACCCCCATCACCCTGTGTCTCTCTCCACCCCATGTGGCCCATGGCCCCCCAGCAGTCAGGCAGGCAGGTCTGGCTGGGTCAGTGCTGCTCTCTCTGCTGTCGCCCTGACCAGCTGCTCCACTCAGTGACCTGTCAAAGCCTCAGTGCACGTGGCCAGGCAGGCAGGCAAGCAGGCAAGCAGGCAGGCAGGCAGGCAGGCAGGCCAAGCTAGGCCAGGGCCCTCCACCGTGGGCAGCAGGGGCCCAGGCCAGGGAGGCCTGTCTGCTGACCTATCCGCATTCTTGTGTGGGTAGGCAGGGAGGAGGAGGAGGTGGTGGTGGTGGTGGGT
>JAODXP020000019.1:12557872-12562872 GCA_027497455.2 Sardinella longiceps
AGTCCACATCCTGAGGCATCTACCTCTACCAGGAACCTCTTGTTGAAATCTGGGGTCTGAAGTACAGGGGAGGCACACAGACAACTCTTCAAAGCATTAAATGCAACTTCACAATCAGCACTCCAGACTACAGGATTACTGGCTGACTTTTTTGTCAGATCTGTTAAAGGAGCAGCAAGAGTAGCACACTGAGGAATAAAGCGGCGATACCAGCCAATCATTCCCAGGAAGGATTTTACCTGCGTCTTGGTTGTTGGTCGTGGACTGTCTCTGATGGCCTGTACCTTGTCTACTTGTGGTCTGATTGTTCCCTTTCCCAGCTGATAGCCAAGGTACCTGGTCTCCTGCTTTGCCCACTCGCACTTCTGGACATTCAAAGTGAGACCAGCCTTCTGGATGTTCATCAGGACCCGATGCAGATGCTGAAGATGTTCTTGCCAGGTGTTGCTGAAAATGACAACATCATCAAGGTAGGCAGCACTACAATCAGTACAATCCCAGAGAACACGGTCCATCAGACGCTGAAAACAGCCCGGTGCTCCATGGAGCCCAAACGGCATCATACGGAACTGGAAGAGGCCCAATGGTGTGCGAAAAGCTGTGTAGGTTTTGGATTTTTCTTCTAAGGGTACTTGCCAATAACCTTTACAAAGGTCTAGTGTTGTGATAAAATTGGCATGGCCTACCTTCTCCAGAAGCTCATCAATGCGTGGCATTGGGTACGCATCCGAGTGCGAGATGGCATTGAGCTTCCGAAAATCAAGGCATACCCTTAGGGATCCATCCTTTTTGGGCACGATCACAATTGGGCTGCTCCATTCGCTTGTGGAGGGCTCTATGACCTCCAGTTCCAGCATGGTTTGGATTTCGGTCTTCAGAGCACCAACCAGCCTTTCAGGGATGCGGTATGGCTGTTGTCTGATCGGAAACTGGCCATCCCTCAGATGGATTGTGTGCTCAAGGACAGTGGTCTTCCCTGGCCTCTGTTGGAACAGTGCAGGGTAATGACTGAAAACCTTCCACAAATCTTCTTTTTCTCACCTTCCAGATGATCAAGGTCCACGTCTGTTGCCCCACTCCACGCTTGCAACAATTCCTCTGGTTCTGCCTCCTCTTCCAGATACTGCACAAACAAAGCCGTCTTCTTGGATTCAGGTCTCTCACGCCAGGCCCTGAGAAGATTGACATGATAAATCTGAGTGGGCTTACCCTTCTCTGGATGGTTGACCTCGTAGGTTGTCTGGTTCACCCTCCGTTGCACCACAAACGGTCCTTGCCATTTTGCCAAAAGCTTGCTGGTGGAAGAAGGCAACAACAGCAGCACTTTTTGTCCTGGCTGGAACTCCCTGGAACGAGCATGTTGGTCATACCACAGCTTTTGTGTCTTTTGCGCTGCCTGGAGATTTTCTTGAGCTTGCAGGTGGTACTTCTCAAGCTGGTCACGCATCTGGAGCACATACTGCACGATTCCCTGGCCCTTGGACTCTGCCGGAGTGCCCTCCCATGAGCTCTTCAAAAGGTCTAGTGGACCCCTCACTGGCCAGCCATATAAAAGCTCAAATGGTGAAAATCCTGTCGATGCTTGAGGGACTTCCCTATAAGCAAACATCAGGAACGGCAACCACTTGTCCCAATCTCGGCCTGTGTCATCAACGAACTTGCGGAGCATGGACTTGAGCGTCTGGTTAAATCGCTCTACCAGACCGTCCGTCTGGGGATGGTAGGGCGTGGTCTTCAAAGCCTTGATACCCAGCTGCCGTTGAAGTTGAGACATCAGACGAGACGTAAAGTTGGTGCCTTGGTCGGTAAGTATTTCTTCAGGTATACCCACCCTAGAAAACATCTGCACCAGAGCACTAATCACCTTTGGTGTGGTTATACTTCGGAGCGGGAACACCTCTGGAAATCTTGTGGCATAGTCACATACTACCAGGACATACCGGTAGCCTGCACTGCTTCTCTCCAATGGGCCTATGATGTCCATGGCAATTCTTCGGAAGGGAGAAGTGATGACTGGCAATGGACACAGTGGAGCTCGCTCGGACCTACGGACAGGAGAAGTTTTTTGACAGACAGAGCATGTTCGGCAATATTGTTGTGTGTCAGTATACATGGTTGGCCAGTAAAACCTATCACCTAGCCTTAAGTAGGTTTTCTGTTGACCCAGATGCCCAGCCCATGGAATTGTATGTGCAATGTGGAGAACTAGCGGTCTACAGCTAACTGGCACCACTAGTCTTTTTACCCCTGCCTCAGTTTGACTATACAGCATGTCATTCTCAATCAGGTACATGTCTGGACAAAACTTCTTACTGAACCCCGTTTCTGCCTTCTCAAACAGTGGTTTAAGAGTAACATCTGCCCTTTGAAGTTTCCCAAAATCATATGGCACTTTCCAATCCACCTCTAAACCTTCAGTATTCAGTTTTTCAAAAGACCTGCCATTACAGTACTTCTCCAGCCTTCGCTGGCGGCGTGACTTCCGGGGCCCTTTTTCCCCTCCCTGGAACAGATCGTCTGACATATTAGGAAGTGGTTCCATTGCCTTCTGAGAACGGGTTACAACAGGACATGACACATGAACATCAGCATTATCATTGGCACAAAACATTTCATCTTTCACAGCCACCCCCAATAGATCTCCCCACACTGGCACATCCCTCCCCAATATAACATCACAGGGTAAGTTTTCCACCACCACCATTCTTAACAGATATTTGAGTCCATCAATTTCCACCATAAGTTCTGCCAAAGGGTGTCGTTTCTGGTCTCCATGAACACATTCAATGACTTTCTGCTTCTGATAGTCAATGCAATTCAAAGGAACATGGCATGTCTTAATCAAAGAAACAGCACTACCAGTGTCTACCATAGCATCAAGCATGACCCCATTAACTTTCACTTTCTGGTTTACTGGTTCCACATGTTTAACCTCAGGACCCACATCCCCTTCTCTAGGTACATAACAGTAACCAGACAACTTTGATTTCTTCAATGGACAAACTGATGCCTTATGGCCTGACTGTTGGCAGAAAAAACATATGAGGGTTGACTTTGCTTTACCTTCAACTTTGTCAAATTGAGACACCCCCCCAAAGTTACCTCCACCTTGCCTGTTGTCCTTGGCTGGCCTCTGGGAGAACGCTGGACGATTGGGTGCCCCCTTGTGGGCATTAACATATTGCAACGCCAGCTTAGCTCCAGTAATTCCATCTTGTGGCTCATGTTCACGGACCCAGGTCCGTATCTCAGGAGACAAAACGTTCAACAGCTGCTCCAGAATGACCTTCTCACCGATCTCTTCCTTGGTATGTTGATCTGGGAGCACCCATCGACGGTAGAGATGCTTCAGTCGGTGGTAAGTCTCCATGGGCGTTTCCCCTACTGGCGTAGTGGTCTTCCGAAATCGTTGCCGATATGTCTCCGGAGAGATGTCAAACTTTAGCAGTAGAGCCTCCTTCAGCTGCTGGAAGTCATCTGCGCGATCTTCATCCATGGCGGAATACGCTTCGAGAGCCTTACCAGTCAGCAATGGAACCAGTCTCACTGCCCACTCTCTTTCTGGCCACTGCCAGGTACGAGCCATCCGCTCAAATCTCAGGAGGTAATTTTCAATATCCTCCCCTTGCTGATATAATGGCAGCTTTGGCTCCTTTCGTCTGGGCTGGACTGCTGGATAGGGCGATGGTGGTGGCTGAACTGCTAGATAGGGCGATGGTGGTGGCAGGACAGCTGGAAGCAATGGCGGCTGCTGCTGCTGGGGCTGGACTGCTGGATGTGATGGCGGCGGCGGCTGCTGCTGCTGGACAGCTGGATGTGACGGCGGCGGCGGCTGCTGCTGGACTGCTGGCTGTGACGGCGGCGGCTGCTGGACTGCTGGCTGTGACGGCGGCGGCTGCTGGACTGCTGGCTGTGACGGCGGCTGGACTGCTGGCTGTGGTGGTAGTGACGGCTGCGGTGGCTGGACGGCTGGATGTGATGGCTGCGGTGGCTGCCGGAGACCTCCTGGTGGCTGAAAGGGTGTTGCAGGTGGGAGTTCAAGTCTGGGACTTTCTTCACCCAGAAGAGTGGAAAACACCATCTGGTGAGGGGCAGGCGGTTCTTGACGAGGACGCATTGCTGTAACAACCTCTCGGAATTCCTCCCGCATAGCTTCATCACGTTGCACCTGGGCCTCATCTCTCATCTTCTGCGCTGTAAGGAATTCTCGCAGCAGATCTGTCAGCAATGTGCCGGAGTCAGAAGACTGTACCTGAGCAGATGTGGCACCCCTGGTGGAAGTCTTCGGTTTAGCACCCTGCCTCTCATAGTCTTGAGACGCAGCCCCTTCTGGCTCTTGCTCCCCTCCAGACTGAACGCCTTCCCAGTCATCCTCCTTCATTTGTGTCGATACCTCTTGCTGGGCTGGTGACTTTTGCTGCGCAGCAGCTCTCCTCTGGGATCCTCGAACTTTTTTCCGGCCGGCCATCCCACTTCTGACACCATATGTCACGTAGGTTCAATGTGTGACGCAAATGATGACAACGGCCAAAAATAGCACTTCAGTGCAAGTTGGTTTATTGGGTCCGGTTTCCCAAAGTGATGACAAAAATGCAACAAAAGTCAAAATATAACGATTGTTTAAAGTTACTAAATTCTTCAAATAAAATAAAAAATAAAAATAAAATAACAATAACAAAAAAAATATTCCCACAATAGGAAACAATAACTCGCACTAATTAGCACCCAGGACTACACCTAAGATGTAACGCAACCACCACAACAACCCACTAGCTCCATTCTGAGGGTTTATATAGAACTACTCCCCACCCACTGGAAGAGACCAACCAGCTTAAGAGTTCTAATTCACATAAACCATCAATTTACATAATAATTTCAGGTTTAAGTTAACATGTACAATTCTCATAAATATTACACTCATTATCCATTCACAATAAATAGACATATTCTATACAGAACAGATAATTAATGTTAATTGGAATAAACCAATACATCTCATG
>JAODXP020000019.1:12567872-12573842 GCA_027497455.2 Sardinella longiceps
TCTCTCTCTCTCTCTGTGTGTGTGTGTGTGTGTGTGTGTGTGTGTGTGTGTGTGTGTGTGTGCACATCTGTGTCTTTTGTGCAATGCTAGTATATGCTTATTATAATGGAGGAATGTGTGTCTGTGTGTCTCTGTGTGTGTCTGTGTGTCTTGTGTGTGTGTGTGTGTGTGTGTGTGTGTGTGTGTGTGTGTGTGTGTGTGTGTGTGTGTGTCTGTGTGTTGTGTTTGTAATACTAGTGTATGCTTATTATACTGGGTGAATGTGTGGGTGTGTGTGTGTGTGTGTGTGTGTGTGTGTGTGTGTGTGTGTGTGTGTGTGTGTGTGTCCATCTGTGTCTGTTGTGTTTGTAATACTAGTGTATGCTTATTATACTGGGTGAATGTGTGTGTGTGTGTGTGTGTGTAGAGAGAGAGAGAGATAGAGAAAGAGAGAGAGTCTAGCTGTGTGTCCTTGTGTGTGTGTGTGTGTGTGATTATTTTTGTGTCTGTGTATGAACCTGTCACTGCTCACAGCAGAAGGCTAAGCTGATAGGACAGCTGAATTGAACTGCACGTGACACATCTACAATGCAACATTCACAATAGAGGATAATGATGTGCACACATACAAACACACACACACACACACACACACACACACACACACACACACACACACACACACACACACACACACACAAATACCCACCCACACATACACAAGGACACATGCAGGCACGCACAGATTCACTGTAAGCAGGGAGAAAGTGACATCTCTCTCACAGTATGTGCAGAATGCCTGTGTTTGTTTGTGTGTCAGTCTGTCTTCTTCTCTCTCTCTCTCTCTCTCTCTCTCGTGTGTGTGTGTGTGTGTGTGTGTGTGTGTGTGTGTGTGTGTTTCTCTGTCTCTGTGTGTATCTGTGTATTTATCAGTGTGTGTGTGTGTGTGTGTGTGTGTCTGTGTGTGTGTGTGTCTCTCTCTGTGTGCCTTTTTGTGTTGCTATCACTACTGTGTGCCTGTCATCATGAGTGTGTGTGTGTGTGTGTGCGTGTGTGTGTGATGGGCACTGCAGTGGCGCTTGTGTCTGACAGGCCTGGCCCTGTGTTGTCAGACGGAGAGCTGAGCCCTGCTCCCCTACCCTCAGCACCCCCTCACCCCCCCCCCCTTGTGTGCTGTGCTCTGATGAGCCATGATAGGCCCCACCCAGCAGGCCCTGTCTCCATCAGTCAGCACATCCCCAGGCCTCCGTTGGGGCCCTGCTTTACAAAACACATGGAGTCTCAACACTGCGCTCTTTGCTCTCTCTCTCCTTCCTCCCTCTCCCCCTCCTCTCCTCTCCTCTCCTCTTCTCTTCTCCCCTCCTCTACTCTCCTCCCATCCTTTCCGCATCCCTTTCACTCCCACTCCACTTCTATGGCGTTTTTTCCCCTCTATCCTTTCCCTTCTTCTTTTTTTCTCTCTCTCCCTCTTTTTACAGGACTGGAAATATATTGCCGGGCCCGGAACCTGCTGAATCCAGCTGGCTGGTCGTTAGGTGCGAAACTACGGCGATAAAAATGCAAGCGCACCGAGTATGCTAAACATGTCATTGCAGCCCAATCAAAAGTCCTTCAAGGTAACCTAACATTAAGAGGAAGAAATGAAGGAAGATTGCACCCATAAGTACACCCACACACACTCACTCACACACACACACACACACACACACACACACACACACACACACACACACACACACACACACACACACACACCTCATTTCCACCTCCAAGTAGGTTGATCTAAAGAACATGAGCGATGAGCGTCGAGCTAATGGAGACCATCTGTCCCAGTAATGAACAGACTCATCCCAATGGCTGTTTTTTAATTAAAGGTACTGCATTAACTCGCTACTGCCTTGCTTATCAGCAGTCACAGTCATTATGCAAATATAATAAAAGATCATCAAGGCAGCTTTGAAAATTTATTAGCCACACGATGCCAAGATGCCCCCCGCCCCCCCAACACTCACCCCCCCTCATCCCCCTGTAATGGTTTTCGGCAACAGATAGAGGGGCCTAGATGTTCATTTCCTGTCCAGAAATCAATTGCGTACCCCCCCCCCTGCCTGCTCCCCCAAGATGGCCCCTCATATCTGGGGAGGGGTGGTCCAACATGCCCCATTCCAGACATGGGTGCTAATGAGAAAGAGTGAAGGAACATTAGGAGTCATACATCTTCAGGAGTGTGATGCTCATTTTAATAACAGAGAGAAGACCAGGGTGTGTGTGAGTATGTGTTAAAGGAGGAGGGATGTTGATTTGACAAGAAATGTGGGAAAGGGGGGGGGGGGGCGGAGGTGGTCAGTGAGAAACATGGCATCTATGTCAAAGTTAAACACCAAAGACCTTTCTAATACATGACATACTAGTGTCAGTGAGTGACCGTTCTGGCCTTTGTACCCTGAAGTATAAATTACTCATCAGTCATTTGACATGAGGTATTGACACAATGCCTATAATATTTTAACACAATTATATTCCCGCTGGTAAACAACATTACTAAACAAGAATATAGTTTAGCTTCTTATGTGCTTACATTTGATTAAAGTAATACTTAAAATGCTGTTGTTCAAGCTCACATAGTCCTGTTGAGTTGATTGGAAGAAGAAGAAGAAAATTAGTTTCATCCTAGACTGAATAGTGAACTAGCATACTGTGCTAACTGAATGAAGCTATGTGAGATTAAACTGGAAATGAGTTTAGGACTCGATTCCGTTAACGTTAGCTTCTGATTCACTATAGACTGCCTATGCTAAACTAAATTCTCTTGTTCGTCTCATATACACAGCATCATGAGGACATGTGTTTTCTGTAGCCTTCGAATTTTTCTTCAGATTGTTTTTTTAGCTTGCTATAAAAAATAATATAGTGCTATATGGGATTATTAGCTCCTCGAAGGTTTAACTAGCAGTGAGTGGATAAGGAGAGCCTCTCCCTTTAAATGCCAGATCCTAGGATAAAGTTGCTTCATCCACATTTTGACATTGGCCTGGGGAGTGTGATAGGCCAAGAGAAATGAAAATAAAATGGATTTCTCTGGAAAAACAGAAGAGTGTCTTTAAGAAAACAAAATTAATCAACGTTGTTCATGTTTGTACACGGCATGGTGCTGACTTTAGGGTGTATTTATTTTTTCTTTTTGCGCATGTGTGTGTATATATGTGTGTGTGTGTGTGAGTGTGTGTGTGTGTGTGAGAGAGAGAAAGTGTATGTGAGAGAGAGAGAGAGAGAGAGAGAGAGAGAGAGAGAGAGAGAGAGAGAGAGAGAGTCGGCCTATCTGTGTTTGCACTTCACACTCCAGCTGCTGGTTTGCTCAATGTGCTGTGTGTGTGTGTGTGTGTGTGTGTGTGTGTGTTGGGGGTGGTGATCTTACTCCTCTGTGACCTTGCAGTCATTAATCTCACTTCTTGTCAGGGTAATGGATGATGATGGACAAGCCAATGTTTGCTTCATATCAGTATACACACACACACACACACACACACACACACACACACACACACACACCTGCACTACACACAGGGCGCCCCACTCTCCAATAACACACACACACACACACACACACACACACACACACACACACACACACACACACACACACACACAGGGCGCCATGATATCCTTACATAGACAGACACACACACACACAGAGACGCACACACACACACACACACACACACATCAAACACATTCACTGACCCTCAGTCACTCACCCTGGGCCTGACAGTGTATGAAGCGGCCATTCAGCGAGCGGCTCCTAAATCTGTCAGGTGTGTAAGCAGTGCTGAGACGAGCTGTTGGCGCTGGAAGCCTCCCTGTGACACAAGCGCTGTCATTGTGTGAGCCAGAGTCCGGTCACACTCAGCACGTACTGGCCAGGAAAGTACAGGGGACGACCGGTCCAGACCTCCATGCTCCTAGTTCCACACACACTCCCTTCACCTGGTGCAATGACGACTAACCCCCTCTGCTGGTAGAACAGAGGAACACAGTCAGGCAGTTACCACCAAATTCACCCACACAAGCCCCAGTTCTGACCTATGATTATCTATGGTGAATACAAGGTGTTAGTAGGTATAGATGAGAATAAGGGAATAATGCATTGACTTCATTACAACAGTGTGAATCAGATCATTTGATAATCACACACTGTACATTAAGTTGTTAAATATTGATCAATTATTGATCAATGTTTTCTTTACAAGATTTATTGCTCAAATGACAAACTGGAATTGTTGGACATTGCATACTCCATGTCATGACAGGCTTTTATGTTATTAAGTGTGGAAGATCTAAGCAAAAGGACACACCTTGGATGTGAACTTCCCACGTAATAAATGAAACTGTGGTTGTGTCTACGCACAAAGATCTCCCAAATCTCTCTCTTTCTCTCTCTCTCTCTCTCTCTCTCTCTCACACTACACACACACACACACACACACACACACACACACACACACACACACACACACACACACACACACACACACGCACACACACACACACACCCATACCTACAGCATTTTAAACCTGCATAGCAAGCACAGTGCTGCCAAAGGCCTGCCAACAACAAAAAAAAAAAACATCAAAATTATACGCTTGTGGTGTCACACAGAGGTTAACAACACAAAAAAACCTCACACTAACACGCCCTCTCTCATCCCCCCCCCCCCCCCAAAAAAAACACAAACACACACACACACCCATCACCCCCTTCCTTCATCATACTCCTCCCACATCTCCACCCCTCCCTGTCCAGTCTGCACCCCCCCAACCCCCCTTCCCTTCCCGCTCCAGCACATTTCAAAGCAATTACTCTATGTTGATTTAGCTGTCACGGGGGGCATGTGTTTTAGCGTGATTTATAGACTGCGGCCCGGTGCCAGTTGACTCGCGATAAATTGCACAATATTTTCGGCGGGCCCTCATTTGCTTAGAGTTACATTAGAGGGCCCATGATTGCTGTGCAAAGTCATGCAAATGAGTTGGAAGAGGGGCCCCATCACTCATGATGTCATGTAGCCAATCCTATTATTATTTATTACCATAATTGCCCCCTGTTTCCTCAGGCCACGGCTTACAGCTGATGTATGTCGTGACAGCTCCACTCTGACACACAAGGATGGGTGTGTGTGTGGGTGTATGCTTGTGTTTCTGTGTGCTGTGTGACTGTGTGTTTGAGTCAGAGAGAGAGAGAGAGAGAGAGAGAGAGAGAGAGAGAGAGAGAGAGAGAGAGATGTGTGTGTGTGTGTGTGTGTGTGTGTGTGTGTGTGTGTGTGTGTGTGAGAGAGAGAGAGAGAGAGAGAGAGAGAGAGAGAGAGAGAGAGAGAGAGAGAGATGTGTGTGTGTGTGTGTGTGTGTGTGTGTGTGTGTGTGTATTTATGTATGTTTTGATAGGGGCCTTTATTTCAGCAAGCATCCTCCAGCAAGTCTAGATCTGTCATTTTAATGTGCCATGCTTTTGTGGTGAGCAGAATGCCAACTGGATAACTTATACAGACGACTTTTACAAATATATTTCAACCTCACTGGAGACAGGAAACTGCAGTAGACAATATGTTAATGTGTGTGTGTGTGTGTGTGTGTGTGTGTGTGTGTGTGTGTGTGTGTGTGTGTGTGTGTGTGTGTGTGTGTGTGTGTGTCTGGCGTGTGCATGCATTTATCAGGAATATATCCGATATGCCATGGAGAATTCCCTCCAAGAATTAAAATAATACTCCTTTACATCAAGGCAGACCTGCTGCTGATCCACACGCCTTGATGATTTGTTGATGATAGCTTGTCTCTGAACCAGAGCAAGATGTCTGTCAAACATCCCCTACAGATATATGATGTCATCAAAGGCGATGTGATCACAGATGATCCTTTGTGTGATCATGGATCAGAGACAACATCATCTGTTAAGAGATGAGGAGATGAGGTGTCCAGCTTACCTATCCACACACACAC
>JAODXP020000019.1:12573942-12576442 GCA_027497455.2 Sardinella longiceps
CACTCTTAAAATTGCAGGGTTATTTTTGGGCAATTTGAATAACCTCACATGCTGGCTTCCCCAGCTACTAGATAGCTAAGCTACAAAGAAGTAGCTAGGATGTAGCCTACTTGTTTATTGAACTTCAAAACTACAGTATTCACACTTAATGTGAATGCGTGCAGAAACCACGCCTGAACTTGAGCCTGTTTAGGTGCAAATCTTTAATAACTAGCATGCATGTCTGCATGTCTACTGTTAGCAACTGACAACTTAAGCTTGAGTGAATGGTAGTGAAAGGGGGCAAGGGTCTGTGTGTGTGGGTGTGCGTGCGTGTGAGAGAGGGAGAGGGATAGCACATATAATGTTAGTATTTTAATAGAAATATGGCTAATTGGCTACCTAAGTAGGGGTTAGTACACATTCCTGAACTGTCCCTACAAGTTAGAGTGTCTGGTTATGGCATGAAATGCTCTTAACGTTAGCTTACTATAGCCTAATATTAAATGTAAATTTGTGCATTCAAACACAGATAACCAGGCCATTATGGTCATTGTTTTCAACAGCTGAATCATGTCTTCCATGACTGCCTGCCATGCGTTCCAGTCCATGATCCTAAACGAGGAAATTCTGAACCAAATCTTTGCAAAGGTTGGCCTAATGTTAATTTACATTTTATATCATAATGTAGTGATCAATTGTCAGAAACTAATGAGCTAAACTTATGTCTTCAGCTCCAGTGCCCCCAACCACTCCTGCGTCCACCTCATCCTCCCTACAAATCCTCAACCTCTGAACTGCTGGCCGCCTTCTAAACTTCAGGTAGGATTCTCAACCATTTCTTTAGCCCCACTTAAATTTGGGACTATTCATAAACTATTTAAACACTGATAATCCTAATGCCAGACCTTTTTGTCATTGGTGTTCCACAGCTGTATCACCCCTTCCCATGACTATCCACAGTGCTATTCCACATAGTAATTTTTCACCTGACCCCGAGGCATTTGGAACCAAAGCAAAAGGTATGCAAGCCTACATGTATATTTTTTATTATAATGAAAGTGATGAATTCTAGACAGATGTAATGTATCTGATGTCACATGTCTTCAGTTGCAGTGCCTACTCTTCTTCGAGCTTTCACCGCACCCCACCTGTTCACCCCATGCACACATCCTCATAAGGTGTCCCAGGTTTCCATCATACTTCTGTCAGGTGGGCATCAACTTTTTATTTTTTTATTTTTTAATAAACATTCAGATTTGGAAGTCAGGCTGTCTGCTCATTGATCTGGTGAATCCCTATATTGTCTGTTACAAGATTGTGTTGTGTTCAAGTATTTTAACAAGCCATTAGCTTAATTTAAGGACTTCATATTTTAGATACTGTTACATTTCAGGCCTAATTGTTAGTCTTTTTTTTCTTTTCTAGAAGCTGAAAGGAAGAATTGGTCTACTGCAGTTGCTGCAGACACTGGGTTTGATTCCAACACCATCCGTTGGAGGCATAATGCATGACTCAAATGCAATTCTCGAAATCACGCTCACAAGATAAGCTCTGATGGTCAATGTTTAGTATCAAAACGCCAATAACTACAGCAATGTGCAATGTTTGTTTGGATAGACTATTTTGGATAAACATTTGGGTAGAGTATTTTGTAAACAAGCATAGTTATGTATTTGACTTTTGAATGTTTCGAATAAACAGTTCTCTCAATCTGCTGTTGTTGATTTATAAATTGGCTTTATATACTTATGCATATAGTAGGCCTATGTAGCCTATATAGTAAGAATATAATAAAATATAATTAAGAAATAATCCTGTAATAGATGGAAATAAACTAAAATTAAATTAACAATAATGTAAAAAAAATAACTTTCAACCCACATCTGTGGTAACATTAACCCAGCAGTGAGTAAACATCTACCCAAAGTTGGGTAAGAAGTACAACCCAATATTTTGGGTCAAATTGATAACCCAACTAAATGAGTTACCGTAACCCAAGTTTGGATTGGTCCTTTTTTTACTCAGGTGGTGGGTTATAGTTGAGTTACTTTTTAACCCAGCAGTTTTAAGAGTGTAGTGAAATCGTGTGGAAGTGGTAAGGTGTGCGAGCGAACGTTTGTGTGTGTGTGTGTGTGTGTGTGTGTGTGTGTGTGTGTGTGTAAAGGTGTGTATTATTGTTAAAGTTCTTTTGGGATCTCATGTAGACATATTAAATGTTCCCATGCGTGAGGAAATCCTTTACATTGATTAAGAAATAAAACAACCAAGAATATGGGCCTTGACCCACAAAAACTAATGTCTGGTGTATAGCATGAATGAGAATGATTATAATAATAAATGTTTATATTTCCCAAATGAACATGCCTTTTTTTGCATCAGCTTCAATCAGAGGAGAGGAGTGTATTATAATATTCCTACCAATGAACGATTGCTGCCAAGGGCAGCCTTGGGCTTGAGTTAATGCATTAGTTAATATGTGACTGAATAACTCTAATGTGCAATGTCGTTACCAAACCAA
>JAODXP020000019.1:12581442-12593942 GCA_027497455.2 Sardinella longiceps
AGAAAGAGAGAGAGAGAAAGAGAAAAAGAGAGAGAAACCATGCAATAGCAAGAGTGAGAGAGAAATAGGCAGAGCAGGACACCTGGTTGGTGCCACAAAGGGGTGGAGGACAAGAAGAAAAGAGACAGATCACCAGGTAGAAACAGATAAGCGCGAATGGGAGGAAGAGAGGGAGGAAGAGAGTGAAGAGGGTGAGCAAAGGAGGACGAGAAGTTAGTTAGCATTCAGCGGCGTCCGTGGCGCTGCTATCATTACCATACATCAGGACAATAAATGAGCCTTTCAGCGGCCCTTAATAAGAGTTTGATAAATCATCAGGCGAGAATTAACTAGACGTCAAAACAATGTGCGCAGCCTGATGGATGGGCAGAGAGGGGCGCGATGGCACAGATTAGTCTGTCCATGCAGGCAGGGGGGTGGAGTGGGGTGGGTGGGTCTGGCTGAGGGTGGGGAGAGGTAGGGGGGGGGCAGAGGCTGGGCTGGGCTGGGCTTTGGTAGGGGGTTGTGGGGTTGTGGGGAAACACACTGACAAGGTCATAAGAATCATTGGTCGTGAGGACCATGGGGAGGAGGATCATGATGAGGGATCTGAGGAACACGGATGGTGCACAGGATCCGAGAACCCTGGAAGCAATGCAGCGTGGGAAAACGCACGCACGCACGCACGCACGCACGCACACACGCGCGCACACACACACACACACACACACACACACACACACACACACACACACACATTATAATAGGCATATAGTGTTAAAGACACAGAATAGGTAGAGGCAGAAGAGGAGAAGGAGTTCTTCTGGAGGAGGAAGAGTGAGAAGTACGGAAAGAGTGACAGAGAGCCAGACAGGAAGTGAGGCGGTAGTGTAGTAACTGACAGTGCAGCACTGTATTCAAATCAGGCTAAAGTACAATTGCAGTAGAGGGTATATATATAAAAAAATTCGAATCATGCTGTCTGCATTTTTACAAGTTTATATGGTAGTAGCTGTACCGGAATAGTAAAAGAGGCTGTCTGTGATGAAATTTTTATTAAGGCTATGGTGTAGCGGTGAAAATATGAGGAGGAGATGACAGCTACTGACAGACAGGGTGAGAGCATGACAACGAAAAAGAGCATGAGACAGACGGAGAGAGAGAAAGAGAGAGAGAGAGTGAAGTGAAAGAGAGAGAGAGGAAAGCAAGAGAGAGAGAGAGAGAGAGGGAGGGAGAGAGACAGAAAAAGAGGAGTGTCTCTGTAATAGTTGGCCAAGAGTACCAAAAACAAAAATGATGCAGACTGAAACGAGGGATTGCCAAAGAGAAATAGATCAAAAAAGATAAAGAGAAAGATGAACTGAAAGAGAGAAAAAGACAGGAGGGGAAAGTTAGACAGAATCAAGCAGGCAGACAGCTCAATGGAGATACAGAGTTTCAGACAAAGAGATAGAGTGAACCACTGAAAGAGAGAGTGAGAGAGAAACGGTGAAATAGAATGAAAGAGAGAGAAAGCGATAGACCGAGGAAGAATGCGGACACGTGCAGCCCTGAGGGTAGCTAGTGATCGTCATCCCCGGACTAGTGCTAGCCATAGCCATTAGGTCCCCCCTCTCTCTCTCTCTCTCTCACACACACACACACACACACACACACACACACACACACACACACACACACACACACACACACACACACACGCACGCATACACACACCACCCCACACCAGTGTCACCACTGCTGCCGCGTCCCCTCAGTCTCGCCTGCGGCGACCGCGGGGAGCTTTAATTGCGAGGCGCTGACCTTTTCCGGAGTCGCCGTGACAACACTGTCGGCGGTGGCGCGAGGTGACGGCTGTCCGATTAGTCCTGACAGGAGCGGAGCGGGGCGCAGCCGAGCCGCCGCTAATTGGGATCCGTCCCGGACGCTGGTTGGCTGGCCGTGGCCGTGGCCTGGGTACTGCTAGGCTCCAGGGAGGCCCACGTCAGCTTTAGTCAGCACTCAGCTCACTCGGAGCACTCTCTCTCTCTCTCTCTCTCTGTGTGTGTGTGTGTGTGTGTGTGTGTGTGTGTGTGTGTGTGCACATCTGTGTCTTTTGTGCAATGCTAGTATATGCTTATTATAATGGAGGAATGTGTGTCTGTGTGTCTCTGTGTGTGTGTGTGTGTGTGTGTGTGTGTGTGTGTGTGTGTCCATCTGTGTCTGTTGTGTTTGTAATACTAGTGTATGCTTATTATACTGGGTGAATGTGTGTGTGTGTGTGCGTGTGTGTGTGTGTGTGTGTCCATCTGTGTCTGTTGTGTTTGTAATACTAGTGTATGCTTATTATACTGGGTGAATGTGTGTGTGTGTGTGTGTGTGAGAGAGAGAGAGAGATAGAGAAAGAGAGAGAGTCTAGCTGTGTGTCCTTGTGTGTGTGTGTGTGTGATTATTTTTGTGTCTGTGTATGAACCTGTCACTGCTCACAGCAGAAGGCTAAGCTGATAGGACAGCTGAATTGAACTGCACGTGACACATCTACAATGCAACATTCACAATAGAGGATAATGATGTGCACACATACAACACACACACACACACACACACACACACACACACACACACACACACACACACACACACAACTACCCACCCACACATACACAAGGACACATGCAGGCACGCACAGATTCACTGTAAGCAGGGAGAAAGTGACATCTCTCTCACAGTATGTGCAGAATGCCTGTGTTTGTTTGTGTGTCAGTCTGTCTTCTTCTCTCTCTCTCTCTCTCTCTCTCTCTGTGTGTGTGTGTGTGTGTGTGTGTGTGTGTGTGTTTCTCTGTCTCTGTGTGTATCTGTGTATTTATCAGTGTGTGTGTGTGTGTGTGTGTGTGTGTGTGTGTCTCTCTCTGTGTGCCTTTTTGTGTTGCTATCACTACTGTGTGCCTGTCATCATGAGTGTGTGTGTGTGTGTGTGCGTGTGTGTGTGATGGGCACTGCAGTGGCGCTTGTGTCTGACAGGCCTGGCCCTGTGTTGTCAGACGGAGAGCTGAGCCCTGCTCCCCTACCCTCAGCACCCCCTCACCCCCCCCCCCCTTGTGTGCTGTGCTCTGATGAGCCATGATAGGCCCCACCCAGCAGGCCCTGTCTCCATCAGTCAGCACATCCCCAGGCCTCCGTTGGGGCCCTGCTTTACAAAACACATGGAGTCTCAACACTGCGCTCTTTGCTCTCTCTCTCATTCCTCCCTCTCCCCCCTCCTCTCCTCTCCTCTCCTCTTCTCTTCTCCCCTCCTCTACTCTCCTCCCATCCTTTCCGCATCCCTTTCACTCCCACTCCACTTCTATGGCGTTTTTTCCCCTCTATCCTTTCCCTTCTTCTTTTTTTCTCTCTCTCCCTCTTTTTACAGGACTGGAAATATATTGCCGGGCCCGGAACCTGCTGAATCCAGCTGGCTGGTCGTTAGGTGCGAAACTACGGCGATAAAAATGCAAGCGCACCGAGTATGCTAAACATGTCATTGCAGCCCAATCAAAAGTCCTTCAAGGTAACCTAACATTAAGAGGAAGAAATGAAGGAAGATTGCACCCATAAGTACACCCACACACACTCACTCACACACACACACACACACACACACACACACACACACACACACACACACACACACACACACACCACTCATTTCCACCTCCAAGTAGGTTGATCTAAAGAACATGAGCGATGAGCGTCGAGCTAATGGAGACCATCTGTCCCAGTAATGAACAGACTCATCCCAATGGCTGTTTTTTAATTAAAGGTACTGCATTAACTCGCTACTGCCTTGCTTATCAGCAGTCACAGTCATTATGCAAATATAATAAAAGATCATCAAGGCAGCTTTGAAAATTTATTAGCCACACGATGCCAAGATGCCCCCCCCCAACACTCACCCCCCCCCTCATCCCCCTGTAATGGTTTTCAGCAACAGATAGAGGGGCCTAGATGTTCATTTCCTGTCCAGAAATCAATTGCGTACCCCCCCCCCCTGCCTGCTCCCCCAAGATGGCCCCTCATATCTGGGGAGGGGTGGTCCAACATGCCCCATTCCAGACATGGGTGCTAATGAGAAAGAGTGAAGGAACATTAGGAGTCATACATCTTCAGGAGTGTGATGCTCATTTTAATAACAGAGAGAAGACCAGGGTGTGTGTGAGTATGTGTTAAAGGAGGAGGGATGTTGATTTGACAAGAAATGTGGGAAAGGGGGGGGGGGTCGGAGGTGGTCAGTGAGAAACATGGCATCTATGTCAAAGTTAAACACCAAAGACCTTTCTAATACATGACATACTAGTGTCAGTGAGTGACCGTTCTGGCCTTTGTACCCTGAAGTATAAATTACTCATCAGTCATTTGACATGAGGTATTGACACAATGCCTATAATATTTTAACACAATTATATTCCCGCTGGTAAACAACATTACTAAACAAGAATATAGTTTAGCTTCTTATGTGCTTACATTTGATTAAAGTAATACTTAAAATGCTGTTGTTCAAGCTCACATAGTCCTGTTGAGTTGATTGGAAGAAGAAGAAGAAAATTAGTTTCATCCTAGACTGAATAGTGAACTAGCATACTGTGCTAACTGAATGAAGCTATGTGAGATTAAACTGGAAATGAGTTTAGGACTCGATTCCGTTAACGTTAGCTTCTGATTCACTATAGACTGCCTATGCTAAACTAAATTCTCTTGTTCGTCTCATATACACAGCATCATGAGGACATGTGTTTTCTGTAGCCTTCGAATTTTTCTTCAGATTGTTTTTTTAGCTTGCTATAAAAAATAATATAGTGCTATATGGGATTATTAGCTCCTCGAAGGTTTAACTAGCAGTGAGTGGATAAGGAGAGCCTCTCCCTTTAAATGCCAGATCCTAGGATAAAGTTGCTTCATCCACATTTTGACATTGGCCTGGGGAGTGTGATAGGCCAAGAGAAATGAAAATAAAATGGATTTCTCTGGAAAAACAGAAGAGTGTCTTTAAGAAAACAAAATTAATCAACGTTGTTCATGTTTGTACACGGCATGGTGCTGACTTTAGGGTGTATTTATTTTTTCTTTTTGCGCATGTGTGTGTATATGTGTGTGTGTGTGTGTGTGAGTGTGTGTGTGTGTGTGTGTGTGAGAGAGAAAGTGTATGTAGAGAGAGAGAGAGAGAGAGAGAGAGAGAGAGAGAGAGAGAGAGAGAGAGAGAGAGTCGGCCTATCTGTGTTTGCACTTCACACTCCAGCTGCTGGTTTGCTCAATGTGCTGTGTGTGTGTGTGTGTGTGTGTGTGTGTGTGTGTTGGGGGTGGTGATCTTACTCCTCTGTGACCTTGCAGTCATTAATCTCACTTCTTGTCAGGGTAATGGATGATGATGGACAAGCCAATGTTTGCTTCATATCAGTATACACACACACACACACACACACACACACACACACACACACACACACACACACACACACACACACACACCTGCACTACACACAGGGCGCCCCACTCTCCAATACACACACACACACACACACACACACACACACACACACACACACACACACACACACACACACACACAGGGCGCCATGATATCCTTACATAGACAGACACACACACACACAGAGACGCACACACACACACACATCAAACACATTCACTGACCCTCAGTCACTCACCCTGGGCCTGACAGTGTATGAAGCGGCCATTCAGCGAGCGGCTCCTAAATCTGTCAGGTGTGTAAGCAGTGCTGAGACGAGCTGTTGGCGCTGGAAGCCTCCCTGTGACACAAGCGCTGTCATTGTGTGAGCCAGAGTCCGGTCACACTCAGCACGTACTGGCCAGGAAAGTACAGGGGACGACCGGTCCAGACCTCCATGCTCCTAGTTCCACACACACTCCCTTCACCTGGTGCAATGACGACTAACCCCCTCTGCTGGTAGAACAGAGGAACACAGTCAGGCAGTTACCACCAAATTCACGCACACAAGCCCCAGTTCTGACCTATGATTATCTATGGTGAATACAAGGTGTTAGTAGGTATAGATGAGAATAAGGGAATAATGCATTGACTTCATTACAACAGTGTGAATCAGATCATTTGATAATCACACACTGTACATTAAGTTGTTAAATATTGATCAATTATTGATCAATGTTTTCTTTACAAGATTTATTGCTCAAATGACAAACTGGAATTGTTGGACATTGCATACTCCATGTCATGACAGGCTTTTATGTTATTAAGTGTGGAAGATCTAAGCAAAAGGACACACCTTGGATGTGAACTTCCCACGTAATAAATGAAACTGTGGTTGTGTCTACGCACAAAGATCTCCCAAATCTCTCTCTTTCTCTCTCTCTCTCTCTCTCTCTCTCTCTCACACACACACACACACACACACACACACACACACACACACACACACACGAACACACACACACACACGAACACACACACACCCATACCTACAGCATTTTAAACCTGCATAGCAAGCACAGTGCTGCCAAAGGCCTGCCAACAACAAAAAAAAAAACATCAAAATTATACGCTTGTGGTGTCACACAGAGGTTAACAACACAAAAAAACCTCACACTAACACCCCCTCTCTCATCCCCCTCCCCCCCCAAAAAACACAAACACACACACACACCCATCACCCCCTTCACCATACTCCTCCCACATCTCCACCCCTCCCTGTCCAGTCTGCACCCCCCCCCCCACTTCCCGCTCCAGCACATTTCAAAGCAATTACTCTATGTTGATTTAGCTGTCACGGGGGGCATGTGTTTTAGCGTGATTTATAGACTGCGGCCCGGTGCCAGTTGACTCGCGATAAATTGCACAATATTTTCGGCGGGCCCTCATTTGCTTAGAGTTACATTAGAGGGCCCATGATTGCTGTGCAAAGTCATGCAAATGAGTTGGAAGAGGGGCCCCATCACTCATGATGTCATGTAGCCAATCCTATTATTATTTATTACCATAATTGCCCCCTGTTTCCTCAGGCCACGGCTTACAGCTGATGTATGTCGTGACAGCTCCACTCTGACACACAAGGATGGGTGTGTGTGTGGGTGTATGCTTGTGTTTCTGTGTGCTGTGTGACTGTGTGTTTGAGTCAGAGAGAGAGAGAGAGAGAGAGAGAGAGAGAGAGAGAGAGAGAGAGAGAGAGTGTGTGTGTGTGTGTGTGTGTGTGTGTGTGTGTGTGTGTGTGTGTGTGAGAGAGAGAGAGAGAGAGAGAGAGAGAGAGAGAGAGAGAGAGAGAGTGTGTGTGTATTTATGTATGTTTTGATAGGGGCCTTTATTTCAGCAAGCATCCTCCAGCAAGTCTAGATCTGTCATTTTAATGTGCCATGCTTTTGTGGTGAGCAGAATGCCAACTGGATAACTTATACAGACGACTTTTACAAATATATTTCAACCTCACTGGAGACAGGAAACTGCAGTAGACAATATGTTAATGTGTGTGTGTGTGTGTGTGTGTGTGTGTCTGGCGTGTGCATGCATTTATCAGGAATATATCCGATATGCCATGGAGAATTCCCTCCAAGAATTAAAATAATACTCCTTTACATCAAGGCAGACCTGCTGCTGATCCACACGCCTTGATGATTTGTTGATGATAGCTTGTCTCTGAACCAGAGCAAGATGTCTGTCAAACATCCCCTACAGATATATGATGTCATCAAAGGCGATGTGATCACAGATGATCCTTTGTGTGATCATGGATCAGAGACAACATCATCTGTTAAGAGATGAGGAGATGAGGTGTCCAGCTTACCTATCCACACACACACACACACACACACACACACACACACACACACACACACACACACACACACACACACACACACACACAACTTGTAAATACAGTGTTACGGCGGTTTTGCCGTTTCGCTATCTAAGTTTTGAAATAATTATTACTTTGGTTTTGGAAAATTGTAAATGCTTAAAATAGCATCAAGCTTATGATTATGAATGATTTTTGTTTTATTATGTGAACTTTACGTTGTGTTTTGGATTTGGTGTGACATCACGGGTCAGAGGTGAAATGGGGTCAAAGGGTTATATGGCGGCGGCTGGCTTTAGTTTGTGGATGGAGAATGCAGCCGGGTGCTTTCACACTGTTTTGACCACGCTTTCTGTTACGTTTCGTTTATTTCTCAACTCTTTCGTTAAGTTTTCGTAATACAGTTTATTTTTCAACCAGTTTTCACTTATATCTTTTTGCCACTTGGACTCAATAAATATTTTTTGTTAACGTTACACGAAGTGTGCGTCCGATCCTGGCCCTGGCCCAGCGTTATTCATCCACTTGGATTTACTGGAAATCGCTACTACATAAAGTCAAAACAGTCTAAGGATTGAAGGACATGGATTTATGGATTTGGAGAACCCAACCTTAAGACGAATTTCGAAGTTGTGTCAACCATTCGTGAGTACTGCGGTGTTAATGCAACGTCGGGCCGCCGTGCCTGCAAGTTTTACCGCAAGAGCGCACGGAAAGGACGCTTGAATTAAGTTGAACTTTCTGGACATTGTGGAGCTCTGAATTGTGAGTTTGATGATCAAAATGGAAGACGTAAATGCTGTCGAAAATGTTGTTGATGATGGGGTGGAACAAGAAAATGTTGTCGAAGCCGAAAATGTCGTTGACAATGTTGTGGAAGAAGTTACTGACGAAGGGGTGGAAGAGGAAAATATTGTTGACGAGGCAGAGGCAGTTGCGGAGAAAGAAAAGACTTTGTTTAAACTGATCGGAAGCCGCAGAGGAAAGTTGGGTGTTTTAACAAGAAAAATAAATGAAATCGATGCACTAGTTGAAGCCGGTGACACTGAAGATGAAGTGAGAGTACAAGTCGAACATTTTAAGCGTTATTTGGAAGAATTTAATGCACTGCATGCATCTGTTCAAGCCTTATTATCTGATGATGAAAAAGGTTATGATCAGAAAGACTGGTATGAACCGAAAGCAAAACGTTTCAAAGATTTTATGGATGGCATTGAGTTTTGGCTAAAGGCCGATGAAGTTGTGACTGGTAATGTTACAGTGCAAAAACGTGTGGAATTAAATGTTGAAGAAGATGATGTGTCTGTGTCCCCTTCCGACAGCGCTTCTCAAGCCGCAGCGGCAAAGCCGCCAAGCAGAGTTTCTAGCCAGGGCAGCAAAAGCTCTGACTCGCTAAGTGAAGCGCGCGTGCAGCGCGCTGTGTTAATGGCACAGACGCAGTCAATGGACAAACAATTAGAGCTGGAAATCGAAGAATTGAGAATAAAATCAGCAAAGAAAAAGCATAAGTTGCAATCGAGAATAGCCGAAGCCGAAGCAGCTATCCAAGTGCTTGCTGAAACCGAACTTTTGCCCGTTGATTTCGTTACACCATCTGGAACATCTACGGAGTACAAAATTCCAACTACGAAAAAGAAAGTCCAAACTAAAGAACATGCATTGCCTCTTCACAGCACAAGCAAACGTAATGTTAAACTTGACTTCACACAAGCTGAACTTAAAACAGAACCACAAAGCTCATTCTCCAATGCCAAACCAGCTCCAGTCGTAAAAATAAAGGAATCTTCTCAACACGCTTCAAGCTCCGATAATAGCACTTCTTTGCTGGACGTAATGACCAAACAAAATGAAATAACAGAAATGCTTGCAAAGCAGCATATGCTGTCTCAACTCCCACAAAGAGAATTACCCGTCTTTCATGGAGACCCACTTCAATTCAGATCATTTATAAAAGCATTCGAACAAACAATAGAAACAAAAACGGACAACATGCAACAAAGACTTTACTACTTGGAACAATATACCACTGGAGAACCAAGGAACCTCGTCAGAAGTTGTTTTCACTTACCACCAGCCAGAGGTTACAAAGAGGCCAAAGAACAGCTCGAATGGCATTTTGGTAACGAAGTGAAAATCGCATCTGCTTTCTTGGACAAAGCGTTGAAGTGGCCTGTTATTAGGTCAGAGGATGCATTAGGCCTCAGGTCCTATGCAATCTTTTTGAAGAGCTGTAATAACACCATGGGAGAAATGGAATACACAACCGATCTGGAAACGCCTTCGAACTTGAAAGTCATTGTTTCAAAACTACCATTCAAACTGAGAGAAAAATGGAGAAATGTTGTCAGCAACATATATGAAACACACAAGCAAAGAGCCAAATTCAGAGATCTACTGGCCTTCATTGACAGACAAGCACGCATCATGCTGGATCCCATTTTTGGAGAAATTCAGAACCCTTTGAGTAAACCACCAGAACAAAGACAAGCCAAAGTCTACACACACCCAAATAGGGGGAGCAGTTTTGCTACAGTGGCATCAGTGCCTGAAGAAGCAAACATGCATTTAGAAACAAATAAACAACCCTTGAATGTCACCAATGCATTCACAAAGCCATGCATCTACTGCAATGGAAATCACCCCATGAATGTGTGTGAAACACTTTTTAATAAACCAAACGACGAAAAAGTGGAGTTTTTCAAGGAAAAAGGACTGTGTTTTGGATGCATGCAAAAAGGACATATAAGCAGAAACTGTCAAAAGCGTCTGACTTGCAGCATCTGTAAACAAAACCACCCAACGGTTCTGCATATACGAGCCAAAAGAACTCAAAGCAAGTCTCAGTCTGAGTCAATCGCATCCACAAGCTCCAACAGTTCTGATGCAGTCCTCTCAATGGCCACTGGTAGCAATACTGGGGCCGGGAAGACAGAATGTGCACTCGCCATCGTGCCCATCAAAGTAAAGTTGGAAAAGGGAACAAAATGTGTTCAAACATATGCATTTTTGGATCCAGGGAGTTCGGCAACTTTTTGTACAGAAGATCTGGCCAATCAGCTTGCAGCTCCTGCAAAGAAAACAGAAATAATTCTGAAGACAATGGGCCAAGAAAAGACACTGTCCTCACATAAAGTTTCAGGCTTGGAAGTCGCTGCACTGGACAGCGAAAACTTTCTAAAACTTCCAGATGTTTTTACCCAAAAGCAATTTCCTGTGACACACAATAACGTCCCAAAACAAAAAGACATAAGGAAGTGGCCTTACCTTAAAGAGGTTGACATAACTCCCATCAGCGCTGGCATCGGGCTCCTGATTGGGGTCAACGCTCCGAAAGTGTTAGAGCCACGGCAGATCATTAGCAGTGTCGGCAATGGACCTTATGCCGTGAAAACCCTTCTCGGCTGGGTTTTTAATGGCCCGCTAGGCTTTGATGGAAACATGAAGGATGCTTGCACTACAGTTAACAGAATATCCGTTGAAAGTAAGCTGCCATCCCAACCTGGAAAGCTGTGGTGCCTGCCACACTTCAGTGTTCGTCACCCACGCAAACGCAAGCTGCGTGTGGTTTCAGACTGTACAGGAACCTCTATGAATGAAGAACTCAAGTGGACCAGCAATGGTCGCACTGTCCTCGCTGCAACCCCAAAGAGAGACAGACCTAAAGAAATGTGAACTTTGGACCTGAGCAAGGAACAGCATCCAATGGAGAGAGCCCTTGATGCTCTATGGAACATGGAAAAGGATCAGTTTACCTTCAGCACAGCCAGCAAGCCTTGCCAGATAAAAAAGAAGGGGAAGTCCCCTCCATCGTCTGTACAATCCCTTCCTGGCTTCCATCATGCTGGTAGCAAAGCAGATCCTGCAAAAACTGCAAGATGAAAACTGACCTGGGACGAGAGAAATCGGGACGTTGAACAGAACTGAGAAATCAGGACATTGAACTGGTCGCCATTGCATGCTTCATCTTCTGGACGCTGAGGGAGTCAAAAAGCTTCATCCCGCCGGCTTTGGCCTCATCACTTCAGCACAACTACATCACTTTTGTGATGCTACGGTGGGTTATAGCGCTGTTTCCTACCTGCGGCTCACAAATGCTGATGGTGACATCTGCCTGTCATGCGCCTTTGCCAAAGCCAGGGTGGCTCAAGTCAACAACCATCCCCAGAATGGAGCTTGCTACAGCAGTCTTGGCTGCTCGTCTGGACGCAGCCGCAGCAGTCAAGACTTTCCTCCAGTGCCAGACATGGCCAAATAGCCCTCAGTTCCTTTAAGCCCACACAAACTGGACAGATCTAAAGCGAGCAGTTGCTTGGATTTTAAAGTTTTTAAAGACTCATTAAGACAGAAACTTGAATGGTGGAAAGGCCATATAGAACATTAGTGCCTTAAGTTGGATCCTGTGTGGCACATTGACACATTAAGAGTACACACAGAACACACAGAAACTTCTCAGTTGGAGCTCTTTTTTTTTCTTTAATTGAGTTCTCTTAGAAATTCATGGCCTGTAGGGCGCATTGGTCAAAGATGCTAAAGACTATGTGCATAAGAGCACGTGTTGGAACAAAGAACAATGAGTTTAAAAGACCCATAACCTAAGTTATGCCTTCTGTTAAGAAAAATGAATGAGTTTTTGGAAACTTTTTGAAATATGGGTCTATTGATAATATGCAATCTTAGTTGTAAGAAATGTGCAGTATGAATTTTGAGTATAATTTCAGCTTTTAT
>JAODXP020000019.1:12606442-12706442 GCA_027497455.2 Sardinella longiceps
CAGTTTCTTCCACATTATGTCACTTCTTACAGGAGGTGAGAATGCAGACCCCTATCCCTTATCACCCTCAGCCCCTGCATACTCTCAACAATTTGAGTCCTACAGACCTCCCACACCACAGCTAAAAATCAGACAGCTTCTGATAATTCATTCCAGTGCACTGTGTGCATTCTAGAAGGCCTAGAGAAACAGTGTTACCCAGAGACAACTCAGAGTGGAATGCGGAACGCAGTGACCTACACGCAGGCGGCAGAGGGGCTCGTCGTCCAGTCGCAGCTGTGCTAGTTTGGAGCGTTGGCGCAGCGTGCTCAGCCGTAAACTCATCTCGCCTTCACGTAGATGGTTGTCCTCTGCCAGCTGGGCTTCAAGAGCCGGCGTGTCTCCGCCCGTTACCAGTGTGTTGATCAGGTTGGGCACGTTAGCATTGAAGAATGTCTAACAGAAATAAGGAGGAGGGATATATAGTGGTTTTTTTTTTAAAAAAAACTTTACAATTACATTGATTGTACGCAGTCATTTCAAAATCTGGAGAAGCAAGCCTCAGTTTTGTCTATTGTGGATTCTTTTGATAAGGGATGGGGATGACTATTATAGCCAATAGGTCCAATAGTGTGACGGAAAATCTGTGTTGAATGGCAAAGTGTCAAGTTTTTCCACTGTACAGACATTCCAATTCTTAATAAAATTTGTAAGCAGGTCAGACACTATATGATTATATGAAATGTTTCACTAAGATACCTTGCAATCCGTATCTCTTGTATCTTTGTATCTGAACTGAAATGTGGTTTCTGTTGTGCAGGACCAAAGCACCAGCTTCGAGGGAAAAAGCATGATGAAACAGTGGAGGAGAAAGGAAGTACAAAGGAGAGAGAGAGAGAGACAGAGAGACAGAGAGAGAGAGAGAGAGAGAGAGAGAGAGAGAGAGAGAGAGAGAGAGAGAGAGAGAGAGAGAGAGAGAGAGGTAGAAGGGGTACATACAGCTGCCATGAGTGAGTCCAGCAGGCCCATGGAGAACACAGAGCCGACGGCAAACGCCTGCGTCAAAGACATGCAGGGACAGCTCTTCAGCTCCTCCACATCACTCACAAACTGCACATTGGTGGCATTCACTAGTGGAGGGACACCGAGAGAAAGGGAGATGGGTTAGCTGTGGGAACTGAAACACACACACACACACACACACACACACACACACACACACACACACACACACACACACACACACACACACACACAGCCTCTGGCTTGAAACTAAATCTACAGCCTCAAAGGGTCTGCATTTAAATGCATTGTACATAACCAGAGCTCAAGGTCAGTCTTTAATCTAGGCCATCAATAATCCCATGTTTTTTGTAGAACAAAAATTAGGTGGTGTGGATTTTGGGTGATAAAGAGTGCAGTACCAAGCTCCACCAACAGAGGCACTGTGGTTCCTTTCCTTGGAGGAGGTGGAGAGGCTTCAGGTAACCTAGGTCCTGAAATGAAACAGAGAACATTCTCCTACATCTTATGAAAAGAGACATAGTTGAATTAACTCCTAGTTAATTATCATAAATATATCATAATAAAACACAGTACTGATTGTGTAAAATGAATGACTAGCCTTCAGTGTTACTGACCATCAACTCCAATTTTTTAGACACTGGTACACTTTACTCTTCAATAATACTCCAATAATATTTAATTTCCCAAGTCTATTAATCAAACACCCGACTCCCACACCCTCTAACCACCGCCCAAGCCTTCCTTTTTCTTTCCACACTGGTGTATGGTCAGACACAGCCGCTGTGTCGCTCTTAGCAGACAGCGTGTCTTAATTATGGATTTATTGTATCATTAGCACATTTCTGCTGCTGGCGGCACATTGAGCCTGTCAAGGTTAATTACTGTAACATGTTTATTTTCTGTCAGCCCGTTCGGCAGACTGTCGCGCTAGCGGTTAGCTCACACACAGCGTGGGCACGACGGTGTGGAATCCCCTCGGGCTACCTCCGCTCAAATCGCCAGCCAGCCCGCACGTCTTCTTTTCCAGTCCTGTCTCAGTCTCTGGGCATTCCAAGTTCCATCTACCCACTATGTCACCTCAACCACACTGCACTTTCGTGAACCACCACACCGTGACACTCTCCTCCACCACCACCACCACCTCACACGTGGTCGTAATGGTAATTACTGTCCCGCCCAAACAGTGTTTGTTACCATGCACACCAAAACAGTGTTTTGCCCTGGTATGGGCTGAAGTGGACATGGGACACTACTGTATTTCATTTTGCCAACTCAGAAGACATTTTAAGTGCATAATCCACTTTTCTGAATGCAGATGACGCCAGGCCTGGCTATTTAAAAAATGACCTTAGGAGGGTCATTAAGAAATTATTCAGCTTGCCACAATCTGAAATGTACACTACCAGCCCACACAGAGATGCCTGGGGCTGGGGCTAGGGCTGGGGCTGCCAGCGTCATCAACTGAGGAGGCTGTCTCCTTACAGTAGGCTACTATGTGGAAATTTATCGAGAGACCATCTCATAATGCAGTAACCTAATGTGTTCTCTGAAATACCAGACATGGAAGCTCAGCACAGGCCCTGAAAATATCCTCTCACGCTCTCCAAAAGACAAAAATACATTTTTATATATATTATAAACCTTGAGTACATCCTTTCAGAATGACGCACACCAGCTCAGGAATATCCTGCCAGTGGCGGACTGGCGGTCAGTCAGACACCCACCTGGGTATCCGTAGCTGCTGCGACGGCCGTGCAGGCTCTGCGGCCGTGAGGGCTCACGGGCAAAACGTGCATGGAAGAGGTTGACGCAGGCCAGGATGGTCTCCTTGTCCTGCATGGATGACTCAACGTGCTTGGGGTTGCTGAAGGTGCTGAGGACCACACACATGGCACAGGTCTCCACCCGTACTGCCCGCAGGTCAGCCATGCACAGAGGAGAGCCCTAGGCATGCAAGGTGGAGAGAGTGAGAGAGAGACAGAGAGAGAGAGAGAGAGAGAGAGAGAGGGAGGGAGAGAAGGCAGAGAGGGGGAAGAAGGGAGCGAGGCAAAGGACAGAGGGTGAAAAAGTGATGGATGAGCGGTTGGAGAAATGGAAAGAGGGAAAGAAGGCAATGGAAGAAAAAGAGGAGGAGAAATGGACAGGGAGTAGAAGAGAAGACAAGAAGAAGGTTATGCTGCTCTGAACAGGATCTCTTCATCTCTTCCAGATGAAAATTAGGCTAAATTAGTTACAAGTCAAATCCCGGTAAAATATAAAGGTTTCTGTCTGATGTATTCCAGAGTCAGAATACTGTTAAGTACTTAATACTTTTGTGTTGCAGGTGAATTTGACCGTGAAATTTTTAAAGTTGCCGTAGATGTTTACATTTTACAAAGGTCATTTCTGACAAATGGCATGCTATTTACTGTAAGTTGCTGTGTTTTTGGAAAATAAAAAAATGAGTGAGGGGAAAAAAAACAAAACAAAGGTCATTTCCAACACACTCACTCTCTCTTTCACACACACACACACACACACACACACACACACACACACACACACACACACACACACACACACACACACACACACGTACGGGCAGAAAGTAGATTTTGGGGAAGTATTGAATGTTGGGCCACTCCCTGCTGAAGTAGCTGGGGTCCCCCAGGAAGACGACGGTCTTGAGCTCAGGGGTGGTGAAGCTGCTGGCCCTCAGGGGCATCATGAAGTCTCCCAGACCCAGCAGGCTGGAGCTCTCATCTCCAAACAGACACACCACCACATGCTGCCTCAGAGGCAACACAGAGGCCCTCTCCCTGGTCTGGGTACAAACAAACACAATGCAGGAGGGTAGTAGGACAGATGCACACACACACGCGCATACACACACACACACAGACACACACCCACACACACACACACACACACACACACAGCACAAACACAAGTAGGTGAAGCTGAACACATGCACAAGTCATAGTCACACGCTGCAGCTACTAGCCATTAAAAAGAAACATAATACATGAACAATCAGTAATACCAAAATTAGTAGAAACATACTAAAGTTTCACATGCAGTAACACAGTATTCTTGATGTTCACAATCTTAACAGCTCATCTATGAATTCAATTGAACAGGCACACCAAATGTGAAGCATTCGCCTTGAGGGTGTTCTTAAAGGCCTATATGGTAATCTTGAACTTTGACCTCTAACCTCCAACTATTTTATCAATTAATCTCTGAGCCAGATTGAACATCCATACCAAATTTGAAGCACATGCCTTGAGCTGTTCTTGAGATATGGTGTTCACAAGATCGGGACAGAAGATTTATTGTTAAACTCTTAATGCTATAATTGCCTGTGCTAGCTTATTTTTTTACCAATGAGACTTCCTCCAGAGGTATGGGGTTGCACCAGTGGAACATCCCAGTCGAGTCCAGCATCACCTCATCTTCCTCCAAAGGGTCCAAAACATACTTATCTTCTTCCAGCTCCGGACTCCACACACACACACACACACACACACACACACACACACACACACACACACACACACACACACACAGACACACTTTTAAACAGAGAGTTGAAGCAGTGGAAATGTCTACAATGAATGCATAACGTCCACAGACAATGGCATGAGAAATTGTGATTGGGAGACATATGAAATGTGTGACCAGCACACCAGAACGGATCGGACAACCAAAATAAACTCCACGTGGGAAATAATAAACAGAAAATTCTAGGAGTTTACAAGAAGTTGATCCATTTCATAACACTGACAAAAAAACTCAAGTGTTGTGACAGTGAAAAGAACTTGTGTAAACATCAGCTCTGCTGTCACACAAACTACAGCACAGCTGTAAAGATTAGACGTCGAAGACAGAGAGTTCGCCAGCAGACAGACAAGCTGACATCTAACATTAACTTGTAGAAAGCATGCGGCGCTGAGAGTGTCAGAGACGACTGACGACTGAAAGATGGAGGGAGAAAAAAGGCGACCGAAATGAGAGACAGATAGAGAGAAAGAGCAACGAAAGTTGAGACAGCATGCTTGAGAGGCCGTGAATGCAGCGGCGGCGGTGGCGTTGGCGGCAGCGGCAGAAGGAAGGGGCAGCATCAAGGCGAGGCAAGGAGCGGCGGCGGCGCCGGGCTAGAGTGGGATGGACTTTGATAGATTTCACTTCTAATCTGACCGCTAACTCATCCGCTGACGTGCCCCTCTTTCCACTGACAGCCTCTCCCAATATTAATGCCCAGTCTGCGAATGGGGACGGCCGGGGGAACAGGACCCATTCATCAGCCTGTCAATCTGGCCTCTGCTTGCCTGTCGGCCCGTCTGTCTGTCTGCCTGCCCGTCTGTCTGTCTGCCTGTCTGTCTGCCAGCTCCACACTGCTCTCTGCTCCACTCTGCTGCCATGGCTGACAGGCATGGCAGGCATCTAGCTCATGATGTCAATAAGACAGACAGACAAATAGACAGAGACAGACACACAGACAGACAGACGGACAGACAGACAGAAAGACAGATGGTGCTTTGCGACTGGCAAAGAGTGGATATTGCTATGTGAGAGGACAGAATCTGTGTGTGTGTGTGTGTGTGTGTGTGTGTGTGTGTGTGTGTGTGTGTGTGTGTGTGTGTGTGTGTGTGTGTGTGTCAAATACATGCATATGCATGTAGGTGGTTAATGTGGTTGAGGATCCATCCAAAAACTTATCTGACAATTTATTTTTCCCCATACACACTTCCTGCAACTACAGCTTATGGGATTTCAGACTCTTCCCTTTTCCTGCCCGATCCCCTTCCTTTGATGCACAACACACGGTCTGGTCACAAATATACATTTTATGCAACTTTATAAAGTCTAAATATGAACATCTCAGCCTCCTTAGTTGCTGTGGTAAGTATTGGTCTGCCATAAAAACTTACACTTACCAGGTGGTGAGAACTCCCAAAGATGGCTGTCTAACACTTAGGAGTGATGAAGAGGTTATGCTAACTGCAAGAATCCCACATGCACATGACAGATGTCAATCAACGACAGATTGCACAGCAGAGTAAACCATGGAAAACATAATTTACAGCCAAAGACACGTTGATATAATGAGAGCAGGTTCTGGTTTCAGACTAGAAAAAGTCAGAGCTCTATATACAGCTCTGCGAAATGTGGCCTGAGTTTGCCATCTAGTGGTCAAAAAGTGTAAGTGAACATGGCCATTACCATCCTCACACTTGCATCGTTTTATTTTGGAGATGTCATCAATGTTGGTGTGGCAAATACAACAATAAAAGCTGGCTCTATAACAGAAAATAGACACACACAGAGTCAGTATGAATACATATGTATTCTATGTGCAAATGACTGATTACATGTCCTATATCTAACAAATTCTCACACTTCCATAATAACACAACAAGACAAACTGACAACAAAAACAGGAAACAGTCAGTACCTATGCGCTTCTGCTGCATCACTTGCAATAATGAAACCCAGGGTCTTCTTCTTTAACTTGATATGGTTTGGAGGATTCACTAAAACACTGGCCAAAAGGTATACTTCATTATTATTACAGTCACTATTATTAAATATATAATATTAATAATTTTAAATAAAAAAAGTGACATAATTGAATTGACATTCACCTGAACTCCTGTTCCCCACTCTGATATTCAATCCCAATCAAAAGCACGTTCAGCTTGAGAAAGCACAACCTGGGGAGTGAGCAGACATTAGAAACATAACAGGACAAGTGCTCTGCCAGCTCTCTTTTCAAGCCAGGCACCCCAACACATCACTGAAGCAACACTTACTTGCTGGCCTCCGTAAATGTAAGGTCTGTGAAAGTGCTGGAGAGGTATTCAGTGTAAATCCTTTTGAACATGCCTTCCTTATAAAGCTTCCGCCAAGAATTCTCCTCTGTCTAGCCAGGCAAAGTAAAACCATAAAAGTGAGTTATGGGGATTTCAAAACTGATCATGATGCAGTAAGATCAACATAATGCTTTCGAGCCCATTTCAAACGCATATTTATGATATACAGTAAATCAATCTCTGACGATGAGGTCAATCAATCTAATGGCAATCTAACTGTCATTAATATTAAACATACAATCCTACACTTAAAAGCCAGCAAAAGATTATTAAGGGCTTTCAGAAAGACTACAGACCTTGATGATTTTACTTCATCATAATTAAGTGGGTTTGTGTCATTGCCACTAGAGATCTAACAGTTACTCTGCCTCTGAATGTCCCATGCCAGGGTCCTTGTCCACACTATCCAGTGTTAGCATTCATCCCTTAGGGTTGTGTGTACACTATAGCCTAGAAATCTAGACGTACCCTAGCGGCAGCAAACAAATTTGCTCAGCCCAGGGCTGGACTGGGACCAAAAAAATGGCCTGGGCACTTTTGGCCATGGCGGCCCACCATGATTTTATTCAACAATAACTTCATGACCAGCTAAAATAATACTATAAATTGGACATATTTTACGAACATGAGAGATTTAATTGGATTAGACCAATATCCTTCAAGAAAATGATGAGTAAATTATGACAGCCCTGGCCCAAAAATGACTGCCGGCCCACCGGGCATTGCCCTGTATGCCCTGTGGCCAGTCCATGCCTGACTCAGCCTATACTGTACATTTCAATGATATAGGATGGCCTGCTAGGCTATGTGTACTGTGCAGTGCACTGACCTCCATGGAGCCCTGCATGCTGAAGAGGTTGGCCAGAAGTGTGGAGAGCCCCGGCACCAGGCAGCTCTGGGCCATGAAGCCCAGCTTCAGCTCGGCCAGGCAGATGACGTCATCCCCACGGCTCCACTCCCAGTTGGACACATTCTGCAGGTAAGCCTGGAAATGATACAGGATCAGATCAAATCAAATGTGGCGTGAAGATAATTAATAACATAACAATCAGGGCTGCTGCCCATATTTTTTTTTAAAAAATCATAATTTTCTGTTTAACCCTGAATGAACCTCTCAGTACCTCTAGTCTACATAGTTGTGCACACTGCTCCAGACAATAACTAATTGTAACATTTGCAATTAAAAATACTGTATTACCTCACACTGAACATTTTTAAAATAATGTTGCAATATTCTGTGGCATATTAAATACATGCAACCAGTCTGTCCTGTCTCAGCTCCTGAGTATGAACAAATCTAATTTATTTCCAAAATATTAACTAAATTCACTAAATTCCAAGCCCGGAAAGTGGCCTTTAAAATTTCACATGCCTATGGGGACCCTGATATAATTGTAACATCATTGAGATGGGTGCTGTTTGTGCTCTAAGTTTGCTTGTTGATCTCACCTTGCTGCTGTGTTTCAGCATCTGCACAATAACTCTGGTGTTGGGGCAGTACTGCTTGATGGAGATCACCCTGGTGCCCAAATTAAATCATTGTTAGAAGTACACTCACAGATGACACAAATTGAAAAATACCTTAGGGAACGAGAGAGAGGGCATGATTAAGAGAACATTTTACCTCATGAGATTGGTGACGTCCTCATTGTGTTGGTCTGTGGCATATCTATCACAGAGAATCAGGCAAGCACTCGCTTTTTGCATCTGAAAAAGGAAAGTAAAGGAAATTCACAAATGGAAACAGATAACAGTTGTAATGTATTAGATGTAATGTATGTATTTTACTTTTAGTATATGTACAACACAGTCTCCTGAGTACCAGTCCCACAATAGGTAGTATGTGACAAAATAAATGAACCTAAACTTTAACTACTGTAAAGATATAACATATTGAAACTTTGGGATTGTCAGTGTCTGTGTGTCTGTGTGTGTGTGTGTGTGTGTGTGTGTGTGTGTGTGTGTGTGTGTGTGTGTGTGTGTGTGTGTGTGTGAATTACCATAACTCTCTCTTGGTCTTTCCGCTTCATCACTGAGCCTTGGAAGTAGGCAACATGCATGAACCACCGGTTAAAGAAAGCCTCCAATTCCTGGTCAGGGCAAAAACTGAATAAAAAGTACAAAAACAGAAAACGTGTAAAACAGATACAGAATTCTGGACATTGTAGGTAAATGTCCAAATTGAGGTCTAGAAAGCACAAGGTATGATAACAATCTATGTAAATACAGAAATCAATTCGTTTGTTTTTCATCATAACATTTTTCATTCCAGTAAAAGTCCATTAAAAGTCGGTCTTACTTACTTCCCTAAGAAAATCACCCGGATATTAACATCTCCTCTGCTCTCATGGAAAAACTGTCTCATGAATGCTGAGACACTGGCGAGATTGATATGCCCACACACCACCACATGTCTAATACAAACACAGTACACCATTAGGCTGCTTGCATTAACTCCTCCAATTCTCCATTCTATCAATAATGTACTGAATACATTGGATTCTGTGTGTTTGATACATTCTGTGAGGTCTAATTTGCTCTGCGTATGTAGCAAACCGTACAGTTTTCCCTCATCTTTGTATCTCCCGCTGAATCTCTCCCTATTGATTATAATCTCCACAACCTCTGGGACGTAGGTGGCAAATATCCCCTATGGAGAATAAGACAGGGGGAACTATTTAGTAATGGCAATGAAATGTATTTGAGAAAGCTAGGGCAAGCAATAGGAAGAAAGATGTGTGTGTATTATGTGTGTGTGTGTGTGTGTGTGTGTGTGTGTGTGTGTGTGTGTGTGTGTGTGTGTGTGTGTGTGTGTTTACCAGGCCAATGGCAATGAAGACTGTAACATACAGACGGCCCAGTACAGTGTTCACGTTCACATCGCCATAACCCACTGACGACATGGTGACCACCAGGAAGTAGATACAGTCAAAGTAGCTGAGAGGAGTCTTATTCCGAAAATCAAGCCAGGGGTCGCCTGAACTCTCAAACTGCCATGAAGTGCACAAATACAGACCAGTGTCACATTATGCACTTAATGGTAGTGGTGAGTCTCATTTATACTGTACATCTATTCATTGTGCTAAACACTACAACTGTATAATCAACTCCTATTGTGCATATTTTGACTATCCATTACTACTGCTTGAGCTTACAGCCCTTAAATAGGGTTTCTATGTCAAATGAGTTCAAATGTCAAACAGATGAGATGAATATCCTAATACAGTAGCAGCCCACATCACATCTCATGTACTGTAGCTGACTAGTGAATATAACATATAACATTAATATGACTGATAACATACCAGATGAATGACACCAGCTGAGGTGAGGAGAGTTCCGGTGAGAATGGCAATCAGGCGAGAGAGCTTAAGAGTGGTGCTGTTAAATAAAGGAAAAGGGAAAAAGAAGAGGTGGGGCAGATGTATGAGAGCTGGAGAATTGTAAATGTAGTTTGGATGCCTGCGGGCTCGTGTCTCATAAGCACACATACTTGCTCTTGGGTATGCCGAGGATCTGCAGGATCAATGGGAGCTCAAGGACATACAATGCTCTGGTGAATCTCAATCCTGCCAGAGACATGGCACAGAGGAGCATGCAAAACCCATGGGGTGGAAGAGAACATTTGAGATACATGTATGTTAATCACCACATGCTGGGAAAGACAGTAAACCAATTACACTGACTGACTATTATGCCACATTTCAAAAAGTTTGTTTTTCATTTATTGCTTTTTTTTGTCATAGAATGTTCTTTTTTGTGTCTTTATTGCAAAATATATAAATTTAACAGAGAAACAAATTTAACAGAGAAACAAATTTAACAGAGAAACAAATTTAACGTACTCCCCAAGCATTTAAGGCCTAAGCCCTCAAGCATATTTCATAAAATGAGTGCATGATTGGGTAATTTGTGAAAGCAACATGTTTGAAGGGCTTACAGTATATATCGTCTTTTTATGAAAATGAGGCATTCATCCTCTTTCTTACCTGGATTTATTGTACTTTGTGGGTAAAAGCATTTTGGTCTCAATGCATGTGTTTTCCTAGTCTGGCAATCCCTACTTACCCACATTATGTAACTCCAGGTAAGAGGGCGAATAACCAATTTTCATAAAACAGTGAAATATCCCTTTAAGGTTTAACAAGGACATATAAATTCAGACATTGCTATTGAGGGGTTCTGCCAGAGAGAGTGCACCTCACCTAACCAAGCCCGGCGTGTGAAAAGTGTGAGGAAAGAGGAGGGTATGGTGATGAAATCTATCAGTGACTTGATTTCCACCCAGAACTGAAGCAAGTCTTGAGCTGCAAGAAACTGGCAAGAGAACTATGTTTAGGAATAATCAACTGGCAAACAAAAACTAGTGGGCCAACTCAAAGGTGTGGATGTGACCGAGCATGGTGTAAATGCAATATTATTAAAGGTTTTTTTTTTTTTTTTTGTAGTTTTACACACACCTGAGCTCACATTTCACATAACCATTCCCATCTGTATACAAAGACCTTACTTACCCTCAGTCCAAAATGAAGAAGATGGACAATGTTGAAGGCTAGGTCTGTGAGAAATGCTATTCCATGTGTCTTTATGCAATACTCTACAGGTCTACGGAGAGGGATAGGGTGTGTAAGACAACCTTCACTTCCCAATTTCCAGAAAAAGCTGACTAATGGCAGAATTACTTACTCTGATGTTTGGAGGAGATACAACACAAATGATCCAGTGTTGAAGCAAAAGAAAATAACCATCTTGACCCAGAAAATAGACACAGGGCGCATCAGAACAAACATTTTATATGAATGTTGTGACAACATACGAACTGTACATCACTGTGTTTGACTTGAAGTCAAGACTCACCAGAATTTGTCCTGAAAGCTGTTGAGCAGAAATAACCTTCACTGCCCATTCATGCAAAGCTGACCTCAGATTTAAGCCTGTCTTTTTCGCCTGTTACAGAACCAAAAATCAGCATTACAGTATGTCCAAATAGGTTCGTTAGAACATAATAAAATTAAGTCAGTACAGAAATCTAAGGCCTCAAAGACCTTCAAATGGACCCCCACATCACTTACTCTGTGGCGATGTTTACATGACCATGAAGGCACTGTAATCCCAACTGTGTTAATGCCAAACTGGAGGCTTCGGAGGAATAGGAGGAGCAATAGCCCTCCCAGGAAGACTGACAGAGAGGAGCACAGGTGAACCCACCACACCCGATGGCTACGGTACATGCAGTAAGGCAGGAGCAAATGCTGATCGGTTTTATCCAGGTTCATCATGGAAGTAGCCATCAAAGCTCCAGGTAGATACACCACAGGGCTACCGCTGGTGTGCAGAAATGCCTTCTCTACCTTGGCTGGCTACCGTGATTAAAGCTTATTTACCCATACACTAGACCAAGCACAGCATGGACAGAATAAGCCCACACTGTGACATCATATAAGGTCTGACATTCCATGTTGATTACATTCTGAAAAGTTAGAAGCGTCCTCATGGTGATGATCAGTGTACACAAACTGACAGAACAAACTTCCGTAGTAGGTTTGATGATCATTGCTGTTGCCATCAAAGAGATTCGCAAATCATTGCTGTGAAAAAAAATGTCGATCCGAAATCAAAATCAAACTTCCAACAAGTCATTTTTTTCATGCATCAGCATTTTAATCAGACAAAAGCAAGAAAGAATTGATCAAAGTAGCATAGATATCTCAAAAACCAGGAATGAAACACCCCTTTAAAAAAAGGTTTTGTTCTGTAGGTGTCCTCAGGCACAGCCTTGACAGGTGGAACCTAAGTGATCTACTTCTAAATAAGGCAACAAAATTAATCATGTCGTCTTTTGCTGTATTTACAAATTATGGGGATATTTCCATCAATTACGCTATTTTACAAAAAAGAAAGAAACAGACAGGATATTATTGAAAGAATGAAAAAAATGCTTCATGCTTGGAATTTATCAAAAACTGTATTTCTTGGAACTTTCAAGTTGTGAAGTAAAAATTCTTCCTTACTGTATATAATTACCAGAATAATACCTTGAGGAAAGATGAAGAAAAAGAAATTCATTGTTGAACAGTGCCAGATATATTCAGTTAATGTTTTTAATCAAAGTATTTGGAGGGAGAACAGTTCTGAACATGTATGCTAAAACCTCCGGAATGGTTTCATTTATTATTTACATGACAAAGATAAATTTATGAGGGACTTCCAAAAATGCCTGTAGAACACAGGTTTTATTACCACTAAATATGTACTTTGTGACGCACTTAAAACATTAGTACCAGCATCTTCAATGCTTTAACAGTTATAAATAATTTAGCTACTGTGGCCATAGATGTCTTTGGTCTACTAATGTTACAGTGCAAAACAAACAGGACAAATGTAAAACAGCTATAAGCTAAGATTGCATATCTCAACTCTACAGGTCAGTCCAATTAGATGGTGGATAAAATTAGATGTTCTCAACAGAACCGTGGAGGGACTGAAGGAAAGAGCACAGTATTAATCTTTCACATACATGAATTTACTAATGTCTCCATTGCAATACAACCTGATTTTTTTAAGCATCTTTCATAATAATGTCATACACAAATCATACACAACAAATGTTTCTTTATGAAAAACAAAAAAAAAGGCAAGTTTCTAGTTTGTTTAAAAAACTTAACCCATGAACAAAACAAAACAAAAAAAAAATGAAACAAAATAGACCATGGGAAAAGCCAATCCTCAATTGGGACCTGAAAGATGCCAAACAAACTCCCCCCTTGATATCTGAAGTAAATACACTAGTTTAACATAACAAGGGTACTTGTTATCTTTCAGTAAAGGGGTCAAGTCATACAAATAAATTATGTGACCATATTATGTCCATTCACTTTCTCTGTCAGGGAAACGAGCAAGCACAGGAAGAATGCAAAATGAATTAATCATAAAAAGTGACATGACTTTTGCCAACACAGAAGCATCTGGTGCCCACACCAATCCGCCATGTCAGTGGACGCTGGGACGACATTGACAATCAATCCAGGAGTCCACCTCACATCTGGATCAGACAAGGGAGTTGTTTTTTTTTTGTTTTTTTTAACCTAATTAGCAGCTCATCAACATTGAAACCATCGCTGAGCCAAAAGGAAAATGCACAGTAATGACATAAGGGTAAAAAAATGGAAGAAAGAAAGGAAAAAAGAAAAGAAGAAAGTAACAAGTCCGTTTCAAAAAAGCAGCATAGCTGCAGTGTCCCATTTACACAGCATTTCAAAGTAAAGGGGGGGGGGGGGGCAAGAAATGTAGGGGTCAAATCTCCTTAAGTGAGAAAAATACGGTATAGGTTAAGTATATTGTGTTTGGTGGTCAATTCAAGCCTTGGCCTGTTGTGTATTTCGCGGCAGGGCTTGGGGGGTTGTGGTCCGGCGTGTGATTTTGGCGGAAACCCGGTGACAAGAGGTGCCTTACCCCTCTCCATCCCTCATTCCTCCTCCACCCTATTTGTAGCCCTGCTGGTTCCAGGTAGCCTGGCCGTACATGCCGTAGGAGGGCACCTGCCACCCATTGGGCACATACTGGCCAATCTGCTGGGTGTTGCCGTACCACTGCCCCCACTGGCCATAGGGCTGAGCTGGGCTGTAGCCTACCTTGTTTTGCTGCAAAAGATGAAGGAGGGGAAGGAAAACAGAGAAGCCAATCAATGGAAAGCAAATACAGAAAACATGTACAGTATAAACAATTAAAAGCTTAAACATTATAAATAATAACCAAAAGGTTTATAGCCATGTCATCTTGGATTAACTAATTATCCAGGAAAAAATATTGAAGATGACTAATTCAAGACAAATGGGCAACAGTTATGAGGTTTTTAACTTAAGTTGTGATAAATGACAATATTATAGATATATAGAAGTAAACTGAATGTTAGAAAATGCTAAAGAATGTAGAATATTGTACAATAATATCATTTTTATAACTGTAGAATATAAGGGTGCATTCACACTGGGGTTTTTTTACTTTAAGAAAACACCCGACCAGGGTGGATTTTTTAGAAGCAAAAACTGACAGCGGTTTTCTGTCCAAAAAACTGCACCAATCAAGAGTTCACTCTAGAACACAAGTATGTTACAATCGTTAGGCTAGGCTACAAACTTTAGCTTAGGCTACTTGTATCAGTGTCAACCAGCACATGTTGTAAGTGTTTGAGGAAAATAGTAGCCCCAATTTAATAGCGGGTTGTTTCCATGTGGTAGATATTATGATATAACGTGTTGGTTTAGTCATCGCGCTCTTCATGTTCTCACGAGAACATCTAATTGCTCAGTCGGCAACAACTTTATTGTTTTGGTCGCCATCCTTATTTTCTAAACTCTGAATTTCATTAGACCTTCCATCATGACAGCTGACCAATGAACGAGAACTTGACGTTGGGTGCTTTTTCTTGGCGAGTTGAAGTTCTCAACTTGAAAACCACCCGGAGCAGGGAAAAAAAACTCCTAGCAGCGGTGTTTTTAAAAAGCGCCCAGTCTTTTTCAAAACCACTCTGTACCATAGGGATGTAATGTAAAACATCCACCCGCAGCTGAGAAAAACCCCAAAAACCCCAGTGTGAACGCCCCCTTATACAAGTTGGAATGGAGGAAAAGTACCTGAGGCATCTGCTGCATGGGGTTCATTGTGTCCGGCGTCTCTTTGCCCCAGTAGCACTTGACTGTGTGTCCCTCTACAGATGTGCCATTCACAGAGACGATCGCGTGAGCTGCCTCTTCATGGGTGCTAAACCTGGAGACACACAAGATGATGAGTCAGTTGTGTACAAAACTTTACATTACACAAACTGCTTGTCATGAAGTCAGTCCTATATGCTTAAATTACAAAAAGTGTGTGTGTGTGTGTGTGTGTGTGTGTGTGTGTGTGTATAAAGCCAAGCTTATCAAAAATATAAGACCTGTTAATAAATTATTGGCATGACACATGTACCTATGATTACCAGGTAGCCATGTAGGAAACCTTTTATCAGTGATTTCACACATCTGGGAAAGACAACTATTTGAATACAACAGGAACAACAACAAAAAAAAACATTTAGACTGCCTCATGATAGCATTGGTTGCAATATATGACTCCTGAAATCATCGCTATTGCTCTTTTTTCCCCTGATAACCATCAAAAACCACCAGAGTGTTCTTCAAAGATGCCTTGTGTCTGTTTAAGGACATCTCTATATGACCGTAAAGCAGAACTCAAAACCACATTCAAGCTAGCAGAGTGAAACACAAAGACTCACTAAACCTTTTCATGAACTCATGTTTCACACGCTGCACATAGAGTTATTCCTCAAAAACAAGCAACACAATGAAAAACAAAACAGGTTGATGTTTTTTGAAAACTAAAATCTATTAGCCGGGTAAATAAAACCGTCTATTAACCTCACCAATGTATTAAAGGGATATGTCACCATTTGGAGAAAAATCCTCATTTTCCATCACCCCTAAAATCAAACAATTGCTCTAGTCCAACACATTGCTCAAAAGTGACTAAGAAGTCTGACATTTCCCCTAATTAAAATTTGAATGTACTAAGATGAACCGAAATAGAAGCACTGCGATTTTCTAGGCTGACATGACATGGAACTATTCTCTCAATCCGGAGTAGTCATGAAGGAAATTGTCAACCGCATTTGTTAGCTGGCCCTCCATGTGTCCAAGTCAATTGCAAGCCACTAATTTCATGGTAGGATGCAAAGTTCCATGATTATTAAGCTGGAATGAGAGTAAAGTTACATATCATATCAGCCGGAAAATGGCCAGGTTTAATTTTCTGTTGATCTTTCAACACTTCGTACTACAGTACTCCTGACTTGTAACCATAGGCCAGTCAGTAGCAGTGGCTGGTGTACAGTACTTCCTGCATGACTTGAAACGCCCAATACTGCGTGTTATGTCATGTCAGGGAATACCACTAGACAAGTCATTTACAGGTCATACACCTTACATTAACATTGCTCATCCCGCAATAAACCGGTTATTGGACATTAAGCAGGTTCCAATGTGACAAGGGCTTTGGCAACTTTTGAGTGAGATGCTAACAGATAACTAAGTGATCTATTCTAGTCTCAAGTGCTACAGTCAGAGAAAGTTGAGTGAAGAAAAGAATAATAAAATAAATAAATAAATAAATTCTTCCCATGTATAGTCCTGTCTATGAACTAACCTTGTAGATGAAGAAATGTTAAGGAGAGGCAACTTTAAGAAAATTTTAGGTGAAGAAAAATGACGAAATTAGCTAAATAATTGTTGACCTAAGTTAACAGTTGGGAAATCACAGTATTGGGACACTACCTCATGAGAATGTTGCGCAACAGGACCTACCTTATAAAGGAGTATCCTTTCTCAGGAAATACCCTAACCTCCATGATGTGGCCAAATGGCGAGAATGTCTGTCTCATCACATGCTCTGCAAATAAAACAGACACAGAGTCATTGAGTATTCTCCCCTCACAAAAGACCCACAATGCATCGCATACCAAAGACAAACTAATGCTAAAGACCAACCTGAGAGACCCGTGACCACCCCTCCACAATACACAGTGCAGTTGCTGGGACTGGACTGGTTCAGCACCTCATCAAAGGACAGGTGCTTTGTATTGGCTGCAAAAGCAAAAGTAAAAGTTAAAGTTAGTCATTTTCAATCGCTTCACACATCACAGCATACATTATAGGTGGTGCCATGTCGCTGTTTGAAAGGCATTATATTGAAGCAATGCTTTTTAAAAATGTGGAGTGTAATACGATTACAGATCAACATGCCATCAAGAACCCTGCAGTGGTAATGCTATCGAAGAATCAATTGAAGTTTTGAACCTCTTTGCTGCACAATATATATTCTTAGTTAAGTACACCATTGTCTGAGTACCCTGCTCCTGTGAGATACATTTTACAGGCATCTCGAGTAAGTTATGGTTCATAATTATGAGACAATTTTTGCCAGAAAAACAAATCAAGCAAGACCGTTCGGCACGTCTCTCCTGAATTTCTTCCACTTGCTATACTTACACTCAGAAGCGGCTTTGGGAGCTGGAGGCTTCCGCGTGGCCCAGTTTGTCCGAATCTGTCGGCCCCCGAGCCACTGACCCCCCATCTGCTGAATGGCGTTCTCAGCATCCTAAGCCACAAGTCCACAGAGAAAGATGGAGAAAATTAAGAGCCAGCAATTACTTCAGACTTTTAACAATCCAACAAACATACCCACATTTTATGAAAGCGGGAAAAACCAAAGGGGTGACAACAGTCAACAAGCGGAGACTGGAAAAGCTGGACTTTGCTCTGGTGTCGTTGGCTGCAATAAAGCTAATGGCCACAGATATATCTTAACACTTATCAGAACATATAACTTCCAACTTACCCATTTGTTGAAGAATGAAACAAAGCCGTAGCCTTTGGACTTCCCTGTGGCCAGGTCTTTCACCACACGGGCATCCCTGCCAAAGACAACAGGGCAAGTTATACATGGACAAATACAAATAATAACAAATTCATTTGACCACACATCTTTTAAGGAAACTTACGATATTTTTCCAAACGGAGCAAAGGCAGCTCTGACGTCATCTGTGGTTATTTCGGGACTCAGGTCACCGACAAAGACATGGAAATGGTCTGTGGACAGGAGTGGAGGAAGTCAACACAAACGCAAAACACAATGCATGCACAAGAACCCACACAAGCATGGCCTAATTCCGAAAATTCACTTAAACTGTAAAAGTGAAAGGGTAAAAGAGACGCTGCTTACTGCTTGTGTCTTTCTTCTGACTGCTCGGCATGGAGGCCCAATTGACTTTCATTTCCTGGGAGAGGAAGGAGCAGAGGAGAAAGAGAGAGAAAGGAAGAGAAACAGCATTATGACATAAAGGTCGTTTCTTGGGCTTGACTTCAACCACCTTAGAACTTTCTGTGATGTTAAGAGGCATGAGCTTGAATTGAACCACTGAATCACTTAATGCAATGTGGGACGATAAAAAAAAAGAAAGAAAAACACCTGATCACTCAAAAACATACCAAAAACAAGCTGAATAAGAAAAAAAAAACTGAGGTCTTGGAGTGAAAAAAAATTCTACGGAGTAGAAGGTCTAAAGTGACTTACAACAGAGTGATTTTTATCAACTTGTATAACTCCTCAATTGGGCCATCAATACCTGTTGAGGATAAAATATTTGCACTGAATATATTTTTACCACGGTGGTCACCATTCTGAAGTAGGTGTGCGAATAAAGTGCAAAGATGAGTAAAGACAAAGACAGGGAAAAAAATAAAATATAGACATAAGAGTGCACACAGGAACTCTGTACTGCAGACCAAGTCAGGTCAGATGACATAAGAAGCCTAAACGACTCAGATATCGAGAATCCTTGGGGTAAAAAAGGAAGAGAAAAAAAAAAAAAAAAAAAAACAGGCGGCTGGAGCCCTATTTCACAAAGCTGGGCATCACACAGACACCCCCAAAAGATATCTAATGGACCAGAGCAAACTGTATGAAATTGCTCATGCACAAATTCACATTCGGAAACCAATATTAAAAAAAATCATCATGTAATCATAAAACGAAATCTTAAGATACTTTATCTAACCTAATCACATCTATACTTAGTGGCTGCATAAGAGAAACCTCTCCCACCAGCTTTGTGACGTAGGCCCCTCGGGATCATTGCACAAAGGACACCACTGTGTCTCAAAACTTTCAAATTGTGAAGCAGAACATGCAAAGTGAAGACATATCTGTTATGGTGCTTCATGAACTCCACCAACATCCAAAACAACACTAAACCCCAGTACGGACGCCAGATCCATCAAATAGCCTAGGACCCCAAAAACCAAACAGAAAAAAACATCCCAACACAAACAAAAAAACTCTGGATCAGATTTTATTTTGGTCAAGTGAGTTAGTAAAGACGATGGATTTGGCATCACTGTTTAAAGATGAAAGTGTGAAAACAAGCTAAATTCATTTTGTGCAGCAGTCCAGTGTCTAGGCAACTGTAGGCCTATATCAAACAGTAAAAAACTCAAACAAAAGGCATGCCAGTGGTATGCAGATGATGTCTTTTGAAAACCAAAACAAGTCCTTGTGAAAATGTCACTGCAATTTGATCCGTGGACAGAATAGGGTACTTACGTGTTGTAGTGAATTTGTGCTCAAATATGTCAAATTACTGAACTTTGCCCGGACAGTGACAAACATAGGCCTACACATAGTTCATCGTTTTCAAGAGAGCTTTTCGTGGCATCCTTTAAACCAATAGCTTACCTTGCCCAAGATCTTTCGCCCATTCATTGCAGACAGGGCGGCAGCAGCATGATTGTGTTCGTAGAATTCCACAAAGCAGTAAGGATCGTTACCTGCCGACTTGAAGGAGACAACATCCTGTCAATGTAGCAGTACAGGTTAACTGTCCCATTGATATGAAAATTAGGTTATTGCATGTGGTAGTTGGCAACATTACTAAATACTTACATCGGCGATCATTTTACAACTCTTGCAAGGGCCGATCTGTGCGAACACCTGCATGATGAGGGCCTCCGTCACGTCTCGAGAAAGATTCCCCACGTACCTTCATAGTAAAAAAAAAAAAAGAGTTTCAACCAAAGCGAAAAGTCGCCATATCAAGCTAGCTATGCTAACCTAGCTATGTATCAAACACCAAGGCCACGTCACGAATGGTTTAGGCAATCAACATGCGATATTCCAACGAAAAATCCTATTGCTGATTACAAATATTAGAAAGGACGGAGTGTAAATCTGTGAATAATATTACAGAGCTAGTCAAGAGGAGTGTGAGCGAGAGAGCTGATTAACAGTTACACAATGGCCTATTCTTAGCGGGTAGCCAACCTTAATGAATTTACGGCATGACTCTGAACCGGCTAGCTAATGTTTGGCAGTTATTAGCCACAAGTTGCCACGCATCACTGAGGCATGGCTAATAATTGTGAAAGTCTTAGTTTAGGAAAATGGCAATAATTTCATTCACGACCATATTTTTATCTCTTGACTGTTGTTTTACGTGTGTAATAAATAGTATTTCAATATCCGCGGCTCGATCTATGCTAAGTAACTAGCGCTAGCTAAGGAACTTCCTTCCTTATTGCCTGCGTTAGCGTGCACGCACACTTAGCCCAGAAAAAAAAATCAGCTAGCCTGCTAAATTCCAACAATTGTATTTCACTCACAGGGTCTTCGGTTGTTCATCACCCATCATCATTGTGTTGCCTGATAGGTGGTGAAATATTCCCAGGTAGATTTATCGTATGTTGCGAAGAATGGAAGATACTTTCGAATTCCGAAATCCTGTCGTAATCCACCCGGTAGGGCTTCTGCTTCAACTAGCCAAAGGAAATGTGCTTTACAAACATAAATACTGCCACCTGGTGATTCGGAGTACACACATGCCACATGACAATCAGGAGATGAGGCCACAAAGGCGTCCATACCTTGCAACGCCATGTAACTTTTTACCACCATTTCGAAGTCAGATAATTTATTTCGTTACTATTTCCAAAATAATTTGTATTGTAGTACAAGTGTTTTAGTACTCAAGTAGTCCAGTCTCTGACTCAAGACCAGTGCAGCTTTCTCTGTCTCATGCAGAGGCATTTTGATAGGCATCCACTGTTTGCTGCCCCATGGATTGGGAGTGTCTGTATCAGCAGTCATGGCCAGACATAGAGATGTAGGCTACTGTAAGTAAATTCCCAGGACACAAAAATATGTGAAACTAGATCCTCTTAATCCACGATTGATTTGCATTGTCATGTCACTGCAGGCATAACTTTGTTGCTTCACCTTTTTTCATCCATCGTGCATGTCTTGGCATTATTTTGGCAGTGTTTGCATGGCTTATTCATGGTTTTTATTGAAGCCATAACTCCTAGCAGAGTGTTTGGATTTAACAGCATACAAAGGAGGCAATATACTGTACATCCAGTGATATATTTGCACATGTTTAGGGAGACAGGTATTCATCATAAAAGAGGAATACTATATATATTGGTAAATAAATATTTTTATTGATTGATTTTTATTTAAAAAAAAAAACCAACATTTCAAGAGTGACATCAAATGTTCTTAAAACATAATTCTCTATATTTAGGCCTACTGTATGTTCACACTAAGAGCTAAACTGTGGGGCAGTGGTGGCACAGGTGGTAGCCGTGCTGTATTAGACAAGTGGATGGTAGCTCTTCCTGATCCCATTGAAGTGTCCTTGAGCAAAATACTAAACTGCAAATTGCTCACATCTCTGAGTAGGCCTAGTGCTAGAGTGTCTGCCTCTTGGCCAGTCTGCCTCTGGACCGGGGACCGCAGTCTGGTCATACCAGACCATGCTAAAAATAGTACCTACTGCCTCTCTATCCTAGCACTCAGATATGGAGTGGGTTGGTTAACCAACCCACAGGACTAGCCCCCACTGTAGTCATACTGCCCTGCACAGCCATGTGGCCTATAGGTTTATGGATGGGCACCACCTAAAGCTCCACGTGGAGTGGGAAAGAGCTACAACAGCTGTCATTTTTTTGTTGTTGTTGTTGTTGCTCAGAAAAGTAGGTTGTACTAGTTCCCCAAAGTTAGTGGCTCGTTGCTCCTGGTGCTGGTGCTTCTGGTGGTTTTTACAACTTTAGTCACTCTTGGTGTGAACACACAGTTACAGTTTTACATGTATGTTGGTCAGAGTCAATGTATCATGAAAATCACTGACAGTTAAACTCACACAATAGATGCTATTTCAATTCCCTGTATCTAAAATTAAATTGCAAATTCTCCAAATTGTAATGGATTTCTATGCAATAATCCGACACCATAACAAAACAAACAAACAACAAAAAACAACAACAGCTCTGGCGTCTGTTTCCCAAAGTAACTATGTTGGTTGCAATGCAATTTCCCATTGCCATCTAACTAAGTTGCAACTAAGTTTGTAACTATGCTTTTGGGAAACAGATCACTGGATAGTATTCTGCCAAATATTTTCACTTTCAGCTTAAAGAAACCCACCACTGTTTTACTACTGTATCAGCAGAATAGCACTTGGGAGCACTTTGCGATCAAATCCTAACAAGCACTGTAGGGAGATATCAAGATGATACTCAATTGGAAGAGCGCAAGCATGGCAAGGCTTGAAAAAGACAGTGATTTGGTGGTAAAAGAGTTTCTTTCATTTTTCACAACTGAAGAGAACATATAACAATTGGTAATAAAAATCTGGCTTATGGATCCAAGACAAAAATCAACGGCAAATTTAAGTGTCTTCAGATTTGCTGCCTTTGTCGTAATCATCACTGCCATATTCACTGTCTATGTCCTCAGTTTCTTTCAGGGCCTTGTCAAATTTAAACATTTCAGGGCTGTAGTCCATATCCCTCAAAGTCATAGTGCTAATTGAAGAGAAGATAACACTGTCAGAAGAATGAAACCACTGCCAGACAGTCACGTACATGGATTAATCACAGGAAAACTCCAATGCAAAGATGTTCTGTTCAGGATATCAATTTCTTGTAATTGGCAAAATGTGTGTCTTTTCAGAAGAAAGCATTTTTACCTTAAGGACTTGGGCACAGCCTCCCAGTGCCTGGCGGTGTGAATACTGAATATTACCCCTGGGATTAAGAATGCAGTACACCAACCTAAACACAGCCAGAATGCGTTCTGCAAACACACACACACACACACACACACACACACACACACACACACACACACACACACACACACACACGCACACACACACACACACACGCACGCACACACGCAAACACACGCACGCACACACACACACCATTCAATAACAATTGAAAGAATGTGTATATGATTTTTAGTTGAAAAACAAAATACACTCATATTCACTTACCCATGGATCAATTATATTGACACATGCTGCACTGTAGATATTGTTTACTGACACAGGAAGCCATTTGCAATCAAAAACCTCATTTATGATCTGAGAAAGATAGATGCATTTCAATGTAATTCGGTTAATTAATCAAAAATCATTTGCAAGCTAAGGTCATAATTTACTTGACATTACTGTAGCAGGCTACACATTTGGATCACCCACCATATTGCGAACCCAGGCGAGGTACTTTAAAAGATAGTTCTCTCCTTTCCTCAGCACACACTGTGACACCTGAGGACAAGTGAAAACATTGTTGAAGTAGGGCGAAACAAACAATCTCAGCCATAAGTATAGTTAATATACACACACACTTTTGATCTACTGTAATTGGTATCTTCATTTATCCCATTCATTAATTAGTGACACAGAATTAGCACACATAGCACATAAACACACTAATAATGTACATACTGTACATAGCATGACACTGTTAACTCTCAGTTAAAAGTTTTATTATGAAGTGCTCATAGATATACTCACATTTCCTACAGTATATGGAGTCTGTGAGAGTATTGCCTCCTCTGCCCTGGTGCTGCTATTCAGAGTATGGTCTGCATTGTCCTGACAATTGAACAAATAAGACGTGATGGGTGTGTTTATGTTTATGAAAATGTACACAAACATACTTACAGTAGACTGTCCATCTAATCTGTAAGACTAGCAAAAATTCCTTTTTCACATTTGCTGTATATTCACCCATGCATTAAAAAAAAAAAGTTGTCCAGTATGTACTATATGTACTGTATGCATGCATGTGCATGTGAGAACTGTATGTGAGTCTTGCTGACCTGATAATGCTGACTTATCTCCCTCATGGCTTTTACACTGATAGTCATGGCTTTCTGAAAGACAAAAATACAGGTCAGACAGATTGCTGGAGATCCACCAGCCAGTCATGTTATTGCCATGTTTTCTTTACACAATGCAACTGGCTTATATCTGATCATCTGTCAACATGTAACAAAGTATAAACTCACTGCATCCGATTCCTGACGTGCAACAAGTTCAGTTAGATTTCTTGTCATGCTGGCCACATTCTCCAAGTCTTCCTTTACTAATTCATTTTCCTTTTGGATTCAAATCCAGAACAGGGAGGGTAAATGGAGAGTGGACAAGATATTGCCCTAAAATTGTGTAATGAGTTTGGCATTCGCCAGGCTAGTAATGAATCAGATTTATTAAGGTTTTCTACTCAAGTCTATACAGACACAAGTACTCACTTGCTTTTGCGACGCTGCATCCAGTTCCTCAGCAAAAGCACTTAGGTCTGTACTCACAACTGGTTGACTCAGCTTAGGATACAATTAAATTATATTCAACTTGAAAGATGTATAATATACAGTATATAACAGTATGTAATGTATATACGGTAAGTATTCACAAATATATTATTAATAAAATGTTTAAGAGAAAAAAAGAGAGGGTGGCAGTGATATACAAACCACATTTAGAAGTGCAGCATAATCAATCTGATTCAGTGTGCTGCTCTTGAACCTGACCAAGGCGTCTTTCCCACCATCAGGTATAAGACTGAAACCGTCAAGGTTAATGCTGAGGGTTTGGAAGCTTTGATTAAATGTTTCTAAATACTGAAAAACAGAAAGAAAGAAAAAAACTTTACACGGAGCAGGCCTTCAAACTTGTATTTTCCATAACAAATATGTATGGCATAAAAATGACAATATACCCTGCTGGCATTAAGGAGGTTATCCATGTCGAAAGCCTCATGCAAGTTCATACTGTAGAAAAGAGATTTCCCTTTCACACAACCACTAGGACAGAAGAAAAACATTTTATAAACTTGTATGTCACATGTCCATAGTATTTCACATATTGCAGTTTTCTCAGTGTTAGACACTTGAAAAAAGGGGATAAACTCACTGGTACAATTCAGAAGTCTTGACTTTGAGTTTGATCATTTGAGTGGTATTTTGTTCAGTTGAAGCATTACCCAATAATGAGTTATCAAAACCTTGGGTGATGTTTGCGGTTTGAGTGGAGTTCATTTCTTCAAAAGTTTTGTTATAGCCGATGGAGAGGTCTTCACTCTGGTCAAAGAACTTGGGACAACATGTGAGAGAGTTTTATTTCTCATTTCCCAAGCTTTTGCTCAGATATATTGACCAAAAAGATGGCTGCTTTGAATCAAAGCCATGACTAATGCTTCCCAATGGTTATTTCCTCACCTCAAAGAGCTCCCCTCTGTCCCAACTTCGACATCCCAGGGAGTGAGCATTACCTCCAATGAACAGGGTGAGGAACACCAAAATGATGAACAGCCAGGAAAAGACAAAAGTAATCACAACGGCACTGCGAATCACAAAAAGGCATAGAGTGAAGAACAGGCAGCACAGGCCGAGTTGAAATGGAGGACCAATCAGGTACTGTGAGTTCCTTCAATCTCAGGAGACAAACAAATCCCACCTTCTAAGAAGCCAGACTGCTGTGTGCTTAAAGCGATCTTTTGTGGTAGACGAGTAGATAGTGGGAGAGTATTCTATTGGTAATCCAAGGCATACTGCGACAATCACCAGAATCACTATGACCAAGATGAGTGTGCAGAATACAACAGCTACTGCCCACCTACAGGGGGCAAAAGAGAGCGGAGAGCATTTTAGGGTTGGTTACAAAACGTGAAAGGACTGAGAAATACTACAAAAAAGTATGAAAAATATAAATGGTGTTAACAATGTTAAAGGTCAATACCTGACATAATCATAGTAATCCACATCTCTCCAATACTGACGTAGAATTTGCCTGACTTTCGCCACTGCAGATGAAAGAGACTTCAAAGTGGGAATCCGGCGACTACAATTCCTCAAAAACTCCTCTGATTCCTCCAGGTCCTGCACAATTACTAAAAAATGACAAAAACAACACAATAAATGAGGCCTGTGACAGAAAAGGAGATTTTAAAGGTATATTCCAGTATTTTTAGCTTTTATCCCCTTTTTATCCCCCGTTAGTTGGTTGACACTGAAATTTGGACAATTGATTCTGTTTTGTCCTTTTGGCTTATTTAGAATCTCCCCTGTCAGCTTCAGATTCAATATGAGCCAAATAGTCAAGATAGGACCAGTCGTCCAAACTTTGGTATCAAACCATTCTATTTCTGAATGAAAAGGTGTTTCTAAGACCCTACCAGTTATTGTTGGCTGTATTCGACTGCTGCATGTTTGGGGAAGGGAATAGAAAGACAGATTTCCCTGAAAACACAAACATTTATGTCAAAAGATATTTTAACATATCTTACTGGTGCAGCATACCAAGTTGCCGATATTTCATACCTCTCTCACAATGTCTGTTGCTAATACACTAGAGATTTCATTCAGCTGATCGAGTTGTCGTTGCACGCTTGGGATCTATAAAAAGAATGAAAAGAAATCAGGACAACCTGGTGTGTAAGATAGGTGATAGACACTTAATAATAATCCTTAAATAGAGTCTAACCTGGCTGTAGTCAGCTGCTGTTTGCAGGTTGCTAGCATCAGGGACAGTACAGTTTGGACAACTACTATTGATCCTTTGAATTTCAGACTGAATGGCCTGTAGGCCTTGTTGAATGTCTACATGGCGAGCCTGGAGGTCATTTCTTTTCATTTCCATTTCCTCTAGGTTGCTTTGTGCCCCTCTAGCATCTGGGGATGTAGAAGTAAGAATGGACACAAATAACGATGATGATGACATCAACTACGTGTGTGTGGAGCCACATGACCAGGAAGGAATACCAAAAGACACACCTTGAACTGACACAGATAGTGCTGAGAGAGCTAAGTGGACATCTTTGGTGAAAGTGGAGATGAGTGTTTCACCAATGTTATTTCCTGTTTCTGGGAGGAAAACACATAGAATTTGGATTTAACAGAACATGACAGAACAACTGTTAACTCACAAAAGGGTCCCCAAAGGGTCAAAATGTGAAGAAACACAATTTGCTCACCATTCAAAGTCGTTGTAATCTCTCTTTTAGGAGTGGAAAATTCGTCAACAACCATTCTCATATTCTAGAAAAAAAGTGGCAACGCTTTAAATTACAACCCATGAAGTACTGAGTATGGGGTCGGTACGAACAGCTTTAAAAAAAAGTATCAAATTATAGCATAGTTACTGCTTAAATTGAATAATGACAAAAAAAAGTTGTTTGCTGTATTTTTGTATTTTTTTTATACTGTCTAAATTCAATGCTTGCATTTATTTGACCTCAGCATGGACTAACTAAAAGAGCCCATTGTACAAGGTTATGTTGTACATTTTTGATGAATCAATGAACAACCCTACTATTAGATAGACTATCGGGTGTCCCATGATTTCTGATTCTGATGAGTTCTTTATTGTATCCTTTGATATTTATGTTGTTCTTACCTAATTACCAAGTGCTATATGGGTTGTAATCTTAAGTATCCAAAAATGAATAATTATGCAATGGTATTAGCTGGAATATATTGTGGCTTTGAAAGACTTATACAAGTGATTATTCTACAGTGGTTTCAGAGTAAAGCATACCTTTGGGATCAGCTTAAAGATTTCATCAACCATTTCCATCTCAGTCTGGAGCTGATGCAAGTTTGGCCTCATGTTTTCTCGTACCTTGTTGTTGGTTTCAAAAGCCAGAATCACACCAGTCCTATAAAGTAAAATAGATTTATATATAAATTCCTAAACTCTGAATATATACATGATATTCTCTTCGATATTGAATTACAATAAGTCTAACAGACAATGTGTGTGTGTGTGTGTGTGTGTGTGTGTGTGTGTGTGTGTGTGTGTGTGTGTGTGTGATAGAGAGAGACTGAGAGAGAGAGATAGAGAGTGAGAGAGAGAGATGATAATTACTATGTCTTACAGCAATAAAATGGCAACTGCAGCGAGGCATGTTGCCACGGTGATGTCTGTGTGGGGCCATGTTGACGATGAAGCTGAGTTATTGTTTGGTGGAAACGTTTTCTGGTGAAAATGATACCAAGCGAGCACTCCACCCATAACTAGTGTTGTGAGAATATACAGGATGGCCAGGACGAGACACACCACGTAACCTGCCTCATATTCCACAAGCTGGTGAAAAAGAAAAGATTGACTCTGATCAGTGTGCTAATTACATTTCCAATTTCAATCAAATCGATGAATCTCTAGGGTACATTGCTGTAATAGTCATTATTCCATCTCAAATGTATTGAATAGTTACATGTACAGTATGTACATAATAAAACATTAATGAAATAAAAATGAACTAATGTTCCTTACCAAAGATCGTTGCAGTGGTTCATTTCTTGAAGCATTAATGGCAAGTTCTGTTTTAATTAAATGATTTGTTATTTCCAGAATAATTCAGATTCAATCTAAATCAGGATGATTGAATAACAGAAATGGTATATCATGATGATAATGTCAGCAGGTGTTGAAGTGGGGGCGGGGGAACACACGAGGGATAAATGAAGAGTATCACCCCATTCTCCTTCTATACATTTTTCTTTGTTTGTGCCAACACAAAATTTGAGGGTTCCCTCTCTGTGCCAAATCCCACTTTAACCACTGCATGTCAGAGATCGGATATTTCTATTTCATTTTTTTATATATATAATTGACAAATTATGTTCACTAATCTAATGTTTGTGCACAAAAAAGTGATGTCAAAACAAACAGCCAGAACATCAAAGGACACCTTCTATGTCAGTCAGAAATAGTTGAGAATGATATTTACCTAAAGGGAATTTGTTTGGCTGAACTGCCTCCAAAAAGAGCCTTGCAAAATTGTACAAAGGCTCAAGTGAACCTGCAGATTTGCCAGTGGGCTGCCTTGAAATCTGAGTGAGGTTGACCGAAATAGGTAAATCTGCATCGTCGGTACAGTTTTCCACTGAAACTGTGCTTCTTAGCAAGGTCAGAAAAACTAAAACAGACACACCTCCAAGATGTGCCATTGTCCCTTCAAAGATCTGTTAAATTTACATAGAAAAAAAAAACATTTAAAAAACCCCATCAAAAAAACAGCATTTTTTTTTTTAACTTGGATACAAAATGGGGCTTGAGAGCCTATGTGACATTTGAGAAGCCACAACAAAAATGACAACAGTTTTTTTTTATGCTATCTGTACTGATTTCACATGTTATAAAGCAATTTATAATATACACAGATGGATAACAGAATAATAAATATAGTAGGCCTAGGCCTACATATTTTAGTCAAAATGCACTTGCACCCTCCTGGCTCTAACTGTGTTCACAGTTAAGACTTTTGAGTTTTTGTTTAATACAAATGTCCTCATATCAGCCATCAAAAAGCATTTTCAGATGTCTTTGCATCTGTTAGAATCAGAAATTGCCATTTGCAGTAAGGGCACATTTGGTTAACTTGTAGACCGCATCAGACCAAACCTTGTAGCCTTGTCTATTTGAAAAACATAGCCTAATATAGCTAGTAAAAAGCTATCTAGGCCTATTAGCTAATGCAAAGTTTCATATTTTCAAAATGTACCAAATCTGTGCATCTGATTATCCCACTGCGAGGTTATTAATTAGGCATCGGTAGTGGTATAGCCACATGATATCTAGGCTTAGGCCTATAATTAGAGAGAGAGAGAGAGAGAGAGAGAGAGAGAGAGAGAGAGAGAGAGAATATATATTTTACCTTGGTCAGTAATTAATATTTTCTGTGTTAGGCCTATGCAGTCCACCATGATCGGTTCTTGTACTAACTGATTCACTGTTTTATCATTTCAAGCTAGATGCATACCTAAAAGGGGATGGGAGTGAACAAGTCTAGCAGGCTATCACAAAACAACAGGGAGGTTACCTCTAGGCAAAAAAAAAAAAAACCTTTGACAATACATCACTCAATGTTGTTTTGTTCTTATCACCAATGATCATGGAATACTATACTCTGCTTTTACCCTCTTTGTTATGACTGTTCGGTTTTTGCAGATATTTCCCTTTCAGTTGGTAGACTGCATAAACTAGGCCTATGCCAAAGGACGCACTGAAACAGATATTTTTAATATTATAATTATTTAGATAAGACAAAGTCACCCACATCTCTTGACTTGCTTGTGACATAGGCTAGGCATCAAGGCGTGACTTAAGACGTGGATTTTCATTGGTAAGCGGTAAAATTCTTTTCGTGGCCCAACGACTTCTGGGTAATGTTGTGTTTTCCTACCTCAAGTGTCGCTTACGCGTGTCTGAGAAACAAGGAAGGAACTACAATTACAGTGTTGACGGAACAGGCCTCCAGAAACAAGGGGCAGCAAATAGATTTTAAAGCGACATCAAGACCACTTATTCGAGAAAGTGTTTGCAAGAATAAAGGTATGTATCCTCGATTTTTGCTGTCATTTAACAACAAATCTGACATGTCCAGGTTGTTTCCTCCAAAGCCATAAGAACATGTAACGTTATGTTGAGCGTTGTAGGCTACTTGCAGGTTTCGGGTTAGGTATCACGCAACTCTTTCCAGGTATTAACGTTAGCTTGCTAGATTCCTCTTTGCACATCGACGTTAGCAGATGGCGATTAACATAAAACCACAAACCTGTTTAAAATTATTCAAAGAACGACCGTGGTTGCAATTAATTCGTTTAAGCTCTGTTTGGATGCTGTGTGTGAAAACCACTTCAAGATAACGTAGCAGTTTGGGCAGTGTAGCTAACCGTAGATAATATTAGGTTAAGGCTAACTTTGTTGCAGCTGTTAAATCCTTCAAAACGTTATATTGTTGCGCTACAGAATATCTTGCATAGGATTATGCGAATTATTGTGATTATATTGTATTTGTCATTTGTCAAACTGCAAGTTTGAACACTATTGTAAAATGCTTTGTATCGGCGTGTTCATGGGTGATTTCTTTGTACAAGTGGTCCACATCCTGTTGTCTTTAGCTTAGTGAACATATTCATGAAAAGTCTTGGCTGTAGAAGAACAAGAACCCTCTGATCCGGAAGTTTCCTCTCTCTCTCTCTCTCTCTCTCTCTCTCTCTCTCTCTCTCTCTCTCTCTCTCTCTCTCTCTATAGTCTCCAGTAATTGTATTAAGCAGCCATTAACATTACAGTCAGTCAAGTCAATTTCCACAGCAGTAAATGCTTTCCTCCCAATTCCTCTCTCCTGGCAATTCCATGATAGAACTGATTGGGAGGGAGGAAAAGCTGCTCTATAAGGTCAAGATCCTCTTAAGATAAAGGCTCTCAGATAGTCTGAAACAAATCTTTAGCACTTGAGAAAAAAATGAAATTTGCAAGAGATGGGATGTTTGTTTTTTTATGAATAATGTAGAAATTACAGTAGCCTACGAGTCTTGAAAAGTTAGAATTTTTTTTCTTAGGGGTAATTTATAATGACCCCAGACACGCTTTGGAATGTAATTTCATGCTAATTGTCCAAAACTGTCAAACTAAAAAAGCAGACCATTCTCATGAAGGTTTTTACACGTCCACAAGCTTACTTAGAAGAACAAAAACAGTGGGAACTCCTCCTGCATTATTATCGTCCAGGCTTACTGAGCAATAGAGTGGCAGATTAAAGAAATGTAGCATTCTTCATCCCCAGCCTCCTCCTCTCTCATGATGCCTCCCTGGCTGCATTATGTCCTTGTTTCCCCCTCAACTTCTAGCCTCCTTGCCTGGCCCCCCTCTACCCTCGGTCTTGCCCTTCCACCGCCCTCCAGCTCCCCTTTCCCTCATGCTGTGGGTGAAGCTGCTCCACTGCCAGCCTGATGACTGCCTGGATTGTTCTGCCCGTCAGCCTGTCTGCCTTCTCCATCACTGGAATATGGATAGTGTGAGTGCTGTGGGGGGAAGAAAATAATCAAAGGTTGAAGTGCTCCATGTAACAGGATACTCCCCCAGCTTAAGCCAGTGTACAGCTTGATGTTGACTGCAGCCAAGGACATTGCTAGCTATATGTTTTTCATCCAAAGCTAAGTTTGGATAGACAGCTGTAGCTCTGGATTTACAAAGTGCATTGAGATAGCACATATGTATAGTATAATATAAGGTACCGTAGGGGTTGTTCACCTTTAATAAATAACAATTTTTCCCCCTGTGTCTGGTTAGCTATGCGATGGCTGTCATGAACCACCATGTGTGCCCAGTAGAAAACTGGTGAGTGTAACTGTCCCATTTGACAATCTCTGCACAAACAGCCTTTTTATGGTTGTCCTATATCTAAGTTCAATGCTTCATGTATTTTTCTTATCAAGGTCGTACAATGTCACTTGTACAGAAGAACCCTACAAACCAGGCTTTCCAAAGACATGTTGCACCATTCAGGATATCCCCCTCATCAGGTAAGGAATATGAAGACATCTATTTCTTACAGTAGCTCTGTTGTTCAGAGATGACACTGCACATATGCATCATTATGGCTCATTAAACAGCCATACAAATTTACCATCTGCCTTCATTGTAAAAGATCGAAACTATGGTACATACAGTAAATTGTTTAAGGTAATAGAAAATGTTGTAATTCAATACAATACAAAGCAATATAGCAATGGACGCAGACATTTCACATCAATTGTTTAAGGTAATAGAAAATGTTGTAATTCAATACTATACAAAACAATTATGCAGACATTTCACATCAATTTTACGAAATTTCTCTCACATACATAAAATGACGTTAAAGAAGCTCTGAGCGGAGGTTTTATTTGATCTGTATGTCATTATCACTGAGATCTTATTACATTTGCCCTTGTTGCCTTCTGTTCCTCTAGTAAATGTGGGTCCTTCCCTCCTGAAAGCTGCCTCTTCAGCCTGATTGGTAACGTGGGAGCATTCATGGGTAAGGCGTGGTCTAGGCTTGGTTTTCATCAGCCCACGCGGAAACAAGCCTTATGCATCACCGTTGACAATGGCTGGATTTAAAAGAACTTTGCTTGGAATGTGTTGAATGTTCTGTTGAATTCTGCTGAGTAATAGGATGAAACAGTAGACGTGAGATATTATTAGACGCATGACATGAGACACTTCCACTCTGACAAAGCACAGTGACATGCAGAGGATACAAACAGTTGATTCAATTGTTTGTTTCACCTTAATTCCTTGTTCCTTTTCCATTAAATATAAGCAGGAAGCATAGTCTGGATGTTTCCACATCTACTATTTCTCACTGATATCTTTTTCCCCTTCCTCCTTTGGATTCTCTTCTCTTCTCTTCTCTTCTCTTCTCTTCTCTTCTCTTCTCTTCTCTTCTCTTCTCTTCTCTCTCTTCCTCGGTAGTGGTGATGGTGTGCCTTTTGCGCTATGCTCAGGTGATCGAGCACGGCCATAGCTGCTGGATCAACACCGGTGGCCTGGTGTCTGGGTTCGGCAATGCTGTTGGCTTGGTTATGGTGGGGAATTTCCAGGTCCGTCATGGTTTTTCTCTTCATTCAGAATACATGTCATGTCATGTTACATGCACAGCATATTCCTGTTCGAACGGGAATATTGACAATATTGCAGTCATGCACACATCATTCGGAGTGGCAATTTCCGAATATGCACTGTATCTAGAAATATCTAAAAACCTTAATATCCTCTCATCAGTGTAGAATGTTGACCTTGGGATGTCCTTTTATCGAGTTTCTTGTAAGTCAGGTATCATGAGTTTATGGTTTTCACGTTTCACAACCTCTGCCATTCATAATTACTGTATATTGATCACCTGTGCTTTCACAATTCCCGAGAGCTATCCAACGAACTCAGATACAGCATCCTGTGAAGAGTGCAGATTGTCTTCCAGTGCCAAGACCTCCTTCAGCTTCCTGTCATATTGCTCAGCAACATGATCCATGTCTTCCTTTTAACTCCTCTGGTTGCCCTGTGTATATCTGGCCCTGGGTGATCTTTGTATATCTATAACAGTGTCTTTGGCATTCTTTGGTATACAGCTAAACTTATTGTTTGAGTTGTTCGATCTGTCTTTCAGGTTGACCATGCTAAGACCCTCCACTATGTGGGGGCCGGCGTGGCGTTTCCTGCCGGGATGGTGTTTGTGTGCCTGCAGAGTCTTCTCACCTACCGAGTGGCCCTCACGGCCCTGGACTACTGGATGGCACACGTTCGGGTCGGCCTGACTGTGGGCGCTCTGATCTCCCTTGTCCTCAGTATCCTTTCCTGCTTGCTGCCTTGTGTGTAGCACTGACGACCACAGTCAACTCCCAGTTCATTAAAGCCACTAAGTCATTATGCATTATGCCCTCCAGGGTTATTTATAGGAAAATCAATGTCTAACCACTTAATAGTTTTAGTAGAAGCCACCAGTCTAGTCAATTTTATGAGAAAGTAGAGCGGAGTAGACGCTTGTCCTTTCACTCACTGTGATAGGCATCGGCCCAGTGATTAAAATCTAACAAAACCTTTGCAAAACTGTGATGAGGTGACATGACATGACAGCATTTTTTGGCAGCATTTTTTACATAGTTGTTACGCTTTCATTAATTCTGAAGAGATTTGAATAGCGCTTGACTTTTTCCACAGAAATTCAATAGGCCAGGTGCCCTCCTGAAGGATTAGATATGTCCTTTGAAAGGTAGATCAAAATAGAACAGGAAATCTGATCCCTCCACTCAGCTCTGACTGTCTCTGACCTACATGAGGTCAGTTTTGATAAGTGGTCTTCCGACCATTCAGCATTTCCGAACACAAACTTGATTGTTTGGTATTGTTCATCTCCATTCCAGTTTTCTTGTTTGTTTGTTTTTTTTAGTAGTCTTCCGTGCATGTGTTTAGCGACTGTATAATCTGATACACACAACACACAATGCATTCTTGACTCCCAACCTCATGAGGTTGAATTTATCAGAATCACGAAACAGGTTAGACCTCATGTACGTGCTCTCATCACATGTTTTCTTTACTAGGGTGATGGTCATAGATGAGTTTTCCCCTGGTTCAGTTGAGTTGAGATGAGTTGTGGCTTGTTGTGGCTTTGGATTGAATAATTTATTCCTGGTGATAAATAAAGTATTAGAGTTAGCTAAAATCCCCCCTGAGACCTGCTGTCGGGTCCCATATGCACCGTAAAGATAGCCTGGCACTGGTAAGGCATCTGGCCTATGCTAGTGTGCTGAGCTGGAGGAAAATACTGAAACAGTATGGTAGCCAGGTGGACTAGACTCTCTCACTATGCTTCTGAGTCTGGACACTCTCCATACTAGGAATATGTTTACTTTATTTGAACTTTAAGTTCATTGGTTCTCCCTTCAAATCCTGTTCACTGATTGGTTGATAAGAGGCTTGTATGGGGAAGCAAAAGCCTTTGGAGAGTATGCCGATGAAGAACTGTAGCAAAATACTTGTAGAATATTGAGCGGAGAGGAGGTATTATGATGTCAGTAGCTTCGCTAGATAAAATGAATCCTCCCAGTGTGCATTCCAGCCTGAAGCTGCACTCTGTGTACTGTACAATTTATCCAACTCTTCACCAGTTATTCATCCAACTCTTCACCAGTTATTTAGGTGTAGTTGTATCACAAACATTACTTTGATGTAAATTTAATCCAAAGGAAGCCAAACCTAAATATTCCAAATGTAACTGATTTAAATGACTTCAGCTATTTTATTTATTTGATTGATACACTTGTTTGTATACAGTAGGCAAATGACTTTCAGTTTTCTAAAAAAATTTCCCATTTAAAAGATTGCAACGAAACAAAACGTATGGCACATATTGTATTTACCCATCAACAAGTACAGTACCAGATAAGAAAATAATGTTGAACACCAAAATCTTGGTCAAAATTTAGTAAACTGGGATTTAGAACAAATGTTGTCGTTTTAAGAACGTTTGGTAAATGAGTCCCATTGCTATTGGTCAGTTTCTGGTTTATTCAGGCCTTAACTTGCTCCCCTAGGTGGTGCTTTCTTTGTCCACGAGAGCTTTGTCCTGCAGCACGCAGCAGCCATCTGTGAGTGGGTCTTCACCGTGGTCATCCTCGTCTTCTACGGCACCTTCACCTACGAGTTTGGCACCGTCACCAGCGAGACCATGATGGCCGGCCTGCAGCGCGGCTGCCACCAGAGTTCCAGCATGATCCTGGGCGGGAGCGAGAGGCTAGGGAGCCTCGGCGGCGGAGGGGCCAAGGGCCTCAAGTCGCCCGGCGGGAGCAGCACCTCCACCCACCTGAACTGCACTCCAGAGAGCATCGCCATGTTGTAGTTCAACCCCTCATGCCTGCACACACGCCTGGTCATGTGTCCTGAGGAACGTATGCTGCTCCTATGGAGGTGACGGGGGGCTTTTTTTTTTTTAGATAAAGTGGACCAGGAGAGGGAGAGGGAGGCTGTGAGAGAGTTGATTACTGCACAGGGATAGGGGGAAGTTTGATGGTTGTGTCGGTGTTTGTGTGTTTGTTTGTGTGTGTGTGTGTGTGTGGGTGTGTATGTGTTGTTAACCCATGGGGGTCCCTCAATCTCAAAACCTTTTGGAAGTGCTCTTGAAAAGAATGTTGTATGTAGGCAAATGCAACTTTGCCAGAAATTTACAAAAAAAAAAAAATGTTCACAATGCAAGATGCTTCACACATGATTGCTGTCTGTCAACCTCAGATATGAGGTACAGAGGGAGCCTTGAGGCTCCGTTCCTGTCACATTTTTAATGCCCAAATCCCCTCCTTGGTGGATATGTTTGGAGTGTCAGGTCTTTGTGGTCCAGGATGCTGGCAGTCCTCTTTCACCGGGGCAAAACTGATTATTTTTGCACACAACAAGATGAATATTGTGTTTCCTTTTGAGAATTTTCTTCTTTTTGTGATCGATGTAGTGTAGAGATGATTTATTGAATGCCTCCAACTTTTTTTAAAAGAGGAGGATATCTTGGATTGTAATAGATATGTTTATGTTTAAGAGGAATACAGACACCACTTGAGACATTATTTCCCTATGGTTCTTGATCTTCACTCCACTAAATATAAGAGAAGTACTACTCCCTGTCCATTGTAGAAAAGCACTTCATTTATATTGGCAATTTGAATGGTTGTCTCTGAATATGATTGCATGTAAGTACTGTTGGTTTAAGAAAAACCTTTTCACCTTTGACACCATTTTTGAAACAAGTGCCGTTGTCTGAGATTAGCAGAGACTTCAGCAAGCTTGTGAGACAGCAGCTGTTTACCTATCACTGTGGTATAATCGGATACTACAGTTCAAGTCATCATAGAGGGGGGGGGCATTTTCCTAGCGAGTTGTCGTTTCTACTCCGATATCTAGCTGCCATGTTGTATTCCTGCAGAGTTGTGTTAGCAAGAACATAGTGCAGTTGTGCTGTAACTGTTTCAGTTATCTGCCACTGTTCCTGTATCTGCCTTTGCTTCACCGGTTCATGTAGCAGAATCGCGTCGCTTTCTCATGGCAATCATCTGATGATGTCACTCTGAATTGTCCACATTGAAACACTGTCAAATGTGCGTGCTGATTGTTTTGGTACCTAGGCTGGTTCCTAGGAAGCCTTATTTTAAATACAGCTCTTTTGAAGGTGCCATTTACGCTCGGATGTACTCAGTGTTCAGTCAGACTCTGTTCATGTTCCTAACTGTGTCTGATAAAGAAAATAACAATACAGAAACCACCACTATGATCCGTTTAGCAATGCTACAGATCATTCTCTCAGGTCCTGTCTGCTTTGTACTCAAGGCCATGTCATTTTACTTTGATGGTGGCGGCCCCTGGTGGGCTTTGGTGTGAACTACAATTCTGCCATCCACCCTGCCACACTTGTGTGTGTGTGTGTGTGTTTTTTTTTTTTAAACCAAATGCCATTTATTGCGATGGGCAGAATCTCTCCGACACTGAGGCTCCTGAGTCAACCAGAGCGTCACTGAATATGACCTTCATCTGCGAAAGCTTGTTGATTATCTTCTCGTGTACAATCACTGGATGGCTGGGAAGCCACCACAGAAGCATTTCAAATTACTTTTACATTAGCTACCTCTGATTGGCTGGCTGGTTTGCTTTTGATGGGGGTGGGAGGGATTTGACTCTGAGTAGTGTACAGAGGGAAAGAGCAGGTTGTGCATGCATGCTTTATGAATTTGTTTTTTGTTGACCTTGGTCAGAAAATTTACTAGAGATTGTTAAATATGGCCATGTGGTCTGGTGTGTATGTGTAAAATATTTGAACTGTAGCCAGAGGGATAATCTTGCTTGAGACATTATACAACGTTATTTACCAGCAAAAATATCAACTATAACATCAGTTTAACAGAGGAAAGACCTACATGTATGTGATCATTACATATCACGTCCAGGTTGCAATACGAGTGTCAAAAATGTTTATGCCATGCTGTATTTTTGACATTTCCGTGGTCATCTCCTGCTACATTTTTGTGTACATATTTTAATATAGTTCCATTGGACACATATGGTTACAGAGTATGTAAGAAGCCTATAGAGTATTCATAAGCCTTACTTGTTTTTGTGCTGAACTTAGTAAATTCAGCACTATAAGATCATTAGACACTGCACCATAATTGTATAGCAACATATATCATAGGTGCTTCAAATTTCTTTTAAACACAATCAAAAATCTTTTCATTTTAAACTATTACACACTTTTTTTTTTTTTTTTTTTTTCATTTCTTTTGTGGTCTTTCATACTTTGACCCATCACTGTACTTTTGATCTTGTAGTGATGCAGATGCAAAATGTGCTGCTGATTGCCACCGATGTAGTTAAATCGTATGGCAAATGGCCACCCCTGTCTGATCAGTTCCAATGAGTTTTATTGGCACAACTGTGTGTAGTTTTCACACAGATTAGCCAAAGCATCAAACCAACTTCATAAACTCCATTAACTTAGCATTAACACAGATCATTTCTGACCATGATTGAATCTACTACTGGTGCCGGTGTACAACCACCATTAGCTGGTCTCCACCATTCCAGCTTTCACTTCAGTGTGTTTTGTTTTAAAATCAGCACTACTGAGCAAGCCTTCCCAAACATGGCACATGTATAACATGGCACACAAACCATTATTACATATTTGTGCTCTGGGTGACTGTGTAAAATGTTGTACAACATGAAATTGGTGAATGTGAAGGTCTCCAAGCCCTGAACCCCTTTTTTATTCATTGGATACCTTTCTGTGAAGGCAGAGAAAGTTTATTTTGAAGCCTTGTTTGACATCCAACTTTTATGTTTTCACTCACCGTGGATGTGATCTGTTATTATTTGGTTATTGTGTTCATATTTGGGAAGGAAATGTTAACACCAAATGACACCAGCTCTGAGAGCATTTCTTTTTAAAGGTTACATTTCTATCTGTTTTACTGTTTGTAAGTCTGTTTTTAGAATATAAAAAGACACTGGAATATTTTTATGTGGTGAATTTGGATCATTGAATAGATGAAACTAGGATCTACCAAATGTAACAATGACTGAATGTTTTTCCTTTCTTGTATAAACAACTGATTTGTGTTCATTTCTGATTTTTCTTTTTGTCAAGAGATTTATATTCAAGTAAGAAATAAACAGAATCTGTACTTTTTTGTCAGAGCTGTCCTTCCAGTTTCAAGCTGGACGTAGTGTAATTTGCACATTGAAAACTATTTTATGTTGAGTTTGGGGTACATCATAAAGTACAGTGTATGATTTTTAAAAAGCCATTTTGTTTCCCTCACTGCAAAACTCATACAGTACAACCAAATGCATACAGTATGCAAATGCATATATGCTTATTGTATGAGGCTAGCTAGACTCGAGTGCTTGACTTAGTAAGGCAGGGTTTCCATAGACGCACCAGTCTGATGGCTGTCAAACAAGAGATTTTCACCTGTAAACACACAAGATGAAGTGACCAACAATTAGTTGCCATTCCTGAAATTCTGTTTAATGAATTAAGTGCCGTTTCACCATAGGCACTGTCTCAATGAATAATGACAGCTACATAAATGTGTTCAGTTCAAATTGAATGTTCTAACAAATCAGGTCATTAACATAATGTAAATTAAATGTAAATTTTAATTTGCCAGTGGTGTATCTAGATTTATGCACTAGAATGTGCTTACTTAGGATCAACCAGAGCTGCCTGGATTGTTTCTGATCCCTGATCACATAAGCACCTGGGAGAATAATGCCCTATGTGATTTAAGTCCAAAAATTTGCAAGCCAGCGGGAAGGCATGGAGCTAAATGTTTTTTTTTTTTTTTTTTTTATGGACTTAAGCGCCTGGCATAATACCGCCTAAAGTGAAAAGCACAATATGCCAATGGGGTTGATTATGTGCTCATGACTATTCCCAGTACAGTACAGTGAGTAGAGTATACTAATATTGTAAATGGGTTTATGAGCATCACTGTGTAACCTAAAATGGGGGGAAAAAAACATTGGCCAAACATTTGTTAGCATAAATTTTTCTTTTTAATTGACATCATATGGACATAAATTCAGCATCACATATTAAATCTGTCACACATCGTCATAAAAACATTAATAAGCTTTCATATTTACATAGAGCAAATTTAAAACAAAAGTTCCTGGGTTGTTGTCCTGATTGTGGTAAAATGTTTTTTTTTGTCCTGTCTTCAGTGAATGCTGCAGTAAAGTGTACAAAAGTGTCTCTCCTGTTGATTAGCGCTATGTGTACATAGCCCCGTGTAAATCTTCTAATCTGTGTTCCCGTTGTCTTCTTCTCTCCTGCAATATGACACAGAAAAACGAACGAATGTCACTGAAGGTGTGATACATGATGAGTGTTTCAAGGGGGGAAGAGTCATACTGACCCTCACAGTTTTGCTCACCTTGTCTTTCTTGAACTCCTCATAATCTGGATTGTCAGTGGGCAACTCGAACCGACATAGGGGACACGAGTTGGTCTGCAGATATATAAGCATTGCAAGAGAAAAGAGGAAATCATCAGGAATAACTTCAAATAATAGCAAACAAGGTAATATTACAAGTGAGGTTATGTAAGTCTACAATGATCCAAATATATGAATGGCAATTTGGTAAGAATGCAAGAGAAATGACACATCAAGGCTTAACTAAGATGTAAAACTGATCTTACTCACCTTGCCAAGCCAAGGCAGGATACAGGTGGAATGAAACAGATGTTTACAGGGCATCTCCCGTGCCGACTCCTGCTCCTCAAACTCCAGTAAGCACACAGGACACTTCAGCCCTTTGTCTTGTAGTCAAGCAAGAAACCAACGAACAGACGGATAGTTAATTAGCGTGCCACGGCACACATCAGATAAGGACTCACGTTACAAATAGTTAATGGGGTCCAGTGCAACACACCTGCTTGCTCTGGGCTGATGATCACGACGGGCAGACTTTGCACGACAGTTTTGGAAGCAGCGGGTGGAAGACGCTGGTCCCAGTCAGATGTGTCAATGTCAAACGTCCCCGAGTCAATATCCAGACCCTGCATCAGGGATCTGTTCAGGGCATAATAGACATTATCTTTAAAATTAGTACCATTCTCCATGATTTATCAGCCAGATATACATTAAAGCAGCTTAGAATGAATGGATTCTTATCCAAACTTACCTGGCTAATTCAAGTAGAGCGTTCTGACGATACTGCTCCTCTGGAATGGTAGGTTCACAATCATGTTCGTCGAAATAGGAAGTCATTTTTGGTATAAACACATGAGCGCGACGCCTGCCTCCTACTAAAGAAATTAGTGTTAGATGCATATCAACACATCGGTAACGTTAAATACATGGCACCAACAACAAACTTGAACGTTAAGACTTCTGTCACACCCTTGAAAATTGAAAGTTCAACCAGCTGAGCTAGCTAACATCTTTGTTAAAGTCACCAAGAAGCCGCATTTGGCTTGCTAAGCTAACAATAGTTCAGGTAAGGAATTTAGAATGGATGCTTTTCCCAACTCCTGGCCACTATAAAAATATCCTCTCACCTGACAAAAAACGACTTGGTAATCTTGTTTGGTATGTGCAAGGGAAAAAGTGTCCAAGTCTCAGACATCTAGCTATCAAACTAACTTAGCTACAGTCACAGCTAAACAAGCTATCGATAACTGGCTAACGTTAACATCAGCCTATTCAGAAACAGATAAAAGTTTTACTTCTTTTGCTGCTGTGTGATGTTTGTCAATTTGACATCACACGTACAACATTCGTTATTTAATAGATGTCTAAAAGTTACCTGAGACGAACTCTTGCGTTCAGTTGTTCAAATGTTTAAGATGTATCAAAAGCTGTTCCCCGTTCCTCAGTGCACTGTCATCATCATAACAGAATCAGAGGAACTAGGGGATAGAGCTACGTCAGAGTAAGATTAACCAATCATTCACAAGACGACATACAAACATGCGCATAGTTAGCGTCAGAGCTGTGTGGGCAGTTTAACCAACACAACGCCAGATGGCGCCCCCTTCCATACCATGCGCAAAAAGAATTTACCAGAGCCTTTTACCAGAGAAATTCCACTGGTCACTGTTTTCACTTTCCCAGTCAGACAGTCAGACAATTAGATGTGGCCTGTCGGCTGACATTCTGAGGTCATGGACACATTAAGGTCTAACAATCAATAAAAGGGCTACAGCATATTATCACTGCATAAACAAGTGTGAACATCTATTTTTTATGATATGACATCATTTAACAATAAACTCTTTTCTCAGTCTGTAGACTGGCTACTTTATCTGTGCTGGTCACAGCTGAGAAACCAAACACAAATTTATCTTGTACATACTACCCCCGTCTGGCCTACCTCCAGTGACAACGGAAATAAACACCCAAGAATGTTGCTTTTATGTAGCCTATCAATGAGCAATGAGTGGCCATCTTACCGATTATCTCAAGTTTTATGGGTTATTACAGGTGAAACTGTGCATGATAATGGGCTATCCCTGAAGTGTTAGGTAAGCTGTAGAAACATTTTATGGAACAAACTCACAACATGAAAGCTAAGAGTGAAAACTGACATTTATTTGAAGGCACAATAGAATTACTTACAGAAAGATACAAATACAAAGATTAAAACAGCTGAAATATTTTAACAGCAGCAAGGTCTATTTTATCCATGGTTACAACAGTAGTATATACCAAGTTTCTGCTTCCAATAGAGAGCCACTCCTATAATACAAATTGATACACACCCATGGACTGAGCAATTATGTAAGATTCATCATCCAAGTCTATTTTCCAGTAGTTTTCTTTAGGCGTTAACACACAGGTAGGCCTAGAAATTAAACTAAAAAGACTTACAATTGCAATGATACAAAACTGACTGAAATGTCTGGCAGTGGCTAAAATGGATGATATTGTGTCATGGAAAATTCTAAACTCTCGTGAATGTATGTTTACTAGCCTATTATGGATGAACTTCATCTGACCCCATATGTAAACCTCATACAAAAGCCTGTCCACTGCAACCGACGTTACCACTGTAGAATGGCTTATAAGCAGCAGATCCTGGTACCTTTTAAATATACGTCCAGAAGACAAAGACCTCAAAGTGACAACCTGATATTTAAGTAACACTGCTTCAAAAGCATAGGAGGTTACCCTTCAGAACCTTCCATTCCATTCTTACAAAAATAATATGTTCTATCGTGTCTCCGATCCTTGTTGAGTACACAAGCTTGACTGTATCTCCCTAATCAATCCCTTTTCCTTTGGAGGGATTCCCTGATAAATCTTCCTGTCTTCCTTCACATCTCCATTGTCCTCTAATTTCCCTGCCACTCCTGTGTCCTTGTCAGGGCCCTGGAGTGGAGTTTTCTTCTGAACTCTCGCTTCCTGTTGAGCTTAAGTCGGTGTTGGTCAGGACTGCCACCAGAATAATGACCACAATGACGCCTAAGACAATGCCAACTATCACAATCTTCAGTTTGTTGTTCTCCCACTGTTTCTTCCTCTTCACCTTCACCGCAGTCTTGGCAAAACCCTTGCTCTGTGAACAAAACATATTTGGGTTAGGGAGTGATCCAGAAAACCATGAGGAGAGAACAATCAACGTATATCTGCCATTGCTATATGCTTACTAGGCTGTTACAAATGTACAAATGCCCAAAGGCAGGTTACAGACACAACAGTTCACAAAAAAAGAAATGGTTTTTTTTTTGGCATAGCAGGAAGACTTACTTGCACTGCAAGTAAGTTTCCATTTGTCTTTTTAGGTGCAGACCCCAGGACTCCTGGGGGGTTTCCTTGTTTTGCTGTTACTGCAGCTTTGATTTTGTTTCTCCCAGTGACCTACTCAGACAGGGAGTCTGGCGGGACTTATATGCATCCGTGTGATGTAACATGCGCTCCGCGGCGATGTGGGAACGAGCCGACCTCGCCGCCTGACCCTGGGGTGGCCAGGTGCCATGTGGCATGTCCTGTGCATAAACTCAGACACAGGCTGAGCGAGGTTTGTTTCATTCATCTCGTAACAAAAGGGAAATAGCTTTCCAAAAATAACTCCGTAAACTACAATCAGGATGTAAATTGTACATTCTTTTTCCTCCTAGCCACACCTAGGGTGTATTTATAGACTCCAATATGACATTTCCTGGCGAGTCCGTAAGATGTTTTGGACCATGGAACATTTGAGTGGCAACAAGCTCAGTGTTCCACATTTAATAATGCTATATATAACAATGTTATATATTGTTACGCAATTGTTATTAGATATTTTTTTGAACGTAATGACATGATAAAAGGGTAAAAAACGCTTTGATGCTTATGGTGAAGTACTTCACTTCACCATAAGCATCAAAGCATTACCATAAAATAAACCCTGTATGTAGACCCGACAAAAAGCTGTGATGAAGTGGACACGGAACATAGCTTTATGTATTACTCTCTCACTTATACACACACACGCACACACGCACACACACACACACACACACACACACACAAGACACACACACACACACACACACACACACACACAGACAGACAGACAGACACACACAGACACATGTTCGCATAGCATACAGGCAAAGCCCTCACCTGCTCGAGGAGTACATCTGCTCTGTTCTCCAGCTCTCCCAGCTTGCCTGAGCGTTCCTCGGCCTTGTTGAGGTTATCCAGCATGATGACCTTCACCTCCTCTACATTATCCTGGGCCTTTTGCAGGCGGCTCTTCCCATTCTCCTGGGGGGCACACACACACACACACACATGAGGAAGGCTGGGACATGAGGAAGCGCTGGGCACACACACCCCCTCTTTCAGTCAGTTTGGGCTGAGGCTCAGGAAATACATTCCACGGCAGTGGTCACTTTTTCAAGCCTGGATGACACGGAGGAACTGACCCATCACAAATGAACTAACACGCAATCCGGTCCCACTGTCAATATAAAAAAGCAGTAAAAACTGTGCATTGTCTTTTCCTTGATCCAATTATGATGACTTAAGCAAGAGGGGCAGCCAAATGTAATAATATGGTAGACTCTTAATATAATATAGTCTAAATTAGTCATAGTGTAATATTTATCTGTATGTAACTACACCTTTGCCAAACACAGTGTGACTACAGTTCTGTGAAAGAGTTCAACACTGAAGTGAAATGGTGAGCCAACAGCAATGCTGGCACCAGCGCCAACAAAACATATTTGTGTTCAAACAAGCAGAATAGGGGGAAAGGTGAGTGTTGATTGTTCAATGTCACCTTGGACCAACTTCATCTGGAACACTGCCAGCCTGCTCCTCGGGCAGGAGCAGAAAAAAAAGGAAAAATGCGAGACAAAACAAAAAGTCCACCAACAGAATCCTATGAAAAAACAACAACAACAACGAGCCCTTTATGATGACCCATGGGTGACTGCCCAGAAACTGGGTGACTGCCCTCTGACAGTGTACTGGACAATGCACGTCACAAATCATAATCCTGTCTAGACAAAGCGTGAGACAAATAGCCCTATTTGCACTCTCCATGAGCTTTCACCTTCCAGTTCAAGGATGGGAAGTGGGCTTTCATGAGTCAAGGCCATGGGGTGAGCAATTAGTCATTAACGGGAAGGTCGAGCAGCCCGGCCAAAGAAATAATTATATCAGCATATCTCATTTTCTATATCCCTTCATTTCAGACCAGCTTACAGCAGACCCCTGAGCACAATATAAGGAAACACCACTGTGATAACAGCGATGATGTATGACTGCCGTTCAAAATGTTTTTGTGCGTCGATTCACTGTGTGGATAAGTTCACTATGTGTGGGATGGCTTTGCTGAGAGTCAGTTGTTGAATGTCAACTAATAGGCTACATGTCACTTTAATAATCAAGCACCTCCTCTGGCAGAGCTCATGAAAATTTTGGTCTAATAAGCCTAATTCATGATGAGTTTGTTTGAATGAACTAAAAATCTCATCAGACCGGAAAGGTTCCTCTTTTCGTCTAAATTTCCTTCCTTCCTTTCTCCTCTCTTCTCTCTGAAAGAAAACATACCTGCTGGCATTTCCTTGAGACCTATTTAAACTTTCCATCAATTTCAGACCCAAGACCTATAACTTTCCATTTAAATAGGTCTCGGGTTGTTATCAGTCTAGAGCGCAACTTAGGCCTATAAAACGTTTTGACACAAAAGTGTAAGCATAAAAGGTGTAAAAACAATGTTATATCCCTGTGTAGGACCATGTATGAAGCATTTAACTACATTGATAAATACTACGCCCCCTCTAACAAGTGGTTTGAAAACATTTATGAAAATGGCTTCAGATATAAGCGTCTCTGTCACCCAACCGGAGACACGGACAGCATTTTAAGTTCGGCTCTTTTCGTCTCTCCGTGTCTTATTGAAAGAGATCCAACTGCACAAATGTTAGTCTCTCCGGGTGCGGTCACTTCCCAGTGTGAGAAGACTAGGCGAAATCATTTAAAGCTTAATGTCATGTAAATGAAATAGTGTAAGAACTCACCATGTCTCTGACGTCCCAGTGTCCGTTTTTTAGGGACTATCACCGAAACCAATGCATCTGAAAGACCAGCTCTGAGAGGTTAAATCGTCTTTATCTTCGAGGGATCTTAGGATATCTCAAAATTCTGTCTTCGTAAGACAACGCAGGTGCTTGTTCCACCTAATCAGAGAAAACAGGCTTTCAATTGCCGATATTCACCAAGGGCTAACACGCGTAAACTGTAACCACTGTGCCTGAACTTGGAACACCCCTCAAACTCGAAACACCAGCCCCCTTATCTCAGAGTAGCAGGGGGCCGACGGACATGACGCGACGTTTTTTTTAAATATCCTCCAGTTATCATTATTCATTCTAGGAGCGGGGAAATCCAGAGCGCTCCGAACGTCCCAACCACATTTTTGATGGTCACGCGTTGTTTTCGATGCTGAATGACGTTTTTACCTCAAAGTAGTTACCTCTAAGGGCCTACTCGACTGTCTATGCCTGGGCAAGGCTACCTCATAGCCACTGTGGACCCATCCCTGAGAGAGAGAGCTGATCAGATAATGTATTGGATGGGATTAAAATCGTATGTTCCATGCCTGAACCATACCAAGAATTCTGGCTTTTTCGACTCCAAATTCCACTCTTCTAACAGGAAATGCACAATGGCCAACAATATTGGTTAATTCTTAACACTATTCAAACAGGATTAGATGACTCCCAGAGATGATTTAAACAAGCCCTTCACTGTTTATTTTAAGATATTTGTAAATTTGGAAAGAAAGAAGGCTTGAAAGGATTTATAGGGTTGACCCGGGTTTCTAGTATTAACAGAGCAAGTGTCTATCAAATGATTTATCAAAAAACAAATAGAAAATGAAAGGTTAATATTGATCTAGAGGTTGCACATGGGAAACAGGTAGACATATGCAACAGAAAGTTTAGAAAACCACAGACAGAACTGAGAGTATAGGCCTACATTTCTTTATGTGGGAATGTTTGAAAGTTATGAAAGTCCTGTGTGTTCTCTTTTTTCTTTTGAGTGGCTTACTGATGCAGTCTGCAGGTGCAAAAGTAAGCCTTGACTTTAAAGGGGAAGTCAAATGACCACAGAGAGATGACTGAGAATAGCCTATAGGCTACATCTCTATTTGGCTTTTCTCAGCTGTATTGTGAAAGTATTTTTTGTTGTATGAAAACAACACAGATTGACAGATGTAAATTGGCCTGATTTAAGATTATCTTGCTATAGGGTAATTTATACCCTAACCCTAACTCTAACCTAATAAGTTAAAATAAATCCAAATGTCAAAACAATTTTTTATAATATCATAATGCTCATGATTCGCAAACATTTATTTAATCTACCACACATTTCATATCAAGCACTGCTTCAGTGGCAAGCATCATTAATCTCTGAAATTAACAGGTTGGTAAACTACTAATTTAAACAAATATGCTTACATGTACAGTATATAAAGCAATACTTGGAAAGATGCTGCTCTAGCATATGATTCATCCTGCTTGTGTCCTGAGTGCATCTAAAACAGGGGTGGGCAATAATTTTGTCTGAAGGGCCACATTGGGTTTTAGATTTTGACTAATGGGCCAAGTGTTAACAGTCAACTGGTTGATCGGGGTTGATGCCGGTAAATTGGCAAGTCTCAAGCCAGTAGCCCCACTTTCTTCTGTGTGCAGGATTGAAAGGGGGGATTTGTATTTCTTGAATACAACAAATAATTGATAAATCAGGCCTATAATCTAAGTCACCTTGGCTAAATGAGAAATTATTCTATTTGGGGAAGGCTACTAGTCGGATTAAATAGCTCAACCTGCACATGTGGCCGCCGGGCCTTAGTTTGCCCAGGTCTGATCTAAACCATGTGGCTAAGCTTTTTTCTTAGCAGACCACAGGTTGTAAAATCTAACCTGCTAAAAGCCAATACAAATGAAGAGCACCAATTTTTGACTAATTACAAGTGAACTATAGCTAATTAATATAATATGAATATCAAAACAGGAGACATTATTATTTTTTAAAAGATTATGACACACTACAATTGGCTCCCCTGTCTTAGTTTGACTACCCCTGATCTAAAGGATGAACAATTTTCCTTTCTTCCATTTCCTTTTTTCCTTTTCCTTTCCTTTCCTTTTCCCAATGATGAAACTGAAACCAAAACTAAACAGTCTATGACATCATTCCTATAATGGCTAATGTGCATATTTTAAAACCTATCTAGGCATCTATGTCATTGTGATATTTTTTGGGGTTAGGATTTACTAAGCAATTCACTGCAGACAAAGACCATTGAGCAATTAGGGCTTTTGATGACAAAAGTGCTGACAAGAATTTAAGGCATGTAGTTGAGTAACAGTGTTCTCAGCAGAATACTTAAGCAGCAGAATATTTTAAGTTTGGCCAGTCAGACACTCAGCCATTTGTTCTCTCTTGTTTATAAATGTGTAAGAGGCCACACTAGAACCCACATGACTTGTGTGACATGGCCCAAATAGCAGGAACACAGCATCCTTTCACCAAACACAAACTCTCTGTTTAGTTGCTTGCACACCACAACCATAACGAGGCCTAGATAGACACTGGCCAGCCAGACAGAGCCAAAATCTTCATTCGACCAAGAAGAGAGAATTTCCCAATTGAAAACATACAGATGTTAGATAAACAGCTGGAAGATTTCATAGACCCTGTGCAGAGGTTTGAGGTGTTTAAAGTGAAGGCACTGCATATGGAATAGCACTATGTGTGTGTGTGCCAGCACAGTTTATATAAAGCTAAACTTGATCCACAGTGCAGGATGCTTTGAATACCTCTCTCTGGCACATAATATAGGTCACTGTGGGGTGTTATGCTTTGCCTCCCTCTAGTGGTTAGCTCCCCAACTGAAAGGATGAGATTCTGTTAAAAAAATATAAGACCCTAAATGTTTTTGCTGTTTTGCTGAGGAAGGTGTCTTAATGAAGCGAATACGCCGTGGGCAGTTCATATTCTCTATAAATGCTTAGGGAAGGGAACATCATTATGGTTGCTTCACAGCATGCACACGTGCACACACACACACACACACACACACACACACACACACACACACATCACGCACTGATGATGGCTTAGGCCGAAACGCGTTTGCACTGGACATGGTGGTATGCCAAATAAATAATGAGACATTATAGCTCGTGAGTGCGGATTTTTTTTTAAGCTTATAGTTTTCTTTTTCACACATCCAAAGTCTTATTAGGACTTCTGAAGTTGAAATGCACTCTCGGCACACTTCACTGTCACTGTATCACAGAGTTACACAGCTCATACATAAATACAACCAACAGTAATGTATACGGCACTGCAACACCACACCTAGACCAACAGATAGTAGCAGTTTAATGTAAGCAAGATAGTCTGAGCATCTTTATAGCAGCTAGTAAAAAGAGTTCTTTATCTACTCTGCAGCTTGGTGTCCTAAAGCGTCTACCTGGGGTAACAGGGCAAATTCCTGATGCAGGATGTGTGTGGGGTCATCAAAAGTGTGTGCAGGAGAGCAGAATAGAAGAATACAATAAAGATGGGTGTCGATCAGACCTATATTATAACCATAACTGAATGATGATGCAAACCACTTAAAACTCTCCCACACAATCCTTGCATTGTTTGGCCTCAGGAAAAAAAAGTGCAACCCCTTTTTTGTAACAGTGGCTTTCTGTTTGTAGGGGTGATTGCATCATCAAACAGGATGTGCAGTGAACACTGAGTTCTGGTATATTCACAGTAAATTTCTTAGTGAATGGCTTCTTTGTGAATGGCAGTCTTCTGCTCAAATGTCAAATGATTTGAGTTCTGCCCTCTCTTTTCTAGATTACAAGTGAAAAACTGAAGAAAAAATATAATGAATGTATTGCGATGCCCCCTTGATATTTGGTGCCCTAGGAGATCGCGTAGTTCGTCTTTGCCTAGAACTGACCCTGGGTCCTCTTATTTGTCCATTTTCTTTGAACGGCAGTAGGCTATGTGTGATGCCTACATTCACCTACTTGACCCCTACTTCTACCAGGAACTCAAAGTCCTCAAAGTCCTCCTCATCACCTTTTCCATTTTTAAAGAAAAAAAGAAAGAGAAAATATTTTCTGTGTCAGATCTGATTTTGAGGGAATGCTGTGCCTGTCTTGTAGACAATTTTATGTCTATCCGTAAAAAAAAATAAATCAAGCTTGAATATTGTTGTACATTCCATTATGTTGACTGCACTTGGTTATCATGCATCTTTAGGATTCATCTCTCTACAAACCCGTGATAACAATGTGTTATTGAATGACCCCCTCCTCTACAAAAAAAGAGCTTTTGATGCACCATAGAAATGAATTCCTGTGATCTCTTTTCGTCCCTGGCAGACCATGTGTTTTCACAAGGACCTTTTGTTATCTTTGGAATGGCCTACAGATGTCTGAAGTTAGATAGATTGGTCAAGAGGACGTGTGTGCAATTGAAAGAGATTTATTACTGTGTAAATAGCTTCAGTTCACCCACTGTTATACTGAAAAAGGCTCACTCAACATGAAATGTGTGATTATCAGAGGTTTGGTTACATAACAGCTACTCAGCAAAACCCCTGCTGTTGCAAGTCTAGATCAGTGGTCCTCAAAGTGTGGTCTGGGCCAGGGACCGCTGGTGGTCCGCAAGCAAGCTCAAGTGGTATGTGAATATATGTGAATTTTTTTTTCTCACTAACACTATTTGAAGGCTCAGGATGAGTTCTTCCCGGGATTATATAAGGGAGGGCTGTAATTTATATTAAAAACTTCACGCTATCTGAATTTGAAATGCCTGTAAATGCCTACAGAAATGCAGCCTATGCAAGCCCACTGATTTGGTTAGGGTAACTGTATGTGGTGTGGAGCGGGGGCGCAATAAGACCAGGTGGTCTTTGAAAAACATTTTTTTGAGCAAAGTGGCCCTAGGTTTGAAAAAGTTTGAGAAACATTTGTCTAGATAATAATTTAAATGTCGGCTTCCTCTATAGGGCCACGGCTAACACAACAATCTTCATAACCCATTGAACCATACTGGATATTTGCAAAAGGTTTGGGCTAACAATTTGACCTGGGCTATTTTAAAACCTGATTTGTATTGATTTTACCTGTATTGTCTTTGAGGTTTAGCCATTTATTAATGAATTTGATCACTTTTGTCTGTTGATGTATTTTCGGTATGTGCTTTTAAAAAATATTACTGTTACTTACTTGACTCAGAGATTTTCTTTGTGAGCACCTGCCTCAAATGATAATATAAGCCCTAGAGACTGTCCCTAGATGTACTGGTATACATTTTAATCTAGGCTTGTCAGGAAGTGACCCAAGTTTCATCGGCTTTTCTGCAGCTTTAAACACTTCTAAATAAATACAGGAAGCTTCTGACAACATCAACATGATGTGTCTTTTCAACAATGAAACAATTTGCTGTTGAAAGTAAAAATCACAAAATCCTGAGGGATGCAGTCATTTGTCCAGACCACAACAATTTTATAAACAGTTTTACCTCTTTGCTTTGCTCATGATATATTGCCCACTTGGACAACTTCACATTGAGAAATAGCCTTCTTGTGCTAGTGTTTTAAAGTAGAAAGGGAAACAGTGAGATTGTAAGATCTTTAACTACACAGAGACGACAGCACATAAAGCATAAGTTTGCCTAATATATTAAGCCTTGTTTTCACATCTCTTACAATGAAATAAGATAGTTAAGACTGACATTTTGACAAATGCTTCTGTTCAGAGAATTTTTTGTTGTTGCTGGAGCATTTTCCCACCTCCCCAATGGCAGCCTATGTTCAGTCGAACAATCCTTCCTGAAACTTCCTAAGAGATCTGAAAACAAGGCTGAATATCACTTTAGGTGAACTTCTGCTTTAAGGCTTCATAGGTGGCTTGATGGTGGGTGGGGCTGAAACAGGGTTGCTGATAGGGATGACTTCTGTGGCCAGAAGGACGACGATGAGAACAATGATGAGCACAATAACAGTGATGACAATGATGATCTTCACATTCTTCCACCAGTATGAGCGCTCCACCTTCTGAACTGTCTTCTGGAAGCGGTGGGCCTGTGGGATCAAATGTGTGAGGCAGATGTAGGTAAAAGAGCAGCCAATTAGAGAAGAACTTTACACTTTCTACTTGGCATGCCACAATACTGTACACTGCCCCATGGGCTAAATCTTGATGTAACAGTCTAAAAAAAAACAAAAAAAAAAGTAAGCCATAATTTTGCTTTCCGCACAGGCTTGCATTATTTGATGAGAAGAAAGTTCAATCTCTTTTTGTAACATCAAAACTTTGTGTTCAATGTATAAACTGATTTGAATAATGAGTTGGAAATATTAGCATTTCTGTTGAAAAAAGAAAGGTCTCAGGGACTCGCTCTTAAATTAAATCCTCTCCTTGGCCAAGACCGAGTCAAGACAGAGTATTTCTATACAGCCTACTTTTGAGACTATAAGACGAGACCGAAAAAGCAGAAAATACTCTTGAGACGATACTCATACTACAACACTAGCATGTGTAGAGCCAGCATCTCCCAAAAATAAAATATGCTGTGTTGAAACAAGGTTTGGGATTGAGAGTTGAGACAGTCCCACACGAGTGACAGAGAGTGACTTACCTCTTTTACAAGCTCACGTGCTTTGTCTTCCAATTTTCCTGCTTTGTCGCCACGCTCAATTAGGTATGTAGCATTGTCAGTCATGGTTTTCATGACATTGGCCATCTCATGAGAGAAGTCCTGGATTTTTTTCCCATGAGGGGTATCCACATTCTCATCAGGCTCTTTCTCCTGACCCCCCCTCTCCTATACACAGCAAATTGTCAGTCAGTGTGTGAATGACCAATCCACATGGATTGAAACATGGAGGCCGAATATCACTCAGGAAAGAATCATTCATATACAAGATGCATACTGAGATGCAATGGTTTTGCAAGTGAAATCTATAGAATATCGAGGTTGAGAACCATATGAGCGCAAATGATCAACTTTACAAACAATTTGTTTTTACAATATCAGGTCTGTTTTTTGAATGAAGAAGAAAATGGTGATCAAGAGCTTTAATTTGGACCAAAATGTCCTGTTCCTCTATATGAGTCACACTCATCTGCATATAAAAATAGCCTACGGTATGTTAGTCTATTTGAAATAAAATAATAGCCTCCTTTTTTTTAGGTATCTAGAACAACAAACAAGTGATCACTCTTTTGAATCAATAATCCATAAGGAAAATCAAGTACATGTAGGTTTCTGTCATGACATGACATTTGGAGGAAATGTCTGAAAACCAGTAATACTTGAATAATTGGATTCTCCATTTCCCATCAACATTGTCACGAGATTCTTCCTCGTGGCTATATTGTTATGTTGGACCGGACACAAAAATGAGATTAGGTAAGTGTAGTAAGGATTTCCTCATAAAAGGTTAGGGTCTGTAAAATTTTCAAATGCCAAAGAAAATAAAACATTTTGTAGAAACAGAATGAGGCCTATAGTTATATATAAAAAAAGTTTATAATTGTCTTAGAAAGGCTAATAGCCTGTTGATAATTAGGGATTCAATGATGAGTTAATACTTGACACTGGGCAACATATTAATGTTGCCTTGTTTTATGGAGGTTCCGCACATTCAATTGTAACTAACACAGAGTTAGTTAGTGCAGTCCCATAAAGCAAAGGATCCTTGGCCATCAAGACCCGTTGAGAACCCCAGCATTATATGCGCTATGTACTTTTAGACTGGCCCTTCAACATGCTCCCTCAGTGGATATGATGTCCCGATTTCTCCTTGCCAAATACACACACACACACACACACACACACACACACACACACACACACACACACACACACACACACATCTGTGCAGGCTTGGGCTTACTTCCAAACCAAATCAAAATGACAAAAAGCATCAACTCAGTCTCATAAAAAGGAAACCTTTTGTAAACACTTGGTCTATTATTTGCTAGAAGATGACATAGCTTATAAGGTTGAGGAAAACAAAAACATATGTCTCTTACCATGGTGCTGGGGTTATCTTCAAGACCCATATTGTCCAAAACCCAAAGTTGACAAAGCAACTTCTCCTCAAGTTAGTTGTGGCAGGAACACTTTATGTGCTTAACAGTCAATTCCCTTCCCATCACCATACCTAAGTGCTGAGTTGTAAGGCAACTGGACTTGTTTTAGAAGAACACACCTGACACTTACGTGTGTGTGTGTGTGTGTGTGTGTGTGTGTGTGTGTGTGTGTGTGTGTGTGTGTGTGTGTGTGTGTGTGAGGTTGAACTTTCTTCTCATCAATTAATGCAAGCCTGTGTGTGTGTGTGTGTGTGTGTGTGTGTGTGTGTGTGTGTGTGTGTGTGTGTGTGTGTGTGGTTGAACTTTCTTCTCGTCAATTAATGCAAGCCAATGCAAGCTTGTCAATTAATGCAAGCCACACACACACACACACACACACACACACACACACACAAATGCGTCAAATATAAGAAAACAATCATTCAGTTATTTCCACAGAAGAATGGTGAAATCAAACTTGGCAGGGGAAATATTGCTTGTTCTTCCAAGACTGGATTTCTTTCTTCCTTTTTTATCTTTATTTATTGGACAATGAGCAGTTGATATGGCCAGTTTCTTCAGTGGAAATAAAGAAAGAACACACACACACAGGCTACATACACATATTTGGGATCTCCGCTTATTGTCCTTTTATCCCTCATTTCCTTTTACATGCTTTTATGAACTAGTCTTGGAGTACCCATTCTCCTTTGCACGCTCTATTTCATTTCACTCCATAAAGCATGGTGACAATGGCCTATTTTCTCACCTGCTTTAGGTATCCAATCATAGAACAAAAAGGGACTAGCATGGCGCTCATTTTCATTTTACGTCACGTGGTAGCTCTGGTATTGGCTCTGGGCTAGGTACAGACGCATGATAGACATTCGCAGCGGCCAATAAACGGCTCTAGACAATCAAACAACGCTACCACTACGAGAAAAGCTATAGGTGGGTCTCCAGACTAAATCACTTGTGATTATTTTGTTTGGCAATAGCCAGGCTATTCATGAACTATATCAAATGGAACATGAGGTCTGAAGAAATAAGTAGACTGCTGTTATCCACACATTATGTAGGAGAAAATACAATAATTGAAAATAAAAATATTTCATGTAATGAATTCAAATACCACCAGAAAGGTGTACAATGTACATACAGGAACTTCATAATGTCATCACAAAACTGTCAACATATCAATATCACTTGCGATAACACCAACCTATTCTTCCAAGACTGGATTTCATGTTGAATTCTGGTGTCATGTCAGTGGATTAAACTGTAAGTTTTACTCATTTTTGCCTTCATTGAAAGTGGCGATTAGGCCTCTTTGGATTGTCTCCTCGACTTGCGTATGTCTCAAGGTGGATCAAAACCAGAACACTCCACAGATTATTGTGGGCGGTGGTACCATAGTGGTTAAGGACCCCTACTCAAGTGGGCTAGTACTCTGCAAGTTGTGGGTTTGAATCTCGACTGCCACCGTTGTGCCCTTGAGCAAGGCACTTAACCCTACGTTGCTCCAGGGGAGACTTTCCCTGAAGTGATAGATAGTTGACAGTTGCTTTGGATAAAAACGTCTGCTACATGCATAAATGTAATGTAAATATTATATTATCATTTACAGGAGCAGTAGGCCTATGCAAGAAATACATACCAAATAAATTATGAAACAATCATAAACTGGCCCTGATATGTCAGTAGATATGAAGGGAATCACTAGCCTGGGAATTCCCATGCTCCTTTGCGGGCTTATTTCATTTCACTCTGCAGAGGAGCATGGTGACCATGGCCGTTTTTCTCGCCTGCTTTCGGTATCCAATCGCAGAACAAAAAGGGATTTGTACGGCCCTCGATTGCATTTTACGTCACGTGGTGGCTCTGGTATTGGCTCCGAGGTATGTACAGACGCTATGATAGACATTCGTAGCGCCCAATAAACGGCTATGGACAATTGTAAACGATGCTTCCACTACGAGAAATGCAATAGGTAGGTCCCCATACTAAATATCACTTGTGAATTAGTTTGGCGATCGCCAGGCTAGGGAATCACCCTCATACACACTGATATCACCAACAGTTGTTGTCCAGAATATTTGCATTTGAAAAGCTGCAGCTTACAGTGTTTGTGTCATATGAAGGCCTTGGTTCTGAATTATACCAACATTTCTTTGATTATATTGTGAAACAATTATATTGTGAAAGAAAACAGAGGAAACAAAGATGGCTGAAAGCAGCAAAGAATTTTTAACATGATTGTGCTACAAATTTTGGCCACAATCCTAGAAACGTTACTTACAGTATGCGCTTATTTCATTGAGCAAATATGTGTCAGAAGAAGCAATGATCCCCCCAGTCACGGCTGAAGAACCAGTGGCCAAACCCAATCCAGTATGAGGCTCTTGGGGCTGGGGCGGCAGCTGGGGATTGTAGAGATGAACCGGGTCTTGTACATGGGCCAACATCTTAACTTGTGAGAGCTGATTGTGAAATGCAACTCTATGGCAAGCTGTGATAGGGTTATGAAGGAGGCGTACAAATAGATTTTGATTTATATATATGCCATATATTGGCAAAGTTTGTTTACCAAGAAGATGAGGCAAGTATACAAAAGTGGGACACTGGGAATCCAAGGTCATACACTACCTATAAAAAAGGCTGGAGGGCTACAGCGTTTAGTTAGTAAAAAAAGGGAGGTAGGTGATTTGAAGGTGCTCTTTAACAAAAAAAAATGTCAGAAATCCAAGCCAAATAAAATAAAATAATAAAATACTTATACTTTACCTTTACCTCCCTATATACTTATACTTATACTATACCTCCCTCTAGTGGTTATCAAAAATTGTACACCAGAGCCGGCCTAGGGCATACTCGAACTACACAACTGCTTAGGGCCCATACGCCACCAGAGGCCTCCAAGAGCGCTGAGATATCATATAAAACACACACACAAATAAAACTATTTCAACAAAATTGTAACATTTCAAATAGTTGCCAGAATGACACCCGTATGATGTACAAGTAAGCTAATGACAAATAAGGTAGGTTACACACGCGGTGTAGCCGATGCAATAATTAAGCATCTGGGGCTGAGGTGTTGGTGGTGATGGGGGGGTGGGGGTTCTGCTTAGGGCCCCATGAAGGCTTGGGCCGGCCCTGTTGTACACTCAAGTGGCATTGCCTATGAGGTTACATTTTGAATGTCTAATCATTTGTAGTCTTTCCTGCAAGCATCCAACGTCCTTTTCAAGTCTTTGTCTAACCTACAGTATGCCCAAATTCAGACATGTTTTAAACAATGGCTCATGTGCAGACTGGGCCCATCAAAAACAGCCCTGGGGCAAGACACCTAACCCTTCACTGCTCCCAGGCACTGCCCGTGCTCCAGGTTAGTTTGCGCTTCACAATATGATTTCCTGTGTGTTATGGGATAAATGCAAAGATCATATTACCCTCAAAGGAATATATACATACACTATACAATACCATACCAAAACATCATGGTACTGTACATACCAGTATGGTACAAAGACCATGAGGCTAGACGTGTATAGACACCTTTTATGTTCCCATCCAAACAAGCAAATGTAAGCCCACAACAACTCATACGTAGGCCTATGTGTTATGCACAAGCTTGAATAAATGGTGGCCCAACGATTGCACACTGATAGGTTCACAAACATTCCAGATCCATTGGATGCATATAGTGTACATGAGGTTTGGGGTGATAAAACATCTTAGACAATTGTTACTAGAGAAGTCTTGAATGGATAAAATGAATACAAAAAAAATGTAACTTCAATTTCAAACTTTATTTTGAGACATGAACAGATATTTGCCAAAGGCTGAATTAGCTGTGTCAATTATTGTTTTTTTTTTTCAGCTGTTAAAAAAAGTTATTAATGATTACTACTGTCGTAAATTAAAATAACAAGGGTTGGGACCGAGATAAAAATACAAATAAATACCCTGAAACCTTCTATATTTAAACTTACATTCGTGGGTAACCATTATAAACACATCTAGGAGGTTGATTTACATACTGTATACATGCAGAGACATTTTTATCTATTTACAGGCAATGCAGATGACTCCCAGATCCCTCCACAGCCCATTCAGTAACAAAGACAAGCAGACCAGTCTGATTTCATCTGATGTAAGCTTTAGTAAAAAGTAGGCCTACATCTAAAATGGTTTGTTTAGATGAAACACAACTGCATTGCCACAGGGTGAGAAGAAGTGGTTAAAATTTGATTTGTCAAAAATCATTTGCAAGAGAGAGCCTTGGAGAAGTAACAGTATCTTCCAGAAAAAGTACCTTCATTTAATCCTCAACTACGAAATAGTCCTGACCTCTATCAAGCTGTCGTCACACACACACACAAGCAAATTTTGTGTACTTTTGGAGTCTTACAGTGTCACTGTGAATACCAAACCCAAGTGTTCAACTTAGCTAAAAATTCTAGCTATGAGACATCTTCATTTAATCGAGGCAAAGCAATGTGCATGTCCTAAACCCTACAAGAAGCGGTGTAATGACATTTAGGACATAGAACGCATCCCCCCCTCCCCCAGCCCCCATAAAGACACAATTCATCATCCTGAGAGGCACTGTGTTCTGCTAACCTTTCCAAAACATTACACATTACTGAACGCAAATGGCACAGGAACCTTCAGAAACAAGGGTAACACATTTCTGATTTGTCTTTTTAACTGTGTAACAGTATACCAGGGAAAATATAAATAAAGGAATTCAAAAAATTGAAACAGCTTTATCCTGTTCATTCATCTTGTCCTGTTTATGGGGCAATGTACAGGGCACAAAATTTCTTAGTCATTCTAGTTCTTATAGCTTTGTCTTTGATCAAATGCCCACTTGAACAACGACATACTGAGAAGTACTGGTCATATTCCAACCGTTTAAAGAAGTAACATGGTGGTGCAAGTTCCTGATGTCAAACAAGAACTGACATTGGTCAGACCCCTTTCACATTGGTAGTTGTGAAACTGACACCCATTTGACAGTTGAAGGTGCGAGCAAATGCGCAAAAACTACATTATGCATAAAAGAGAAATTGAGTCTGCTGATGAGAGAGGGGAAGACTGACGGAGAGAGAGAGAGAGAGAGAGAGAGAGAGAGAGAGAGAGAGAGAGAGAGAGAGAGAGAGAGAGAGAGAGAGAACCTTGTAGTTAAGAAGGTGGCTTGATGGTGGGTGGTGGTGGAACAGGGTTGCTGACTGGGATGACTCCGGTGGCCAGAAGGATGATGATGAGAATGATGACCAGCACAATGGTGATGATAACCACGACAATCTTAACGTTCTTCCACCAATATGAACGTGCCACCTTGCTTGAAGTCTGCTTGAAGTTCTGGGCCTGGGGGTTGAACAGTGAGGAGGGTTAATACTCCGGTAATGGGCCAGAGTAAAAATAAAGTATAAACATTAAACAAGCCTACTGTAAACAGAAGACCAAACTTGTATAGCCGTTACCAAATTCATGGGTCATGTTTTTTTTGTTAAATGTTGTAATGTCCACTTCTAAATTAAGAAGACAACAAGGGAATTGTTTTATAAGGAACGGTGGCTGGAGAATGTATGAGACTAACTTTTCTATGTAGTACTGCATTGTTTTTTTGCTAGGAGAAAGTTCGGTGCCTCTTTGTAACAGTAGCTTTGTCATTGTGGGTTAACTGCATTGCTGAGCGTGTGCAAGATGAGCCAGCGGTTTCACAAAAATGGGATGCACTGTGGTGACACAGAGGTCAGTCTTGAGACTGTGAGTGACACAAAACGACTTACTCCTGCTTGAAGGTCTTCCGATTTGTCCATCAGGTCATCCAGCCTCTCGCCACGGGCCAAGATGCGGTCAACGTTCTGCGTCATGATTTGCTTGACTCCATCTACCTGGTTCTTGAGGTGTGTGACCTTATCAATCTCCTCGATCTCTTCCTCTTCGCCTCCCTGCTCCTAAACACAGCAAATTGAATCAGTCACTCAGGAGTCTCAAGAGTCTCTCAGGAGTCAAAATATCATTCACATATGAAACACATTTCCAAATACATGCAAGATGCATCTCGAGCCGCATACAAAATGTAACTGAATTGGCTGTATTTTACCCTCATGGTTTCAAAAACAGCTTTTTTTTTGTTCACAGTTGTGTGTGTGTGTGTGTGTGTGTGTGTGGGGGGGGAATTTGGCAACAAAGCAAGAATTGATTAACAGTTTCTAATAACCGACACTGGACACACAATAACTGACACTGTATAATGCCTTCAAAATTACAAGAAAACAAGAAAAGGGACCTCTGTATTAATTTCCAGGAAATAGAAAAAGTTTTTTTTCCCCTCTGCCTGAGTGGCTCATTTAGCACAAACAGGAAATGCTCTACATTAAACAGAGTCAGATTTAGGGTTAGGGTTATGTCCATGTGAGCATGACTGACATTGACCAGACAAGTGTTTGCCAGTAAATTATATTAGAATGACTGCATTGAAATGTATTTAATGTAAATGACTAATACCAATTCAAACACTCAGTTAGGGGCATTGTTGAGAATTGTTGCAGCCTTCCTTATGATTAACTCCATTCAAATCCCCTGAGCCAATCCAGCGCCTTGTAAACACAGACGTCTCCAGGAAACAGCGTTGTGCTGTGCTGTGCTGTGCTGTGCCGTGTCGCACTCCACCTGCCTTTCTCTTCGTCTGACTCACATTCTCCCTCACCTCTGCTCTCTTCTGAGTCCCTGTGCTTTGTCCCACTCCGTCACAGAATGGCAGTGTGCTATCGAATGACCCCCCTCCTCACTCTGGGAAAAGAGCTTTTGGTGTGCACTGTGCTGTAAAACTGGAGTTCCTCTGATAGGCTTTTTGGAAGAGTTCCTACTTCCAACTGCATTTCACTGAGCAAATTGTGTTGAATTTTGAATGGCCTGGTAACAGTCCTGTGGGTATGTGTTTATGTGCAACTCTGAGCTGAAACAATGTGCAAACAAAAAATCCAGTGCTTCTGCTAGTTTGTGAATGCAAGGGCTCACTCAGCATGAAATATGTGTTTTTTATTAATATCAGGTTATGTAACAGCTCCAATCTGCAGCTCAGACACTCTGGCATCTAACACTGTTTCTGTAATTTCAGCAAATAGGCCTCTCACGCTACTTAAAGCAAATCATCATCAAGCTATCAATCTTAAACAATCTATTCTGTTTTAAAAGTTTACCACATTGACCCCCAACATGATTGTCAACATAAGGTCTATTCATACTAGTAGGATAGCCTATTAGTCATTGTTCTAGGTCTACAGCGTTTCTTCTTGTTACAGGCTTATGGGTTTATGGTAAATGCATATGAAGTGAGGCCATCTACAGATTGTCTCAAATGTTGAAAGAAAAAAAAACTTTGTTTGCCCTTTTTCAAATAAAATGCCAAAAGCAACACCGAATGCTTCATAACTAGAGGTTATGTTTAGGCTATCACACACACTTCACCTAACACAGGGTAGATCAAGTGCGACGTGTAGGTTCCTGTCACGCAATGACTTGTGAAGGAAATGTCCCTTACTAAGTTAGCACTTGAACGACTGCACTAAGTAATCTGCATTTGACATCTAGCATACCAAATGAAATGCTTTCTCATGACAGTGTTGCAAGAGTGTAATGTTTTAAGATGGAACAAACAGACAAATGACTGAAAGTGGCTACAATGTCACCGAATCCTGTTTCTTTTTAGACTATGTTTGGTACATGGTAGACTCGGCCTTCAACATTCTTCCCTGACTATCTAACGTCTATGTGAACTGTCCTAAACTTGACATGACAAAAAATAACTCAGATAGACTTGGGCCACCTCTAATATAAAATCATAACAAATGGACCAGTATCTTTGATAATATCAAGCCTTTACCACAATTAGGCTATCATCCGATAGATGACGTAAATAACATCAACAGGTTGAGAGAAACAATGTAGCACGGACTCGACTCCTTACCATAGCGCTGGGGTTATTGGTGTCTCCAAGACCCATATTCTCAGAAAGTCGAAGTCGAAAAACCGACTTCACTTCCAGTTAGCTTCTTTGCAACAAATTTCCACTTGTTTTATTACTTGTAATGCTGCCCTTCAAGACTTCTGCCGTCGCTCGGAAATTCCAGTCGCTTACTTCCTGGTTGTTTTTTTCTCCTCCTTTCAATGTGAATTCCTCTGCGTTTGGCCCACCTATTTTCTCATATTTCTTACCGCCTCCTCGTGGGGTGTTGGTTTAAAATAGCAGATTGGATCACCTGCGACCTCAGGTAAAGATTTTAAAGATAACAGACAGATTTACTAAATTAGATAACTCTATCTGTTTATGTTGGAACTGGACGGTAGTGCGTCTATAAAACTCGTCACATTTGTGCAGTGATAAATGCAAATTGGCAGTGGCTGTATCAAGATCTCCCACTGTGGAGCGCGGAACAGACTGTTCTAACGTTATTTCTTTCAGAGTCCTCCTGTTGACGCATTAGCACCTAGCCCTCATACTTGTCAGCCAGTTTAACCGGTTGTCTCATGATGGAACAGTATGATCGACCTTAAAGTAGGCCTGACACCATCTTTCTCAATACTTTATTTGTCAAGGATGAAACTGTAGGCTGTGGGCCTACATCTCCAAAGAAAAGGGCTCTACAGAAAACAGTTGATACCAGGATCCCTTTAATTAAACAGGTTTTGTTTCTTGAATGCAGTGACACACAACATAGAAAACACAGATAGGTGACAGACAACATGTAGAGGTGACAAACATACAAAAGGCTCATCAGTAATAACCTTGTGACCACTTAGTTCACTGGTTTTATAATAAGAAAATTATCGCATATTTAAAATCTAAATGGACATTTCTGAATGTCTTCTTTATTAATTTTATAGACACAGTAAAGGTTGAGGCATCACAATAATATCTTGACAGAAACATTTAGAAAAATTCTTAAGGAAATCTAAAAATGTTACAATTCAAAACAATGATACTGTAAAAATGAATAATTGTGAGTTAAAATGGTGATGACATGTACAAAGAGTAAAAAGTCCTGAGTGTAGCAGCAGTCCATCCTTAGTCTTGCTTGATGATGATGTCAGACATATTATCCACTTTAAGCAATGACAAGTTCTGTGGAGGCAGAAATGCCAATTAAAAAGGGAAAAATACTGAACTCAGGCACATTGACATGGGGAATAGTTTAAGAATTGGTACAATCAATGGTAGTTCTAGGGTTCCAGGCAAGCCACATCCAAACACTACTAACTCAAACTGATAAATCACCAGATGCCCATGTGAATGTAATGCAGTTACAATTCCTAACTATTTAACACCATAGTTGGTTGGCAATGGGAAATTGCATTGTAAACAACAACAACTATGGTTTTGGGAGGTGTGCCCCTGTAAAGGAGCACCAGACTTACCCTTTCATTGGCCAGGTGCAAGAGGGCAACAAAGGCCAGAGGCACGGACAGGTTGTTTGCCATTGTATTGGGCAGCCTGAAAAGCAAGAGGGTGAGACCTGATGAGTGGCCAGTACTTATCTCCGTTAATGTTGAACACATAAGGATTTGGGGCGTGGAAGGTTGACACAACTCAGACCTGTGGCGTGAATGACGCAAGTATGATAGTAATAATAAAGTAATAATAGAAACAGAAGTCTAAGAACAACCAATAAGGAACCATACTTCTGCAGAAGGTTCCGGGTGGACTGACTGAAGGATTTCTCGCCAGCAATTTCTCCTGCTTTGGCATCACTTGTGTCCTGCAGAAAGGAAGAAAACATGAGCATGAAAAGATAAGAGGGTTAATGTGATCAGGAGTGAGGTAGAGAGAGAGACTGAGTGTAGAATGATCAGGAGCCTGGTAGTAAATATCATAAATAAACATGAAACATGCAGTATATTACTGGCAGGTTATGATTTGTGTAAATAGCTGCAGATGCATGGAAACTCAAACTCACCGTAGGCGTGTCCTCTACAGGCTTCTCCGGACTGTCCGTCAGCAGTCCCCACATAGTGGTCTTCAGTCTCTTCATGTCCATCTTTTTAGCCGTCTTTGCGTAATTTATCTCGATTGTGTTCACCTAACAAACAATGAGGGGGTTGCAAAATTTGATCTCACCCGTACTCAAAACACTTAGGGGCAAAAAGAAATCAAACATTCCCATTTCTTGCACAGAAGAACTACCTTGTATAAGATTCTTTATATGTATACTGTTAATGTCTGTTTTGTACAGAATATCAATGTTTGTAATGAAAACCTAAAATAAATAAATAAATAAATAATAATAATAATAAAAAAAGAATTACCTTGTGCGGTTCCGGAACCAGGTTGTCCTCGCCGTAGGTTGAGAGGTCGTCGTTTCCTGGCGAGGACGGCGTGAAGCCGTCTATAGACGGCTGAGTGTCCTGCAGACCTCCAAACTCTTCCATCTCATCGTCACTATCCCCTCCCTATGTAAAACAAGGGATTTCTATTCATACAGTACATGTATAGACGAATCCGATGAGCATTTTGTGTAGGCTGCCATCTTGTGGCAACGCCATTGATGGACTGACAACAAACTTTTTTTGACAATGCCCAGTCAATGACAGTTAACAGCAAAGACCATGGAATACTCTGACATTATACAAGTAGTAGTAAATCTCGTAATTCACAGCATTTTATATTGTGCTTTCACGCTATGCCTATGGACAGATTGGCGATCTTACAGCTCAAAAATGGCGCTTGCTTACTACTTCGTCGGATTCGTGTATACTCAATGTCTGTTTTGCTGATTACACAAGAGGGTTTAGAGATGTAATCCTTTTTATATGAAACCATTTAAAAATGACTTAGAAATAGCAAAATATCAATTATATCAATTATTAATTGCTCTCAAATGCTGTCCTGTTCATGTATTCACTATGTTGGTGAGCTATGGGTAACTGAAATTCAGCCGATGTATACAGATGCAAGCAAAGGTTGCGTTGCCACCTTTTAATTAAAATGATATGAACAATACAACTCCATTGATAAACACAGACACATACCCCAACACCCGGGCAGAAGTTGGCCGTGTCATTGGGGTTGTTGTAGTCGTACTCGCCAATGCCTTCCCCGAGCTCTCCAGACAACCTCTTCTTTCCCTCTGCACACAGCTGAAACAGTTTGCCATGGTTAGAGTCCTTATTTCTCAGCACTTTTATTGTTGTGCTTTAGAAAACACAGTGACAGCAGTGAATAAAGGAGAAAATAGGAGAGGACATACTGTGCTGGAGGGCTTGAGACTGAGCTGGGACAAGTTTTTCAGGGGATACTGGAAGTCAGATGGAAGAGTGGTCTTCTTATTGCTTGTGTTTAAGGCCGACTTGCTGATGGTGGTGGCTGCCTGGGGACACAAAAAGACGGAAAAAAAAAGATATATAAAGACAGGAAAGACAGAATAAGCAAGAGGAGAAACAGAGAGAGAGAGAGAGAGAGATAAGAGCATGCTCTTTGAACTCTGAAATGACCAGTGAAGTTTGCTTTGGGCCAAATCGTGGATCACTGCATAGGAGAACTTTTTTCCCCCCCTGATACACAACACAGTTACACTGCAAGAATGCTAACTAGTCAGTGACCCCTTGAGCCATACAAAAGCTGCTGAAATGTATAGAGCTGAGCTGTGCCTCTAAAGCTTCCAGTTTGTTTGTTATTTTGGTGGGATTAGCAGAGGCAACCATGGTCTTTGGAGCACCATGTTAATGCATCACACTAAACACTAATACATCCACTTCTAGAACATATAGAAACATAGGCTTTTGGGGTGACTGAGCCATAATGAATCTTTATTTATTTATTATCTTAAAAGAAGTATAGTGAAATTGAATTTGGCAATGGCAATTTAGTTTGAATATCAACTCCATGCTTAATCTCTCATGAATAATAACTGTGTGTTTACTTGCACATCAGTAGATTTAAGCTGAAGCTTTACTCACTCTTGTCGTTTTAAAATAATTGTGGAAGTGAATGTCTTCATTGAAGTCGATGACCAGGGCACTCTTGCGTTCCCTCTTTCGGGCCTCCTTGTCTTGCATTTGATCTTCTAATAAGACAACAAACAGAAGATCCCATCAATTAAAATGACTGCACACATACAGTACTTGCTTTAGATTACTGAATTAATCAAAGCATCTGATAGCACAACCCAAGTCCTCAAAGGACAACTTACGCTTCTGGCCTGGTTTAAAGAGCCAGTAACCCGGCCCAACCCAACTCGCCATAGTTTTAGGACTGAAGTAGGAGTACTCTCTGGGTTGAGAGGACAGCTGGAGACACATTGTTGCGATGTCCGCTTCTGCAATTGGTATTACACCACTGTGTAGAGATAAACATCAAAAACAAAAGCTTGGAATATTTTATACTGTATTTATGTTTATCCTTCTTTGGTATTGCAAAGTAGAGCTTTGTAAACGCATCATCCTTGTCATTAACAGTATATGTTTTACAAACAAAGCTTGTTTGGATTTTTGCAAAAGTGTCAGACCAGAATTCTAGGATGAACCTCAAAAAACAATTCTGGTTGTGACATCTCACTAGAGTGGGTTAAAGCGGAGTGTCAGTATTCTATGATCTTTGATCTTACCGCTTGTCTGGTCTCTGATTGGCACAGCCCTCTTTGCGCTCGTCCACACCCTCGCCGCCGAAATCGCCCTGACCCATCTCATCGCAATCTGCATCGAAGTTGTCCCCAAAGTCCTGGCACTCCTCCTCATCTGGCTCGATGTCTGCATTGACGTCAAACACGTGCTCACCCTGTTTCATCTTCTCCAGCAGCTGGTTCATAGTCTATACAATAACAGGAGGAGAGAGCAACACACACACAAAAATTACAGAGTTTATATTTACTGTACTTAAGTATGAGCATCAATCTACAAATTTACGTAAATAATGAAAGTAAATGTAGGCTTTTAAAATTAAAACTTAGACAACAATAAACTGAAAAATGTCAAAAAAAGAAAGAAAAAATAAAAAAAAGCACACAGTTTGAAAAGGGCCTACAGTACATCTACAGGTTTAATAGAGAATATGTTGTTTGCACTTGTCTAATGACAAGTCAGCTACCACAAAACATTGTTGCAGTCACTCAGTCGAAACAAAGTATAGATACTCCAATAACATTTTTAAGTACTGTACTTAGTTACTATGCATCTCCACTCATCACAATCTACACGAGCATAACATGCACAGCATAACAAAATTGAGATAAAAGTCAATTTGCGTCAATAAACCAGGGATGTGGTGCATTTTGCTCAACCTGATCAGGAGACCATCTTGTGAACGAGAAGTCTTCCAGAGACGGGCAGATGGGACGTTCTTCCAAGGACTTAAGCCCACCTGCAAGATAGAAAGATATGACGCACTGCGAAACCAACTTAGCACTCCTGTTATCAACAATACTCAGATGTTGGTGTTGTAAAGATTTTCAACAGTTATTTCTACGGTATTGTTGTGAAAACCCCCAAAAACTTCATCTGTCTTATGTGTTTGCTCATATTTGTTCATCTTGCACGTACAAAGGATCTATCACTTTTTGTGACAAACACCCCCCCCCCCCCCAATCTCTCTGCAGGTAGGCCAGATTTTCACTTCATACAAGGATGATGGTTACTATCAATTATGGATAAGGTAATGATAAAGAAGATGATTACTGTCTCTATGAGGGTATATATGTGTGGTACTGTATATGTACTGTATCTGTTTGTGTGTGTGTGTGTTTACTTATGAGTGTATATATGTGTATACTGTACCTATGAGTGGGCGGGCAGAGACGTGCTGTGTGGGCACTGAACTGCATGGCGGCCTGGAGTGCAGGAGGGTCATGTGGGAGGGGAAGCGCAGCTCACAGCGACTGTCCTCACTGAACAGCACCGACAGGAACACTCCAGCCGTGCTGTTCTCATCGAACGACGCTGCCATGCGCTGGAACATGGGGTCCACCTAAGGCAGACAGACAAACAAACAAATAAATTAATGTTTTTTTCACTGTTGGAGCGAGATGATCACAACATTAGCCTTGCCTTCAGGTCTTCAAAAATAACCCTTTCAAACTCATATAAACAAATCACTCCATTTCATATCATAATATCTTATTGCATTGCTCGCAAGATAATCTTCCACACATCTTACCTCACACTTCATCTCTGACTCAGAACGGTTAATGTTGGCCAGGTTCTGCTCCACAGTCTTTTTGGGAGGACGCTTCTTCTTTGCAATCTGCTTAGCAGCAGACTGCTCTCCCTCGTTCCCATCCTCAACCGCAGCATCTTCCCCATCGCCTGGCCCTGTTGACATGGCAACGATAACATCAGAGTGAGATTAAACAAAAATTTATTACATGATATATGGTATGAAAATAAGTGAATGACAGGCTTGCATCTTTCAGTAGGGTGAAACCTTCTGGAGAGGACTGTGAGTAAACATTTGATGGCTGCATCAAAAGATGACAGGTGTCCCATTTCAAAAAAACTATAGTAGATAACTTGGTTATTAACTCCTGTTGGTTGCAATGCAACTGTCCATTGCTAGCCAGCTAAGCTGCTAAATGGTTACCTATTGGAGGACTGCACTGTAAGAAACGCCACAGCAAAGCCGTCCCCATGAGCCACTCACCTTCTTTGGGCTTGGTCTCGGAGCCCAGGCCTCCCAGGACCCTGTAAGCATCTGCATGCACAGCATCCACTCGGACAGCGTAGATCTTGGTACTGGCATCCAGCGTACCAGCTGCAACCTTGGAAGGCAATCACAAAGGAATAAATATACTTGTCAAAGATGTCATGTGATATGCAGTCAACTTTTATCTTATTTGCCAAATGACAATGAGTGCGGAAATGAAAAATTTTTTTTTTATATTTTAACTTAAGACTATTTCAACATATGAAATGACGCCTCCTATAAACCATGACTTGCCTTGAAATTCAGCTCGGAATCCTTCTGCTTCAGAATGTCTGCCATGTAATCAATGAGATGGAGACCAAAGGCATTTTTGGTTGTAATTTTCTGTAAGACGGAGTGAGAAAGATACTTTAGCCTAGATCTCATACATGAATCAACATCGCTTTAAAACCAGTGACCAGGGTTGTAGATGTTTTTAATTAGATTTCGATCCTCTTTTGATTTAGTGTGTCACTCTTGTCTACATGTACATCATTTCTTATCATTTGACAAAATCTATTAGTTTGTTTTTGTCTTGGCCATGATGCATCATTTGCGTGATGTAAATGTCAATATGATTGTCCCTGGCTAAATTCAACATTCAAGCCTTGTGTAAACCTCTTTTATCAATTCAATCCACGACAGTCAACATGAATTATTCCTAGTTAGTGGTATTCAGGTAGGACCTGGGTTACAACCCCAGGGAGAACGGCAACATTGGCAGTTCAAAACAAACACAAAAGCAGGGTCATTAGCAGCTCAGATTGCACCATTCACACTCAAAATGACCCTCATCAGTATTACCAATTCACCTCCAAGGGAAGCAGTAAAGTGAGAAGATCAACATGCATGTAGTGGGTTCTGCACAGCACTCACGTTTTCAGTGGAGAGTTTGATGCAAGTGGAATAGTGCTCCGAGATCTGGGCAGTGGACAGTTTGGGCACAGCAGCAGGAGTCCCAGCATTACTAGGTAGATGAGGGTACAGATGAGAACATGCACAGTAAACATGCATCTTTACCTATATGCACACCCTACATATACACATAACTTCAGCACTCTTGTTTACAGTACTGAACTTCAAATATTCGCTCACCTGTGAGATGCAGCATCGTTGAAGGACGAGTCTGCTCCTGCTTGTAGGTCAATTACTCTGGATCTACGCCTTTGACGCCGCTCCCGTTCGTCGTCGTTGCCAGACAAACAGGCAGCAAGACGTGGGGTGCTAGTAGCAGACAGAGTTGCCTTCGGCCCAAGAGACGGGGAGGGCCATTGTCGCATCCGAGAGGTTGGAGTTGAGACAGCACTCATCGTGTCTGTGCAAATAAGTAAATATTAACTTAAGTTACGATTAAAAAGGGACCATAATCGGTGATACCCTGGGTAGGGTGTCCAATATAAACATTGACCCAACAGCAACGTTAATATCCTGACAATGATAACTTCATGACAGTTATGAACAGTAGCGTAACACTAATGTTAATTGTTATGACAACACTTCATTGTTTAGTTTGCAAAACAGCATTATAGCGTTAGTTAAAGTAGAAATATGTAGAAATCAGTAAACATTACAAAATGCAACATGAAAACGTACACCTGAATCTTTATAACGTTACCTCGCTTTACAAGTTTAGGCAGAGAAGAATGACGTTAACGTTAGTGTTTATGTAGGTAGTCACCCATGTTGACTAGGCCTTGCATTTTGTTCATGTCCAGAGGCAAGGTGACTTATCATACAGCTTATTTTTTCACATGGTAGGTATTTGAGCTTCTCAAAATCTCAAAGCACAAACTTTAACGTTATCTGACATACTTTACAACTGAAATCGTGTTGTGTACTAACGTTACTTATTAGCATGACCCTGCTGTTAGCTTGCAAGCTAAGAAACAACACAGACGTTAGCCGATGCTATCGATACTTTTAAAAATAGTGAGTATTGACAGATAACATTGCAAACCGTACAACTTCTACAGTGGTACGTGCATTGCGATCTTACCTAAAACTTTCACCGAAGATCTTCTTGTAAAACAGTTCAGTATTTGTAAATATTAAACTTTAAGTCGTGCGCCTTCGAAACCAAGGTAGTGGATCACCCCAGTCCCGAATTCCCCATTTGAAATTTAGCGCCGCCTGAAAGAGAACGGTTTGGCCAAGACGTTTACTTGCGTCATCACGTAAACCAAGTCCTCCGCCCATCTCCCATCCAACAATAACTGTCTCCACTAGGTGGCAGTCTCATTGTTCTGAATAACGAGGGCCCATAGGCAACACACACACACACACACACACACACACACACACACACACACTCCCAACTGGGAGTTCGTTCACATTAATTTACAGATTGCATTTTACAGCGCTACTTATTTATTCACTTACTTAGGCCAAAGAGTAGAGATGCTTAGGCTTCATTTCACTAGCCTCCTAGCAAGCAAACCCAGTCAGCTCAACCCCATTCATTTGTGCCTGCTGTGACTTCATCAGTGTTCCCAGGTAGGCCTATTTGCTGCATTAGACTATGTATGCTAAAATCAGTTCAGATATTATCTGCACTAGAAAGTGCCGCAGGTCATCAGGATGTATTTATGACTAGTGAATTTTAAAAAAGACAACAGACAACAGAAAAAATGGGTAGTCTGAACATCATACACCTAGCCTAGGCTACTCAAATCCACTATTTCACTGTGAAGTTTTCAGGTTTTTTTTTAGTAATACAATGTGCTAGCCTGCCCGTGTAATATAAGCAAGGCAGATTCAACAAGTTTAAGATACAGTACATTTCACAATGTGCTACCCAGAGAATGTAAGTGGATCTAGGTCTAGGTCTAACCCCGAAGGATGATTACAATGAAAAAGCCAAGATTTTGAATGGCAAGCAATTAAAGGAGAAATTCTGAGTGATAAGGACTCAAAGTATAGGCCTATTGTAACATCAGAAAAAGTTGGAGCAATTGCCTGGATCAGAATTTTTATACGTTCTTGCAAGCCGGGGAAAACTACTTGCAAGCTGTAGCTTCTAGGCTTTTCCTGGCAATCTAAGGCCCGGGGGCCAGATGCGGCCCGCGGAGCTATTTAATGCGGCCCGTGGAGCCCTCCCAAAATAAAATAATTTGTCATTTAGTCATGGTGACTTAGATTATGCGCTTTATCAAATGTGTTGTATTCATGAAATGCAAATCCCACCCTTTTAAAGCTGCATATTAACATGTCCTCTGAAGAAAGTGGGACTACTGGCTTGAGACTTGCCAATATACCAACATCAGTTGGTTAACTGTTAACACCCGGCCCGTTAGTCAAAATCTAAAAGCCAATGTGGCCCCTTGGCCAAAATAATTGCCCACCCCTGTTCTAGGGGCACCCAGCTAGGTGTTAATAGCCTATAGCCTGGCGAAATCGCTGTTTTAATCGCTGTAGAAAGGCTCAAAATAGCCCCACACTTTGTTTATAGTACAGTTCCAACATTTAAAACTAGGCATTGAAATCTTAGTAATCGTACAGATAGCCACTTACCCCCTAGCTGGGTGCCCCCAGAAGCTACAACTGGCCAGGCATGCACAAACATCTCAAAATTCTGCTCACTGGCAAACATTCCAACATTTAATGATGTTGCAATATACTTTGGGTCCTTATCATGCTGAATTTCTCCTTTAATTGCATTGAGGTGGTAGTAAGCCAGGAGTTTAATTATGAATTTTCAATATGAGAGCCACCTTGGCCCTCTAATTCCAATATGTTGGCTACATGTATGTGTTTAACGACTAGGGTTGATGTTTCATTCCTTTTTCTTCTTTTAATGTCAGGTTGTCATTGATGCTGCAGCTATTTTTCACTCAGGCAGATCTGAGGCCATTTGTTTCATCCATCTCTGGGAAGGCTTTTGCTTTCATCTTTGGTGTTCATGTTCCAGTCGACATCAGAGGTAGACACACCTGCTTGTTTTTGCCAACTGCAACATGACCTCTGAAAACTTTGATGCTCATGAAAATGGTGAGAAAAATGTATTTTCTTAATCTTATTTTTTAATTTGTCTGTGGAGTATAGATAGATAGATATATAGATAGATAGATAGACAACAAAGTCTGCATGTAGTTTGTAGTGAAATGAGTGAAATAGTGAAATAAATTAACTATCAGAGTTCTAAAAATCATAGGCTGGAGTGCTTTGCATATAGAACACAAGTTAGAAAGATGAGGAGGTGAAAGGCTGATGCTGATGCTGAATCAATCACACACACACACACACACACACACACACACACACACACACACACACACACACACACACACACACACACACAATTGCTGTCGAAGGTTTTGAGAAATGGCGAAGCAGGAAGGAGGGCAACAAATAAGTGGCGTAGGTCTTCAATAAATAATGATGCGACTCATGACACCACCAAACTCCTGTAGTGACACACCGCAGGGATTTCCTGTGCCTCTCTGGATGTGAAGCGGAAGTTTATATTTGTGTGTTATGAGCCTCACATGGTTAGAACAGTAGGCCTATCGCCTGCATCCCCGCTGAATAACTTTCACTTTCACCGCATGGTGACCTAAATGGCTCATGTTTTAAACTTATAATCCATTTAGGCTGTAATATATTTATAGCTCTAAGATTTGGGTTCGACACAGGGCTTTTATTATGCTGGCCAGCTCCTCCCATCCATACTGCTATAGCTATACATATTCATACAGTGGAGTTTTGTGGTTGTTCTGTTCTGGCATTTCATGTGATTTCACCTTGAAGAAAGGCTGGTACTTGCCATGCAACTGACTTGTGATGAAGATCAGCGCAGTGGAAAGGGAGGTGTTTTGCATTCTGATGCACTCAGCCAGCATCCTTGCAGGGAGTGAGAGAGAGATGGGGAGGTGTGTGTGTGTGTGTGTGTGTGTGTGTGTGTGTGTGTGTGTGTGTGTGTGTAGGGGTGTTTGGGGGAGTGAGTGCTTGCTCTGACAAGATAACTCTAATCTTAAGATGACCACCTACGTTGGCGACAAATTGGAGATGCATGGAGATGACATTTCAAAACTTCCCCCCCCTGTTGGAGCTTTTCATTTTTTTTGTCCACATAAGCGGTTTTAAACATCCTTTGCATACTCTTGAGTCATTAGATCTGCAGAGTTAACTCTGTTATGAGCAGCAGTGTGAAGAAAGAGAGAAGAAGCTAATGGGGATTGGGGGGCGTCTGTCAGAAAAGAGGAGAACACAGTAAAACATTATGCAGCGAAGGGTTATGGAATAAACAGATGGCCGAGCTGAGTGCTGCCTGTGACTAAAGCAATTCCTTTGTCTTGTCATCACTAGAGAGAGAGAAGAGATAGAGGGAGAAAAGAGAGAGAGAGAGAGAGAGAGAGAGAGAGAGAGAGTCAGTCTTCTTTTTAAAAACAACAACATGATTTACATGCACTGTGAGTCTTGCATTTCTCCTGGCTCCTGAGTTATGGCACCACTCCTGATGCTCATTGGCTTGCAGTAATTACCGGCTTAACTAACTTCATGGCCGAGCAAGACACGACTGCTCACTGAGACGTGCATCCATCCAGCAAGCGTGACTCTCTCCTCCTCAGCCGTCTGGATGATTTCTGCGCTTAGACTGCGTTAATCTGTAAATAGTAGCGTGTAGGATGGGGTGACTGAAAGGTGGCATGTCACTAAACAAGACACAAATTCCCAAGACAGATCGCACGCTGTGGGACAAAAGAATCCTTGGAGGATAATAGCTGCAGTGGTCCAAGTCCGAAATGGAGCCATATCAAAAAATAGCAGGAGAACAGCTAATGTCACTGGGGGGACGTCCAAGTTTTTTTTTTTTTTTTTTTAATGCTGTTGGTCAGTTTTTTTTATGACTGCCTCCCTAGCCAGATGAGCTGAAAGCACTCTCCTACTTTGCTGTTGCCCTCTCCTTCTCCTATGAGTCATCCGGCTTAAAAGACTACAGCCAAGGCAAATGCTGCTCTGGACTCGCACCTGCAGCTGTATGGTGGCATAGTATATACAGTATATTGTACTAATTTCAGAGAGACATCAATCGCCAGAGTGCATTTGGAGACACATTTAAATCATGTTGAGACAGAGAGAGTGCATACGTAGGGGGTCAGAGAGAGATGAAAACAAGAGAGACACTCACATGTAATCAAAGCAGGCCGGGATTGTTGGATGACAGAGTGTTTGCTTTCCAAAGGGTACCTGTAGCATCCCCCCCATGTTATTTGCAGAGCTTGGAGGTTCGTGACTAGAGAAGAAGAAGATGGAGATGAAGGAGGAGTAAAAGGAGAGGAGGAGAGAGGGGTAAAACAAGAGAAAAAGAGGGAGGAGGGGGAGAAACAATGATGGAAAGGAAGAATGAGAGTGAGTTCTCAGTGTCTCAAGGAGGAAGGTTTTTTTTTTCTTTCTTCTTCTTCTTTTCTTTAAGTATCACATCTTGAAAGAGGGATTTGAAATTCAGATGGAATTAGCATCACAGGCATATCATTTACTAACTGAATTCATTTTATGCATAGAGGTGTGTGGCTTAGTGGAACAAGTGGAGATCTAATGGAGAGTCAGAGCGAACGCAGCTTTTCCAATCTGCTGTGGTATCTGCACTGCACCATTAACATATGAAATGGTATACAGTATACATTTATTCATGGAACGGATATAGTCTCTCTGTTTCTTCTGCAGCTCTTGCTCCTGGCTGTTCCACCTCCTCAGAGGTTAAGTGCTGAACTGGTTATTATTTCACTGATTCCCCCATCGGAAACAGCTAATTGATGGGTTTGGCAGAGAAATATTATGCAAAGCATTTGTTGGCAGCAGTGTACAATTTATGTCAATCATCCACTCAGAGTTGGTGTTGGAACTGCGGTGAACCGCAGTGCACCTACTTGGCTTGAGAATCATGTGGGGTTGGGGTTCATTCACCCCACTCCATCATCTTCTCAATCCAGCTCTTGGCTCTTCAAGCATTTTATGGTGCCTTACTTACTCATTCGTTTGTTTTTAAGGTCACCCTGTCACCTTGGTGAACCTATTTGAAACCACGTGGAGTCCTTTGCTGGCCCATGCAGATTGTCTGCATTGATCTGATTACGGGTCAGTGATCATGGCGGTGAACGGTTTGATCTGTAGTACTCACCCTCTGCCCCTTCGCTTTGAAGCGAGAGAAAGAAGAGCTTCTGAAATGCACTGCGTGGAGGGTGGTGGGGTGGTTGGGGGGTGGGGGGTACTGCTTTTGTTTTTAAAGAGTCCATCCTTCTAAGCACTCGGTGCTGGAGATACGGGGTTTGAGTTGGACAGCTTCCTGTTTGTACACAGGGTGTGGATACACCTACTGAGCGTCATCATGGAAATAGTGGGTGACCAGCAGCAATTTCCATATCAGAGGCCTTCTTCCTTTCTTTCCTCCATTGAGATGGTGTTCTATTTTGTGTGCGTATGAGAGAGCATGAGAGATATGAGAGCGATATGTTTGTTCCATTCTTTCTCTCTTTCTGTTTGTCTGTATCACCCTTTGCCCTCAATATCCCCTTTTATGTGGTGACAGATTCATATTGCAGTGCGGTTATTAATGTGAGAATATTGCAGTCATTCTCTCGACATTTAAAGCAGCCTGCATACATGTGAATGCAATCTCTCCATCTCCCCCCATCCATCACGTTCTGTTTGATACACCATCTCTTGAACATGCCTCTGGGGCTGGCCTCGCTGCCTCGGCATGGGAAATCGATTTCTTTATGGCTGTCATCAGACACTTTGTTCCAATTGGTAAGATTTGACAAGGTAAGACTTTTGGGGCAGGACCTTAGTTTGTTTTTGGCATAATCTGTGGTCTGATTTTGTAACTTCCTGTGAAAATCGAATGCGAGTGTGTGTGTGTGTGTGTGTGTGTGTGTGTGTGTGTGTGTGTGTGTGTGTGTGTGTGTGTGTGTGTGTGTGTGTGTAGGTGGGTGAATATGTGCAAGAATGCCAGTGTTGTTTGCCACTTTGTGAAATTGTTTTCACATGCACACAATGACACAGGGAAGATGAGAGCTTTCTAGCATCACTGATGTTATCACAGTTAATCAGGTCAGTTCCATAGCTTTAAAGAGGATGATAAGACTATTTTGGTGAAGTGTACTTGAAAAAGGTCACCTGTGAATATATAGATACAGATGTTAATTGGGAATTATCCTAAAATCCAAAGTCTGTATATGGGTTGGTATAGAAGAGCCTCTGGATAATTGGAAATGATTCAAAACTGACATAAGATCTGAGAAGCGTATTGCTAAAGATGACGGCTTAAAGTTTATTCATTTATTTACTTCCTTATTTATTTATTTTGCCCTTGAACATAATTTAGTTGTTTATTCTGAAATCATTGGGTATGCCGCTTAATTTGGCATCATTTGGAAGTAAACAAAACTTGTTCAGCTTGTGGCTTACCATGTCATCTGACAGATCACACCACATGTGCACAAACATATGAATTATTACTAGGCCTATATGACAACAAGCCCCACAGTACAGATCTCCCAGTAACATCTCTTTGATAGAAAAGAAACTCACATGTGCAGAAGAATCTTTAAATGTCAGAACTCGAAACCAAGTATCTGACATGCCCCCATTATGCAATATATATGAAGAGAAGACATTGCAACAATTACATGTGACATGATGCCTGCAATATAGATGCTGGAGACTACTTCGATCAAACCTGAACATGGGTGCTCAGAACATTTACTCCGCAAGCTTCTTTATTCTTTCCTGACATGTATCTTGCACTCATGGTAGAGCATGGATGATTTTTTTTCTCATACTCCCATGGTAAAAACAGATAGATTTGTTTTGAATACTGCCCAACTCAATAATTTACATCAAGTGTGCTTTACTGAGATAAATGTTTCTTTTATATCTCAGTTGCCTATTTTTTCCAAACATTCAAGTTCAAGTGTTGGATTTATTTGTCACTTCAATCATAGGCCGCCATACAGTGAGATGAAGAAAGATTTCTTCAAGAATCAAGTAGCATTAAAACTATACAAAAAAGAGGCAGGATTACATTTAGTGAACAATGAACATATAAAAACATACTGTAGCAGTGTACCGGTAGTTCCTTAATAGCACATTTAAAAACATGACAAGGGATATCTTTGCAGGTTTCGTGAATGGAAAGACACCTTTCTTCCTACATAAGACCTACACAGACCTACAGTTAAATCTACAGAAGCAGTACAGCAGGGTACATTGGAGTTAACAGCATTAATCTTAGTGTGATGATAATATTCTGCTTTTGGAGCAGAAGGAACGCCAGCACCTTCATGTCTCTGTGGCTGTTCACAGGAGGTGTCAAAAGCCTGTGAAAATTCCCATCATGTCTTCCAGTCGACCTATAAGACCTAAGCTGTGGTGTTTTCCTGAAGAAAAGGGACCTTTTATTGCCTTCCATCGTTTTCAGGTGCCACCCGTGAGATCAGATCAAATAAACACACTGTCCTGCAGAGTTATAACTTTGTGTTCTTCTCCTACCGGAGGGGAGGAAAAAAGCACAAACAAGCAGTGCCTCTCAATCTTCCAACTGGCCTCATCCAGCTAATCTTTGTTGACTTTTTTTTCCTCTCTGAATTTATCTTGCCTTTTTTTATTCTCCTTTTCTATCCTTTGTCGTGTTTCTGATCCAGCACTCCTTGCTTGTTGTTCCTCTGGTTTTATCCCATGTAATCCAGTGTATCACCTCCCACTGGCTCCTCTACTGCTTCAACCCTCATTTAGTGGATATTTATTGCCCAAGGGTTCCACCTGTCTTCACAGACCCCCCAGGACCCTCTGATCGCTTCCTGCTTACTCTCCTGTCAACATTATTCATTCTCGCCAAGATCGGTTACTGCTAGGAATATTTACAGTACCATTGTACACATTTACATTTTACACCTTCACAGCTTAGGCTGCTTCCTGTCCTTGCATGGACCTTTTTTGTTCCAGTCTTCACCGTGGCCGGTATTCTCCCAGTTGCCCAAGTCCAAAAAAGTGCTCTGTGTGTTTCAGCCTGCACTAAAGGCTGGGAGAATACCACTCTGTATGCCTGCAATTCACTTGTTGTGAGCCTAGTCCTCCACATTGTCAAGATTTGGATCTCCTTCAGTTGCAGTTGAAGGTTGCACCTATAGCAAAAGTTAGAACTTCAAGTAGGTGTGTTTTATTTATTTTAGATTTTCCCAAACTCAAATTCCATATATATTTTAGCCTGCACAGCGATACATATGTCACAAAATTAAAGGACTGTGTGGCACATCATTTTTAAGGATGCATAGAGTATGTGAATGATTTGTTAACCTTCACTGAAGACATAGAGCACTGCAAAATATAAGATCTGGCAAAGACATCAAATCTGTTTTTTGATTAATTCCATCTCTGAAATAAATCAGAGGGATGCCACTGGGGAAGCATATGGAGATTATTTATCTTTGCATCTGCAAATTACTTTATTTACTTGAAGTCGCTACATATAAATCTCTATGGAGTGAGATAAGCAAAGTTGCTTGGATGGCGTCCCGGGTTCCATATCTCAAGTGCATCATCTATTGTTTTTGCTTCTATAATCAAAAATTGTCCTATGAATTTGAAATGAATGTTTAATGCAGACAACTTGGGTCCACCAGGCCTAACATATATGTGATTTCAAAGATACCGATGTGGACTTGAGTTTTTATAATAACAAACTGTTATCTATGTGCAAACACAAAGGGCACCCACCCAAGTCTATTTTCACTCCAACTAAGAGGGTTTGTCTCCCACTGATTATTATGTTTACCTCCCACACCCATGCTGCTCTGACAAATAAACACACTCCACGCTACTTATGTGATATCTCTTTCCAAGAACTGTGAATGCTCTGTGACTAGAACTCAAACTCCATGAAACTCAGTCAGTCCCCCAGTCCTGTCCGACTGCTGCAAAATAATAATAACAGCCTTTAGCTTCTCGTCTCTCCGCCCTCTGGAGTGGCAATCCATCAGTCCTGCAGCAGCTGCTGGTTTTGTTTACAGTAAAAAAAAATAAACAAACAAATAAATAAATAACATTGTTGAGCTGCATTGGCACCATTACTTCTCCAAATCCATTGTGATTTTCCATATTATCTGGGGGTGCTAATAGGATGAGCGGTGTGATTGTGGAGAGGCTTGAAACAAACAAGCTCGTGTCTGGGGTGCTTGGGTCACCCACCTCCCTCTCGACCTGCATGACTGACAGGTCTGTAAGCGGATGATGTATGCCTTCAGGCTAGCGATACCTGATGGGGAGCTGTACTCTTCTCTCGAGCTAGCCAGAGGGACTTTTTTCTCTTAACAATAGGCTATTTTTTTTTCTGTGTGAACGCAAATACAGCCAGCCAGTTGGCTGTTTCTTTCAGTATCATTTAAACAAGATCCTTCGGAAAACTATCAAGGACCCTTTCCAAAGGACCCCTTTCCCCATTTCTAACTCTATGTGAATTTATATCATCACCAACCCCAGATATTTTTTTCTGTTGTGATTTAAGTTATTTATAGGTTGTATAGAAGTTATTTTTGAGCTTTTTGCCTCTAGATAGTAGTTGATAGGAAAGAAGTGGGTGAGACAGAGGTGTGGTGTGTACTCAGGAAACTGCCTCAGGTCAGACTTGAGCAAGAGCTCTCATGGGCACCAAGACCCAAATGCAGTAAGGATGCAATATCGCCTGCGTGTGGAAATGTCACAAACTTGAAGCTAATTCAGAGCCACATCTTGCCAAGCTTTTGTTTTCAGCCAGTGTAACGGATGCCAAATATGGCAAGTGGAATAAACAACTCTGTTACACTAGGGCAGGGCTTTACTGTCTGTCTCCGTGTGCCATGGTTCCATCACCAAAACTGCTCTTGAGCACAATCACATCCCCCTGTGTGTCATCCATCCTCCTCAAGCTCTCCCACTTTCCCCCATGAGGTGCAGCTAAACCCCTCCATTCCACTCCATCACCCGCCCACCCCAAAATAATAAATAAAAAAACAACAACAACCCTACTTAACGCTCTCTACCTCCTCGTCCTCTCCCCTGCTGCTCCCCCTCGTCCTGCTGAAGAGCCTTGACGAGGGGCTGCATGCTTGAGCCAGCGCGGCGGCGGCGACGGGGCTGGAAAGAGCCTGTGCGCAGTCTTCATCACTCACCTGTGGCAGATATATACGCGGCGGAGACTTAATTGAGTTGAGCTGGCCCAGGCAGGCAGTGGGGCAGACAGACAGTCCGTTTCCGTCCATGGCGCTGCAGTGGGCCTAATTACTGTAGTTGTCGTAATAAACACCTGCATGACCCTGCGCTAATTAGCTCCTAGCGAAAGCTTTATTCTATTAGTGCAGTTTCTGGAGGGGGGGGGGGGGTTTAGAAGGAGTTGGTAGAGAGGCTGGAAGGGCTGCAATGGCTGAAGCATTTGAAATACAATTGCTTAAAACGTGTTTTTGTGTCTGAGGAATTATGAGAGGAACTCGGTGTTCATTATGTGAGAGAAGGCTCATCGAGAGGCGAGTCTTTTCTGGCTTTTCCTCTTTCTCATTATCCTCTTCGACATCTTCAGTCTAGTTTGATGGCCTATTAGGGAGGCAATGATGACCATCATCATGTTTGAAATATGATCATTTTTACTAGTCATCTTTATTAACATATCAGAGCTATCATTGTAGCACTATTACAGACAGGCAGTAATGACTCTTCTGAATGCGTCTGCTCATAAAGATGAGACTCTTGCTCATAACAATGGCATACATGACTGAAAATTGATGGGCATGCACACAGACACACACACACACACACACACACACACACACACACACACACACACACACACACACTATTTTACTGATTCTTAGCTATAAAGTATAACTTTTGCATCACAACACAATTTTCAATTGAAACAGAAGAGACTAAAAATTACTTACTAAAATGATATTCCTTTAATCATTACTCACAATCCATTTAAATCCCACAATCCATTTTATTGGATTTCTATTCAAGCTATCCTAATTTCTGTAAGCTCCGAAATTACTTTATTGTTGGTCTTGCAAAAAAAAAAAAAAACGTCCTTGAATCCTCCCAATTTGACATTCACTGTGCCTGCATATCATCAAAAGGCACACTGCCTTGTAATGATATAATGGAAAGGAAATAATGTAAGTGCAGTCCTAGTAGTGCAGAGCCTCTAAAATAGCTCGTGGCCCTTCTGAAAGGGGGGGAAAGATTGTTTGCCGGAAAGGGCTCATGGAAATGGGGCTGACGGCAGCCGTGCGGTCGGGCGACTCAGCGAGCACAGGATGTAGGCTGCAAGGGGTTGCCTTGACATTTCCATCAGGGTGCAACACAGAGGCAGACCTCCCGTCGCCTTCCTGACATCCGTGCTCCCAATCAACTGCCGTCTGCCTTCCTTTTCTTACCTGTCCTTGTCATTAGGTCTGTCACTCAGGTCCATGCCTATTGGCCTCTAGCACTCTCACTGTCTCACTTCTTAGCTTTTTCAAGTAGGCATTCATGGATAGTAGGCACTTCATCAGATGCACATACAACCCACCTTCCACAAAGATCTGACAGGTTTAACTCCTTGGTGTTTTAGGAGTACAGTTTTTGTGTCATTTTGCAAAGAAGAGACCCAGGTCTTGATCTTTCTTTTTCTCTCGAACACTCTCTCTCTCTCTCTCTCTCTCTCTCTCTCTCTCTCTCTCTCTCTCTCTCTCTCTCTCTCTCTCTCTCTCTCTCTCTGTATAAATCCTGATTAGATCACTTCTGCGCATGTGACCTACCCTGCCTGCACGGGAGCTGGCTGAGACACTCATTATTCAAAGAGATACGGCGTGCGCTGGCAATTAGTCGGAATGGAAATGACGATAATGACTTTTTGGCTACCGTGGCACTTGGAGCACAGGGGTCTCTGGTTTGATAGACCACCAGAACCAACATAAATGTCATAGTCATAAGCCTCCCCCTGGATTTAATCATGATTGTGGTGAATACCATGGGCAATCTAAGTTGGGAATAGAAAGATCAAGTCAATGTCACAAAAATGGCACATGCTTTGAAGGAGACAGGTCTGTCAGACGGGTTAAGCATGTCTCACCTGTCTAGCCATAATATTATCATTTACTACAGGACACATTGTTTCTGTGGTGATGTAAATAGTGAAATCATGTTATCACACACACACACACACACACACACACACACACACACACACACACACACACACACACACACACAGTCACACACACATTCACACTCATAAATCAACCATGATGAAACTTTATATAATGGAGAGATGAATGACTGTTAGTGTTACATTATAGTAATCGTGTTTAAATTAACCTTTTTGCACTAAAGTATTTTACACTTTAATGACTTGCTGTTTATCTGTGGACAGCTCTCTAGAGAAATACCATTTATGACAGCTAATCTGACTGATTGCTGTCACAAATTTCTAGTATGATCAATAAAGACTGTGTATCTAATCAACATCCAAATTCACTTTCATTCTCCTCATCGTGAATGAGGTTAAGAAAAACATTTGGTTATAATTTCAGTATTTGACCATATTTTATTTATTGTAAAGGTTTGTTGAAGTAGGTCATATTTGAAGAGTCTAACTAAGCCAGGGCTTCAAAGAGACAGTTCATCATTCACTGGCACTGCCATACATGATGATGATGTGGGCTATTTCAGCAACACATGTCATTAGAAGTCTTTCTCAGCTTTATCATGTGCCTCGTTTGCTGTTAAAGTAATGGAAAATGTGTGAAGTGTGAAGCATTTCAAAGAAAAACATGAATTCGTGATTGTGTTCACTGCTAGAGCTGAATCTCTTATGACTGAAATGATAAGTGAATGGAGTCTGAATGTTTGTAACTATGAGTTTCCGGCAGTTTTGTGAGGACTCTAGAGATGTAGCGCCTGTCTGAGGTCACCATTTTAATTTAGTGATGGTGTTGGTGAAGTGTTTTTCATTACATTTCAGGAACAAAATGTGTTGGTAAAAATCAATTTCCAGGTGTACTGTGTGTCTCTGTGTGTGTGTGTGTGTGTGTGTGTGTGTGCGCGTGCGTGGGTGCGTGCGTGCGTGCGTGTATGCAAGTGGGTGAGTGTGTGTGTGTGTGTGTGTGTGTGTGTGTTTCAAAAGGAACCAAGTGGAGACAAAACACAGTCTCAATTTTAATCAAATTTCCAAAGAGACGAGAGTAGAATGATGATTAGGCCTCAGTGACAAAGTGTTCAACGATATTGTAATGATCACTTACTTTTTTCCATCATTACATACGCATTTAAAAATCAAAATAAGGCTTTGTGAAGATACATGTGTTCTTTCCCTTCTTTTTTGTCTGAACTTGGTGGTGCTGACAACTTCGATTTGATTGCGAGCGAAGGGAATGGTGAAGCTTTCCTGCTCTGTGTTGTGTGCAGCATATCAATAATTCCTCCAAAGACCCTATAGCAGATTGATGGGCATGTGGCTGCAACAGATAAAGGCAATTTTGTTGACGATGGTGCTTGGGACCATCTCACACAACTCAGCTATAGCTTCCCACCCAACACCGTTGCCCTCGAGTTTGGAGATTAAAGGAATCAGAGCTGTCAAGACTGGTAGGCAGGCAGCTTGCGGCTCATAGCTCCTGGAAGTGGTTTTGATACTGTGCCCGAACAGCAGTGTCACAGTGGGGCATGAGGGGCCACGCTATTCATTTCACACAGAATCCGCCAGCACAGAATACATTTAGTTATCAACTTCCTCTGGGTTGAATACTAATACCGCTGCCAATCCTAGTTGATTAGACCTGAGGGAAGTTGCCAGCACCTTTGGCAGGTTCTCTGGGGGAGTGTGTGTGTGTTTGCGTGTGTCCGTGTGTGTGTGTGTATGTGTGTGTGTGTGTGTGTGTGTTTGCGTGTGTCTCTGTGTGTGTGTGTGTGTGTTTGCGTGTGTGTGTGTGGAGGAGGGTGTTGCTGGAAGGTCGGATACTCTGTCCTCATGTTCACCCTTAGAGATGCTTGTGGTACTCTGTACCTTTCCATTCTGTTGTGCTTTGCTGACGGAGGGGATATGAATTAATGCTTTATGCTCTGACTAGAAAACTAGGAGAGGTGAGTTTTTGATGTGGGCGAGCTTCTGACCTCTGGACCGCTTTTGTCTGTTTAAGTCTGGAGCCCAGTGAGGGGTCAGGGCACTCTCTCTCTCTCTCTCTCTCTCTCTCTCTCTCTCTCTCTCTCTCTCTCTCTCTCTCTCTCTCTCTCTCTCTCTCTCCCTTCTCTCTCTTCTTCCTCCACTGTCAGAGTGAAGGTCACACAGGGAGGGGGGAGACCCCACAGAGAATGGACCTCTTCAGCTCCCAGAAATGGAGGGTGGGAATGCAGTGAGGGAAGGAGAGACGGAATAAAACAGTGGGTGAGGGGAGAGGGAGAAAATCGTAAGTGTGAAGGGAAAAATGTTTGACCAGAAAGCTTTTTTAGCTCTTACTTTTGTGTGTAAGGGTTTTCTGTAAAACACACAAAGGCCCCCGGGGAGGGATTCATACACATTGTGTGTTCAGATGCTGAATGCATTTACCAGCATGGAAGCTTCTGGTAGATTACATGAAGGTAAAAACGGGGGCCAAAGCACTTTGTAGACCTGAAAGCCATAACACATCAAACATCATTCATTATCGTTGTAATGTGGCTGTTTTGCACAGCGATTTACAAACACGTCAGAATGACAGCAACAGGTCTTTTCATTTTTGCTTCGCTAATTAATTTTTGTTTAAAATGTCACTATGATGCATTCTGTAAAAGGACTGTGATTGAATAGCACAGGCACTGTTGAATCTAAATGCCACGAGCCTGTCATAAGCCTGTTGCTTATGAAATATTCAAACAAAGTGTGACTTAAACGGAAGCTGTGCTGGGATCAATAGTCGTTTGCGGAGAAAGAGAGAGAGAGAATGCTTTCTAATCTGCCGTCAGACCCCTCGCTTCTTCATATATCTTTGTAAGGAAAAATGACCAGGAAAATAAAAAAAAATGAAAACAAAATGGGATTTGTCTTGGACTCTCCTGTCCGCCTCTCCTGGCACCTAATTTTCTCTAGTTGATTCATAAGCAAAAGAGGAGCGGAAGTCGAATAAAAAAAAGCTTTGCTTTTGTTGGCCTCATGCCATGCCGTTGAAAAATGTTCACCATTGTAATGTTTCAAATAATGTCCAGCTTACTTTTTCTTATCAGCATGTCAGCACGGCATGCATGTGAGCTGTCTGTTGATATTACAATTCTGCTCAGTTCTGTTCACAATAGGATGAGCCAAGGATAAATTCAAAATGAGAGAGTACTGAACAAAATTATTTTTATTTAATGGTATCTGACTAACATAGTCAAAAACAAGAGGAACAGAATAGGAAAGGAGACAGAGAGACTGCAGATAAGAAAAAATGAGTCAAAGAAATGAAGATTATACAGTATGCAATCACGATAAAGAGGAGAAAAAAAGACAAGTAAATTGAAACACTGACTGAATCACAATGCCCCCCACCTGACACACACACACACACACACACACACACACACACACACACACACACACACACACACACACACACACACAGGCACACACACCAGGCATGGACTGGCATGCAGGGAAATGCCTGGCAGACAGTCATTTTGGGCCGGGCTGTCATAATTTACTTGAAACCTACAGTGTTTTTTTTTTTTATTATTATTCTAGCGTGTCATGAAGTCATTATTGAATGCAATTGAATTTACTATTAGGATGAATTAAGTGCTTCAGTATCTTTTATTTATATTTATTTTATTTGGTGGGCCGCCATGGCCAAAAATGCTGGGTCATTTTTTGGTCCTAGTCACACACAAACACCCACACACGTCAAGTCAAGTCAAGTCAAATCTTTGAGGGTTCAGGGCTTTAAAAAAATAATTTTAAGTGGTTATTTGAAAAATGAGTGGAAACTCGTTGCCTAAAATGAGTTAAGTAAATATGACTTCTTTTTAGATGTAAAACAATTTAAACTTGAAAAAGAAGTCATAATTACTTAACTCATTTGAGGGAACGAGTTTCCACACATTTTTCAAGTAATCATTCCAAATTCTTTTTTACGGTGTAGAAAAGACAATGAGATTTAGCCATTACTATGCTCAGTGTGGTGACTTGTGCAGGAAGTCTGTCTGAATACTGACAGAAATTGAGAAAAAGAAATTCAAAAAGTCACCAGACGGAGAGAAAGAACATGTCTTTGTCAGGAGAAGGAGGAACAAAACGAAAGAGACATTCCAATTTTTTATGTAAAGAGGACACAAAAAGACAGGCACCATGCAGGCTTATGTAGTCTGCATGGATGACATGTGGAAATTTGATCTGTCATGCCCAGTGTGTTGGCTGCAGGCCGGACACATCATCGTTATTATTTCATCAGGTCCTGAGCTCTGCCTGGGAAGAGGAATGAGAGGCACAGTCAAGTCCCCTCCATTCTTCAGAGAGGAACTCATCTCTGACAGTGGTGCCTAGCCCCGGGGTAGGAGACAGGACAGGGCTAAAGAGGTCAATTTTTCATCAGTCTTCTCCGCTCTCCATCCGTACTACATATTTTCCTTCTGTTATCATCTCGCTCTCTCTCTTTCTCTCTCTCTCTCTCTCTTTCTTTCTCTCTCTCTCTGTAGCTCTCTTTCTGTCGCTTACACACTCACTTATGTGTTCTTAAAGCTTCGTATGGTTTGTGTGAAAGTGGGAATGAAGTAGTCTGGTATCTGGACTGCAGGGGGAGAGTAATAGAGAAGTCCATGCCTTATGCTCTGGCTATTAACTGCTGCTCAAGAGAGACTGGCCAGTAACCTGCACATTTCACACCATGATACTCCCCCATCACCTCCACCACACACACACACACACACACACAAACACACACACACACACACATGACTCCAAGATAGAGATTCAGGTTCACTTGAGAGTGATTCAGTTCATAAATTCATGCTGCTGCTTATACAATAGAGGCTTATCTGGACGTGAGGTATACAGAAAACCCATATGTGCAAAAGGCAAAACAAAACAATTGTATTTGTGTGTATCTCTTCCTGAAAGTATGTGTTTATGTATGAGTGAAACATGTTCTTGTCCTGTTTATGCAGCACTCCTTGTAATCCCTGGCACTTGTGCATATTCGCATTCCCAGGCGTGTCGTGAAGGGGCATCGTGAACATCTGTGTAGGGGCTGCCTCTCTGCCTCCCAGCCTCGCTCTACTCCTCTCCCCTCTTCTCTTCTCCTCCTCTACCACACTGAACCTCTCTGGCTTCCTGCCCGTAATCTGCCTCTCTCTGAGGCTCTCCCCCTCCAGCTCTCCTTCTCCTCTAGAGGAGGCCTACAGCAAGAGAGAGAGAGAGAGAGAGAGAGAGAGAGAGCTCTTGTCTTAATCCCCTCTACCCCCCTAACTCCCATCTCCCAGGCTTCATCATGGAGATGAGGCATGGATGGAGGCAAAGAGACTGGCAAACGCCCACTCTCAGCCTGCTGCTCAGATTGCAGTCAAGTCACTCACTCAGCCAAGATGTCAGCCATTGCCACCTGTTATCACTCTCACCATGGTCCCCCCGTACAAGCACCATTATAACCTGCTTGGCTGAGTGTATCTCATTCCTAGTTTTCTGCTCTTTTTTTCATATAGCAACAACAACAAAAGGCAAATGGAATCAACGACGATGAAGAGCATACTTTATTGTTGGGGCAGATTGGCAAATGTGTGAAAAGTACATTATGCACGCCATCTTAAGCAAGTTCTAGAAGAAAAAAAAAGAGAAAAAAAAAACATAATCCTTGTGAGAACCGACTGGAAACATCTAAAGGGAGAGTAGCGACTGAGATTGAGGTCAATGCCTTCTTTTTTAAATCAGCCAAAAAAAAACACAGCGACACACACTATCTTCAATCCATTCACACACTTATGAGTTCAGATCATTACAGCAAAAAGACTTTATTTCTACATAAAGAGAAAGATACAATCGAAACATGATTGCTATCACAAAACAGATGTGATCATTTAAATGGTTGGTGATTATGCAGGTGTGCTGGCAGGTATGAAATCGGGTCAACTTGAAAGTGGCACCCTTTTGCTCAGAAACACTTCAGCTATCTCCTTGTCCACAAATGATTTGGAGGAGGGTTAAACAAATCAGATCTCAACTCAAATCATCATCATCTCCCTTCTTAGCGTCACACCTCTAAATCCCTTCTTATTTTCAGCTCTATTGAGCATCTTTGCTTACTCCCTCCCCTCCCTTACGGAGGTGCAAATCCGGGTTTGATGAGAGCAGTGAGATGAAATTAGGATGCGTTTGCATGTGTGGCTCATCCATGGGGTTTAAAGCGGCAAAGAACCCTCCACAGGTGTGATGTGCTGACATTGGGCTCTCTCTCTCTCACACACACATACACACACAACCACACACACACTCACGCACACACAGACACACACTCGCTCTGCTGTGGTGGTTTCCCTGGTGACTGGCTTCGCCGCCTTGCACTCTGGGGGGCTTTGGGTGTTTCTCTCAGCCTTCCTCGCTTAAAATGCGGACCGCACTGCGCTGTTTAATCGATCTGTTTCTGTCGTGTCTACACAAGTCTGTTCATTAATGTTGATAGCAACCTCCTACGTCTCATACTTTCTCCCCCCCCACCCACCCCCCATGTCTCCAGCATACCTCCACAGGGCACACAGCGTGTGAAATCTTATTTCCTTTTCACCTCTTTCTCACTCTGGATCTGTGCTCTTATAACCTTTTGTGTACTAGAAACACCGGTATTTTCTTTTACAGTTCCCTTTTTCATGCTTTTTTTTGTATTGTCCGTGCTTGACATTTAAGTCAAAGCAATGGAGGCTCACACTCTGAAATACTTCCAAAGTCATACGATACGAGAGTCAGGCAACAACCACCTAAAAAGAGCATCTGTCTCCTCTGGTTTTGCATTTGATTTGGAATGACAAACAGAGTGTGGGGGGAGAGTGCGGGAGGAGAACTAAGAGATTCTTCTCTGCTGGCTGATGATACAGAGAGCACAGTGCACTGCGACCAAAGCGCTCAAACTGCGGAGAAAGAGGCAGAAGGAGAGAGAGAAAGAAAAAAGGGAGATATCACAGCTGGGAACTGGGTTCAGTGCATGCTGGCTGTTCTCATGGTGAAAACAAAGGTCTTTTCCAAAACAAGCATGTTACATCCGCAACCCCCACCCAACCCCCAGGCACCATCTGACCAGACACAACAAGAGTGGACAAGAATAAGAATGAGAAACGCATACGATTCCTTTATGCCTGCTAGATTCTTCCTAAGGACCTGCGCGGTGTAATGCCTATGAAGCTGAAGGCACATCATTGGGCTTAGGATACCATCATTCTCATTTCTGTAGATATAAAACCATAGCTATTTTGTTTTTCTAATGGATAACAAGTGTCAATTTTTGCCAATCATAATAGGTGAAACACATTTTTTTTTGTGGTGCATCATACAGTACAAAACAACACAACACAACAAAAGCACAATTCCACTGTAGTGACAATGATGTGAGATTTACAGAGAAAACAACATTTATCTATATAATAAATTAAGCTCAGTCACCAACAACATTGTTCTGGACAATCACTGTACTGTGAGCCACACTGATGAATAGTGAGATGGTGTATTTAACCTGCACACTATGATAAGAAATGACAGTGTAGTTTTGAAGTGACAAGAAGTTTTATATACATTGTTCTTCTTCAGGACTTAATATGCAACATTAATACCACTCTTTGTGTAGGACCACTGTAAATAAATTCCCAGTACAAAACAAATGAATGAAATGACAAAGAAGATCCATTGAATGCCTTATTATAGGCTATTTGTTTATGAAAATATGCTTCCTTTAAAAACAACAAAAACAAAACAAACAAACAAACAAAACGTTTTCACCAACACATTAAAAAACAACAGAAATTACAAAATTTTATTCATGCTCAGAAGTTTCTGTGCATTTGCACTGAGCTACTTAAGCGATAAAATCGCTAAAAGTAAAGCACTTCCTATTGACAAGAGAGACTTTAGCTACTGTATGGTGATGTTCAGTAAATGCAGTATAGAACCCACCTCTGCAGATTTGTATTCTGGGTATCTACTCTACATAGAATAACCTTGTAGAATCTACCCAGTCAGTTGTCAGACTCTTTAAATTCCATCAGGTGAGACCACCAAACATCATTTGTTTGTGCAACCCACAGAGCCTGTGGCTTAACGATTGTGCCTCATTTTCTGCTGTTGAAATTGCTTTCCAGGGGAACGGACATTGTGTTCAACAGCAAAGCCACAATAACTATGGCGAGCTGAATCAAACATGGGATGGCCTGTCACTCTGAAACAGCTGCATATACATCAACATCACAGTAAACAGGCTACAGTGATGATGGACTATCCGCTAATGCAGGAGGTCAGCTATGCAAGGTCTCAGGAGGCTGAGATCTGCCAGGGTCCCACAGTTTCACATCTCAATGTGTAAACATGCATTTAAATAAACAGACAAACGCTGCACTTTCAAGAGAATATAAATAGGAACCTTCCCACGAATTTCATGTTAATGCCTTGCTCGCATGACAACCTGACTCGGGGAACTGTGATCCCAGGTGAATTCCACCAACAGACTAATGATGCAGAATGTCACAGATGAACTAAGCTAAATGTAATACTTTGGTGTTTAATGGTAGCAGGAGAAGGTAATTACAGTACATGTCTCTACTGAGGGCATGTTCTAGTCCCCATTATTCCCATAGGAATACAGCAGGTGTGTGAGTTTAATTTATTTGTCATTCGTTCTTCCTTTCTTCTCCTCTAAGCACACACACACACACACACACACACACACACACACACACACACACACACACACACACACACACACACACACACACACAGTCCAAGTCCAAAACTGCTGAGCTACATTTTTTTACCACTTTGGCCATATGCCTGTGTGTGTATGCCTGTGTGTATGTGCCTGTATGTGTAGGCCTACAGTGTGTTCTTGCCACTAGGCCAGCTTCTGTGAAATAGCTGCTTGCGATGGCACAAAAAGAAAACAAGCTGCGAAAACAACTCCTCGAGATATTATGTTGCGCTGAATATAGTCATACCTTCTGCTGTGATCCTAACACAGTCTTGTTTGATAAAGCACAGCTCCTGATAACATGGGGTGACAGCAAACACTTTCCCCCACATCTTTGTCTTCCTACTGTACCTAGCCTGCTACACAGTCTTCTCTTTTTCCTCAGATGAGGTCTGCTACTTTACAGCATATATTTACGCATATATCTATGTATCTATTTGTACAATATCTACTATATATATCTAAATACAAAAACGTCACATGACAACACAGTTGTGCAGCTTTGACAAATTGTGTCCTTGTGGCATCATAAAACTGGATCTTGACTACACATATCCTTGGTGTTTGCTGCATTTGAGGTCAGTGGCTTGGATATACTCATCTCGAATGAAATACGCTTTCAGTTCCCCTCAAAAGCTGCTATGTGCTGGGAAACTGCAGTTAACAGTTTGAGCCCTAGCAGCTAATCGATATTGTAAAATATACATTCAGACAACGTAGGTCTTACCCCGCAAACCACATCACCAACTGGTGTGTGCAGCGGGTAAAGTGGGGATTATGAAACCGAATAGCTAGACTGCTGTGTGTGTGTGTGTGTGTGTGTGTGTATATGTATGTATGCGTGCGTGTGTGTATGTGTTTGTGTGTGTGTGTGATTCATCAATGACCACAGGAAATGAAAATGTCCAACAGCTTTAAATCTACAGAAAGAAGGTGACTGTGCGATAGTGCCCTTGGTAGAGTCATCCTGCCCAGAAATCAGGGCATGCTGTTTCAGCATTGTTCAGTGGAGACGTTCGTACACTGGTGATATGCACACAGGCAACACACAAACACTAACACACACACACACACACACGCGTGTGCACACACACATACACAAATACACAAATACAAACATGCACAAACTAACAAGCACACACACGCGCACACACACACAAACACCGAGTGAGATAGTGGCTAAGCTGAATGGGGATGCGAGAAAAGGAGCGGGATTGAGGGGTGAAGCGGAGGTGGCTACTCAGGCAGGTTGTTGCTTGAGTAGAAGCTCGAAGTTTCCGACACCGTCTTGGAGACGCTCCGTGACGAGGAGCCGTTGGAGGCCAGGTCTGCCGAGCTCCGGCGAGCGGCCGTGACTCCCCCTGCCGCGCACACACACGCTCCGGGCCTGGAATCCTCGTCTGTGCCCTGCGGCAGCACTGTTGACATTGTGGTCTCCATGCGGCTGGTCTTGTACATGCTGGTCTGGGTGTGTAGGTAGCGGGTAGACTTCATCTCCAGGCCCTCGTAGGAGCCTTCAGGCACAAACGGACACCAGCGGAATGCCTGCTTGAAGCCAGCGCGAAACCTGTACGGAACAAACACCACAGTCGTCAGAAGAAAACAAACAATCCGGGTTGAACATCTGAAAAGTCCTCCCCGGGATTTGATGTTGACCGTTTTGACTTTGCCAATTAGCACAATTCCTGTGCCAGGAAGAGGATCTAACGACACAAACGTGCTTGCTCAGGAGATAGATCCCCTTCTCTGAGCCAGCAGCTTTGTGTTGTTAGTTCAACCTCAGAGCCCCAAATAATGAGAATTGAGTTCTCAACACATGCTGCGGCATTGTAGGCGCATTGAATGCGCCCTTGAGAAACTCATATCTGTCTTCAGTGAGTTCAACTGCCATTATACTTTCTTTCCGAACTTTATGGCCATAATACTCTCTAATACAATTCTCCTATAATTGGTACAATACATCTTTACAATTCCTTTGGCGGGCTTACTGAATACCAAAGTCTGTTTGATAAAATCATATAGCCCAGGGATGCCTAAACCAGTGCAGCCTGCCATGATAACTAAAAAAATGGTGCGGCCTGTTGTGACATTTATCTAATATTAATATAAGCTATAGCTCACTTGTAATTGGTTGAAAACTGGTGTTCTTTATTTTGCATTGGCCCTTAACAGCTTATGTTTTTCAGCATATGGCCTGCAAGCAAAAAATATATTTGGCCAACACTGATGTAGTCAGACATTGCGGCACAGAAAGCTAGAATTATGGGTTCATGCCCTGTCATACATTTTACAAATATCTCTATATTTACCATGGCAATGCCAGATTCAGTGTTATCAATTCTCAGCAGGCAGGAAATGCACCCTGAGGAAAATCACATGGCTTTTCCCTGGTCATGCGATGCCGTGACAATAGGCTCCCCCCTAGTGCCTCTTGTTTACAGTATGAAATTACCTGTCATTCAGGCAGCAGTAGATGATGGGGTTGTACATAGTGGAGCTCATGGCTAGCCACATGATAGCCAGGTACAACTGCTGGATGAATGGCCTCTCAAGAAGGGTGGGGAAGAAGTGTGCCAGGAAGAAGTAGACGTGGAAAGGGAGCCAACAGATGGCAAAGGTGCACACCACCACAATCATCATCTTCACCACCTTCACCACCAGACAGGCAAATGAAAAAGAGAGAGAAGAGAGAGGTAAATACAATAGAGGACTTTGGTGAAACTGCCAGTGTTTACTTTACACGGCTCAGGAAGAACCAGTATGTTACAGGACTTTTACCACAATATACTATCCCCCACTGGCTATGACAAACCTTGTTTGCTGCCCTTCAGATGACAGAGTTTTACATCTGTGATTAGGAGAACCATGACACTCAGATTGGTGTGGAGTATACTGTATTAGAGCTCCTAGATGAAAGCTCGAGAATCTTACAGCCCAGCATGAGGCGAGCCCAGACAGGAGGCCCAATCTGTAACTAACACTTAGTCATCTATGGAAGCCCATCGGCACACACCCGAGCGGGGTGTCTTGCTGAGCGTACAGAAGGTAGATGAAGCCAATGGATTTCTTAGGCAAAGCCACCGCTTTGAAGTCTAGATGCATTCTGACAGATTAGATAGATTATAACACAGGCTCTCTGAGTAATGCGGCTCTAAACCGCTAGTGTCTCGTTTGACTTTTGACAGACTGGGTAATTTGCTTGCTGATGATTGACTGCTAATGTGCGAATTATTGAATGTACTGTCATATCTAATGCTTGGAAAAGGAGGGAGAATCGTTTTTGTCTTGGAACAAGATGAACATGCATTTGTTTCCTGTTTTATAAAGTCTCTGCATCGACATGTTCATGCTTTCTAACTGTGACTTAAAGGATTTCTGTATATTGCGTAAGGAAGGGCAAGGAAGAAAGCCTGCAACTTTCGAGTGTGTAGTTTAGTGCTGAACTGAGGGATTGAGTATGAGTGAGGTGGACATAAGGCAAACTGGCTATATGAGATTTCAAATTGACCAACTCTGAATGAACCGACACTCATTACCGGAGTGTAGCCACTGTGGAATTGAACAACGTTCTGTATTGTCTCTAAACAATGGACAAGTGCCAGTGTCTGGTGACTAATGTTGTTTCCCCACATTCAGCAGCTAAAGAGCATCGTTCCAGACAACTGCCTAAATTGTGTTGCCCATGAGCCCTGCCAAGGTTACACTGCAGAGAATTAACAGATCCAGTTGGCAGTGGCACACTTTGCACTTAGGTATAGCAGCATTACAACAACCTTCGGGTCAACAAAGTGGAGAAGGGAGCCAGATTGTTAACAAAACAAGTCTGGCCATTTTTTTTCTGCTTACTGGGGACTAGTATTACTTATTACTACTAGTAATAAGATGTATATTGTTCTTTACAACAATAATTTCACAGTATTGCATTTTAAGACATCTATGTCTATCTAAGTCTTATACACCCTTAAAAAGTATATAAAGTAAACAAAGGTGTGAATTGGTGCAGGCACATAGTCAAATACAAATACAGACTCAATCGCAACAAATTCCTTTTTCCTGCTGTACGGTCAGTTTTTTTTTTTTTTTTTTTTAATTATCAGCCAAGTCTACTTATTTTGGGTCTGTGTTTTGCTGTCCCAGCCCAACCATAGACACATAGACAGCTCTGGGACTTGGGGGCCCCGTGCCCAGACAGTGCAATTGAAATGGGTTACCTTGCGCTTGGCAATAAGCTGCTCCTTGTAGCGATCAGACGAGTCCCCGGGGATCTCACTGGCCCACAGAGTGAGCCCCACCTCCAGGTAGGCACATCCCATAACCAGCAGGGGCAGGAGGTAGATCAACACAGCCAACACCACATAGTAGCTATCAGAAGAAATAGATGGGGTGGGTGGCAGAGAGAGAGAGAGAGAGAGACAAATACAAAACAAATGGGGATTGATTAAGTACCATCACACAAGGGGAAATGAGAGATAAGCTGTTGCAGAAATAGAAGTTAGTCGTGTTAAGCAGTGAATGCATTTAATATAGACTATGTAATTGCATTTGTAAGCGTGCCAGTTTGTGATTAATTTCTCGTATGCCGTGCAAAAAATCTGAAATACGTACAGCTGCAACTAATTTCTAATCTGAATAGGCCTACCACATGCAGAACACATTTACGAGGAACGTATACTGCGAATACTTTTGTCTTCACTCTACATTATGTATGAGTACTCTCAACAGGTATGAAGCAAGACAGTGAAGGGTTGATTATGATCTATTTAAGGCTGATTCAACTGTGAAAACATAATTATAAATAATGGACTTCATTTCCCTACTGGATTAACCAGCTCTTCCTGGATACATGGGGAGCTGGGTGCAAAATGAATGTGTCACAGAAGCACATCAGGTTTAGGCGGAGTGAGTGCTGCAGACAAGACAAAGAGCACTTTGGACTCGGCCACTAAATTACAGTTTGTTTGCAAGAAGTAAGATTGACACGTCCGACATAAGAAAAGGAAAAGGAGAAAATTATCAAGAAGCAAGCAACTCATTATCAGGCTACTATATAAGAAGCACTTTCAATTTGTTTCTCTATTGACTTTCTTTCATGCATGCATGCTGTGTATGCTCTGGTCATGGGAAAGCAATCAATTTAAACAAACTGAATGACAGTGGTAATAACATTTAGATTAGTTTCAACGAAATGGCTTTTTTTCAAGTTCTTGCATTCGAAGAAACAAGAAACAATATTATTTATCTAATCACAGATGCATGAAATTGACAAACATTTCTTCCTAATTACATAACAGTTCAAATGTTGGAAAGAAAAAATACAAAGAAACCTCATGCAGGGAAACCCCTGTCCACATCTATTAACTTACATTATGCAATACTAGGAACTAGTGCTGGCAAAATTAACTGATTAACTCAACTGTTTAATCAAAAAAAATAAAAATAATAATAAACTCTGAATAATAGCTCCACTTCCATAGCATGTATTATGTTCAATTTCAGGTAGAAAATTGTTCGGCTATTAAGTCAAACTTTACAAAGATTATGGCCTGGCTAGCCCCTGAATGTCCAACAACAGCAGAGGGTTGAATGTTTGGCCAGTCCATTGGGGATAAGGGATAGGAGTGAATTGCCCCATTTGAGAAGAAGCCAGACAGCTATTTAGCATCAGGGTCTTTCCAGGGCAAAATAAGGATCCAACATACCCTAGCATCCAAATTCTTACTGGAGGAAATGTGTTGCGATTCAAAGTGATTAATCACAATTAATCATTGCAAAATTTTGTGATCAATCAGAATATTATTTTTAATCATTTGACAGCACTACTAGGAACACTATGAAAATTTTGGCACTCTTTCAGGCATCATTTTTTTATCAAGTTTTTTATTAAGTTTAAATTTTTTTGTTAAGTTGTTTTGGTACCATCTCCTAATTAATTTCCATGCAAGTTTTATTCCCACCAGCCATCAAAGCTATGCACTGTGCAGTTGGTCCTGGGTGGGGGGTTGGAAAAAGTTCCAGTTCAGTCCACCTCAAGTTCTAGCAATGCCAGTCAGACTCTGCAAAATGTTTAAGGTTTTGTATGCCCTTTATGGAGCTAGTTCACTAGCCTGATTGCCATCGACTTTCAAAGCTCTGCGAGACTTTGATCTGACCAAGAGCCTGTATAACAAACTTTCTCAAAGCGCATGGTTGACCCGCCTCCCTGAAATGCCTCGATTTGCTACTGGTCGATGTTAGAAAATGCTGTGCCGAAGCAATACCAATCACACTACTCTTTCCTCTGACATATGTGACATGAAGGGAATTGCTTGAACAGGACTGAGAGCCGTTGATTGGTTCCCGACCAAGGGGAGGAAGTTCCACATTTTTGTGGAACTCAGAAGTCCTGCCCGATCAGCAGCTGGCCAGACCAGCAACAGCCACACTGAAGGTGTTACGTCACTGGGAGGGCGTGCCAGGCTACTAGTTCACTAGTTTTAGAGCAAAAACAGCATAGTGTCCCTTTAAGAGATTTCCTAAAATCATCTTGGCATTTAAAGACCAAGACATTTGTATTGATGTGATAGATTGCTGACACTGATGCAACAGTCAGGAATCCCCAGCATCCAGTATTAGCATACAAAGTAGCGTTTCATATTAAACATAACCAGAATACAGTTTGCGGCAAGACTTCTGCAGTTTTCATCACTATCAAATGGAAATGGATTCTGACTCAAGAAGACCATTTTCATTTGGTGTTTTTCCTAAAGTGCTACAAGGGAT
>JAODXP020000019.1:12711442-12724258 GCA_027497455.2 Sardinella longiceps
TACTCCTTTTAAATTGAAGCAGGGATTAGCTAACTCCCAGTCCATGAGCTCCATACACTTAACTGCATTAGAGTTATAATGGTTTGATGACTGGGCATTTTTGCTGACATTAGTCTGGCATGCTTATGTCTCCAGAGGGCTTTTCAGAGCCAGACCCGTCAGTTGGGAATCAGACAACGCGTGCATTTGAGATCACATCAGAACAGGTGGTGAGATGAGAGGGAGCAATATGTCGCCAACAGGAAGTCAAAAGTGACAATCTTGGCGGTGGTTCTGACACAAACAACTGCCAAAGCAGTCAGGGAGATAGAACATGGAGTGTGATGATAGCACAGTCAACTGCGACTTTACAACCTCAGTCTTTGAGGGCCAGGAAAATGTAATCAGAGCTCACTTGATTCGCCAAAGTCTGGAGAGAAGGAGAGAGAGAGAGCTAACATAGGCCTAATGAGTGACAGTTAGGGATGATGGGAAAAGAGATTGAGCAGATGACAAGACTTACAACATATGGCCCAGGGAGACCGGAGCTCAGGCCCGGTAAAGACCTCCATATTGAGCCTTGAGAGTGACAGTAGAAAAGTTTAGAGGACCGGAGAGAAAATATTTCTCCACAACCGACAGGTGGCTAATTACCCCTGGGATGAGGATATTTTATGGTTATGTGGGCACATAATCCGTCACACACCGCTGGTATTTCATCAGTGAATGAGCATTGAATTCAGTTGAGGGTAACGTGATAGGACCCTCTCAAAGAATTCTTACACTGTCTGCACACAGTCAAGATGACGATTCCGTAACATGTTTGACTTTATGAATATTTAAACAAGACCGTGGTAATTAAGGGATTGCTAATTTGCCTCCACAGCCATTATCACATAAAACATCATTATAGGGAATAAAAAGGCATTCACAATTCATTTCAATACTCTTGATTCACAAGCTTGTCTGTACTATATGACTGCATGCAGGGCTGTTTCAAGGTACTTAGGGGCTCCAAGCAAACAGGACATGGGGGCCCTTCACCCCGTAAATACTTACATGAATCACATTGTTATCATTTTCAAACATCATCAATATAATTGTCTGTATTGTACAGTTGTCTGACTCCAGTTTAAAGTAATTTTTTTGTTGGAAAACACCACCAACATAATTATTAAATTGATTAAACAGTCAATCTTGGGGGCCCCTTTCAGCCTGGGGCCCCAGGCAATTGCCTGGTTTGCCTGCCTTCTTGCGACGGCCCTGCTGCTTGCTAGTTAATTAAAGAGTGTGTATTTGGCTTGGTCGCTGGCCTTGGTCCTGAAATGCCCAAAGTGGAGCTTGGAAGAGAGGGATGTCTACTTGGATATGGAGTACGAGAGCCAATAGCCACTAGTGAAAGTGAGGAGTAGGAGTATAGGGGGAAGAGGAGAGATAGTTTGTGACACTGGGATGTATGAGGTATAGTGTGATGTAGGCTATGAATGAACAAGTGGGTTTAAATCTCCTAGAAGACGGTAGACGAGCAAGCTGATTGCTGTCAATCATTCCTGCAGGCGTCCTCCCTAACTATGGTTAGAAAGCATTAATGGACGACAAAGCAGCCTCATCATTGATGAAGGAATGGAGACCAGGAATTCTATTATTCTACTAATGTCTGATGGTGACAGTTTTGATACCTCCTCCCTAAGACTCCTCCTAGACTATCTGACAAAACATTCACTGTTCCCTCACCGGCCTGTAATACACTTGTGGTCAGAGGGGTCAGATCTTATCCATTCTAGGTAGGTAGAATACTTGTGCTCTAGGTATGAGTTAAAGGGCAACTTCAGTCAATTTCAACGAGAGCTCTATTGCTCAAGCTACTCGAGCCAATACTGAAGACACAAAACATTTTGATCCAACCATATAGGTTTCCTTGAACAGAGAATAAGCACTAATAACTAACCTTGCAGAATTTTGAACTGCATTTTTAAACGTCTTAACATACTCCAAATATCACCACAAAAACGGTTTAACATCAATAGACACCTTACAATACAGAACTGTAGTATGTATGTCTACAAATGACTGAAAAAGTGGTTAAAACTGTGTGCTTATGCAACACAGTTTAACGGTTGTAAACACTGCATAAAAACACTGTTTTAACCACTTTGTTAGTCATTTGTGATTATACACACTGTAGTGGTGTGTTGTAATGTGTCTGATGATGTTACATAGCTCTTGGGGTGACATTTGGAGCATGTTTAGATGCTGGAAACATACTGTCAGGGCTATTTCTCTGTTCAAGGAAACCTATACGAGTGGACCAAAATTTCCTGCTTCTTCAGTATTGGCTAGTCTTGAGTAGCTTGAGCAATAGAGCTCTTGTTGAAATTTGACTGAAATTGCCCTTTAAAATACAGCAGGCTTGATTTATGGGCTGCCAAGAGTGACTCTTTTGCCCTAAAATAGTTGCTTACTATGTGAACAGTGTAAAAAACTGGATATAATCTAATCTTCTCAAACATCAGACTCAAAACCCCATGAAGGGTACATCATAACAGATCTGTAAGGAAAAACAACCTCATCTATTTCAATCACTGATTGTGGTTTCACAGCTGACTGGGGTGATGGATGAACCGCTGGTGAAAAGGCATAAAAACTGTGCTGAGTTGTTGGAAAGACTCGCGAGTATAAACTGACATGGTCTTATTCCGTGTCCTGTACTCTAAGTGAAGCATGAAACTACAGAGTTGCATATAGCTGCTGGAAGGAGATTTTCTGTACCACCCAGACCAAGGGAAAAGAAAGAAAGAAAAAAAAAACAATCCCACAGCTCAGTGAAAAACAGACACTACAGTAATGGGCAGCAAGGAAGGGAGGGAGTAAATTGATCGAACAACTTTTTCATTTTTCTTATTTTGTTATGGTGTGAAAATGTCATTAGGGTCTATGTTTTCCAACGCTCGGTTGCCTCTTCAGGGGGTATATATATATATTCTTTTTATTAGTTTGATTTTCCTATAAAATTACAAACAGACATGAATAAATGAGTTGTGAAGGCGGTCCATGGTGGGCTGGCGATGCTACAGAATCTAGACTCATTACTCAGATCATCTCTATTCCAGTGCCACAGTAGCACCACGGTAGAAGGACATCCCCTTGGGTACTGAGGTGGTGGGCATTTTCCCTGACAAATGCGAAACAAAATGCCTCCTTAAGAGGCCACGTACGCAACAAGCAAGAACCTGGATGTGTGAGCCATCGATCTTTTCTGTGTGTGTGTGTGTGTGTGTGTGTGTGTGTGTGTGTGTGTGTGTGTGTGTGTATCGTGGGACAGTGTATGCAAAATGTTGTCCCTTCCCAACTGACCTGAACCTGTGGTATAAATCAAGGGCCTGACCAGGGGGTAAACAGGAGAGTATAAATGTGGGCTTCTCTAACGTCAGCATCACAGATGTGAGCAGCATCACACCAGCGCAAAGGCTGACAACTAGGAGGTGACAGCTTTGGGGCTATTTTCAAGAGAGAGTAGAACTGCACGTGAGGTGGTGAGGATATGACTCAGTGCTGGTGATGGAAGCAATTGATGTTGGGATCTGGAAGGAAGTGTTAATCACACTGGGGAATGGGAGGGCTTTAGATGGTTTGGTTTTTAACAAGGGCTTTTCACCTACAGTATAGTCACATCTTGTCAATATCTTTTTTTATAAAACACTATGTTTTTATCATAAAGTCTCAAACAAACCTTGACAATAAGGATGCTGAAACACAATTTACGTGGCCCTGAGGATGCTCTCTCACTGATGTCGTCAGATGGCTGGGTATCACACTTGAATTCCAATGTAATAGGTATGGCTGGGTAGCACACCTGAATTCCAGCATAATAGGCATCTGATGAGGACCCCCTCCTCCCCATCCCTCAACTCCCAGGGGTAATTGAATTTTTACAACATTGCAAAGGTCAAGTTGGTGCTGCGGTGCGTAGGGGAAAAAGGGAAAGTGCTTGTGAGTTATATTCTACTTCTCTCTACACCATGCAGTTACAGGGCAAAGGGGGTAATTTGGGTATGGGTGTCGAACTGTGGATCACTCCACCGAGGCTAAGTAACGTCTTAGGCCTTGTTTCTCAGAATGTTGGAATCCTGCTTGTGAAGTTATGCCTTTCACAATAAAATTTGCGTGATCTCTTCCTTCTTTTTCAGTCTTAAACTGCAACATTAAGCAGGTACACGGTCATCTTATCATGAAAGGCGTGGTTCAAAAGGTGTATCTGTTCGGGAAGCCCCAAAGTCACAGAGGCTTTGTCGGAAGTGTAATTCATTTACACCATGTTAACGGCAAACTGTAAGCCGCGCTGTCTCAGACGTCTTGCCAACCAACAAATGGCTGCGCACGTCGGACACTCCTTGCATACAAAGTGAGCATTTCTCCTATATCCTTGCAAGGAAACCAAGCCATCATGATGAATCGAGTGTTACTGGAAGGATGACAGACAAGCAGTCACTGGGAACAATGTTGGAGGCTGAACCCCAGCTAGATGTGACCATACAGCACTTTTCCCATGGGCAACGTAGTTTTCTGAGCACCTCGTTTCAGCTTTATGATTAACATATTATGGCTGTCAAAGATAATGGGCTCATGGAGACGTTGGCATGTTTGCTCATGCAAATGATTATTAATTATTTAGCTCTAATTTCCATTGCAAAAATAAACAATCCATCACTTGATCACCTTGGCACATACATTATTGTCATTAATGAGATTGTCATGCAACATGATTGTCATTCATTACAAAACATGGAATGAACTCGTTGTTCTTTTATATAGGCTAAGCATGATGATAATTTGCAACTTCCCCTGTCAGTCATTTCTAAATTGCTGGACTATAGCCTGCCAGCCAGAGGACCACATTACGCATTCTGTTCTGCGCCTCCAGGGATTATTCTGCACTAAAATCCAAAGGTATATTACAGGAAACTTACCTGTCCAAGGCAATCGCTGTCATTGAATAGATACTAGCAAAGAGAGCGGCGATAGGAAAGAAGTTGTGAAAGCGACAGTAACCCAGGCCAAAATACCAGTTATTGTGCGCTCCATAGATGAAGTTGATGACTGTGTTGAAGGCTGACATTGATGCTTCAGCAAAAGCTAAATTCACAAGAAAGTAGTTTGTCACAGTTCTCATGCGTTTGTGTGCAAGTATGATCCATATTACCACAATGTTTCCCACAATGGATACGATGACAATGATGCCATAAGCTAGTGCCCAAAGAGCCACTTGCCAGACCGCTTGCACAAATTGGTTCTCATAGTCTGTGTCGTTCGTCTCCGCTGACTTAATCCAAATGTTTGATAAATTAGTTGCGTTGAAAAGTGGATCCATTTCCCCAGTTTATACATTTGAAACCAATGAGCTACTTTTGTCGTCTTCTTATACCAACAGAACAATTTGCTTTTTCAAATTGCCTTTGGCACTACCACCCAACATCAGCCAAATGCGTAATCATTGATACATCCCCTGGATCCATGATTATTTGTAGCATATCATATCGGAAATAAAAATATCAAAACTTTTTCTAAGCGGAAAATTGCGCAACTAATCAGTGTTTCGTCCTCTTAAAATCGGTAGCGCTCCTTACAAGATGTAAAGAAAACTATCGGAGAACAGTTCCTCTGCCTTCCTCAGGTTACCGACCGCAACATGCTTTTTTCTCATCTGCCACTGCCAGCGCAAGGTTGCGACTGCATTCACTCTCCAGAATCACCAACTGAGGTCCGATGCAGACGCAGCCTATGAGAAACGTCAGAAAAGAAGTGAGGAAACTGTTTGTTGAAGAACGTAGCAAAAAAGGGACAACTGCAGAAAACGTCCATGGTAGACATAAGAAACAAAATGCATTTTTTTTATTCCTTGCGTCCTGATTAATTCAACTGGAAGGCACAGTTGGGTACTATGTGTACATTTTAAGCGCTTTTGTGTCGATGCTTTCGAGAAGTTTCTTTTGATCAGTACTTCTTTTTTGAAGGAAAAGGGATGACTAATCATAGCATATGGCTCATTCATGCTAACATCATCTGGATACTATATGCACATAGTCTTGTAAATAATTATTTAATGTAGCTATAGGCTCAAGCCATACAATTAAAGTTGTTTGTATTTCTAAGGTGCCAAAGAGATCCCCTAACAATGTTGCTATTGCATTCATAAATCAGACCATTTTATTGTCTATCATTTGATGCACTATATGGATCAGTGGAAATGGATATTTCTTCAATGGACATGTGAAGCAGCATGCAGTAATTACCTGAGTCCTAATAGTCTTTATTGTAGGATAACAAGGACATGCATGTTAGATCCAGGATTGAATAATTAAGCAACAGCAATGATCACCAATGACAACTTCTTACCATCATTCAATAGTTTTACCTATCTCACAAAACTCACATTTTGGTGGCCATTCATCTGTTATATTTATTTATTTTATTTTTTGCTGTAGTCTCGTATTAGGGTGGATCACAACAATCAAAAAAGGGCTTTCATTGAAGAGGAATCGGAAACTTAATTTCACACCCCAACTGCTCTTGCATCAGTTAGACTAGAGTCTGCCATAATAGGCTGAGAATGGCAATAACCAAAATCTTCACTGGATGTCTTCTCTGATAGGCGAGCCTATTCTTCAGCCCAATGCCGCTGGTACACTTATTTAATATGTTTTGACCCCAGCTGCGTTGTCATGCAAGGGAAATTCAATCTGGAGGGCCTCAATGCTTAACCACAGAGAAAATCAGAGAAACCAGTTTCATTTGTGGCTCATGAGGACCCTATAACTCAAGCAAACACATCTAATTTTTGCCCTGCGAGTTCACAAAAATCTGTGCAACACCTATTTCTTGTTGTTGAAAGTTCAGGTTATGTTGTATTGTCTGTGAAAAGGTTTGTGACCCATTACCAGATATACTGTAGATTCAGCCCATTTTAATAGAAATCTTCAAAACTTTGCATACACATGACAAGCCCACTTGATCGGACCAATTGTTTGTTGTTTGTTGGTTTCTGTTTGGTGAATGTGGGGTTTTTTTTTTGGTTGTTGTTGTTGTTGTTGCAATAATAATGTTTTCTCGCCACTACACGGCCTGCAAAAAGGGTTCCTTTCACAGAGAAATGAAATTGGATTCAAAGTCTTGTCTGAAAAGTACTGAACAGCTAAGGGGCAAAGGGGGGTTAACAGACATGGGCTGCTGTAAAAGGTTGTTCTACAAAAATGAAATCTAGAATGTCCAAGGATCAAAACCTGGGTGGACAACCCGTTCAACAAGCTGCTTCTGAGTTATTGCTCACTTTATGCCACATTCTAAATCTATGGAGCAGCAATTTATGGGTGAATAGGGTAAAAAATTTAACTAATAGATCTATTTTTTTTTTTTTTAAGTTCCAAATTTTTTGCACATGGGTAAAACGTTAGGCGAAATACAATCTATTGAAATAATACATGGGTTCTAGTCTTCATCTAACATGCTTTTCCAAATAGATTACCATTGACAATATTAATAGAGCATAAAAAAATAGAATTGAAAATACATTCCCAAAATGTGTCAGATATACTCTAAAATATCATCATCATCATAATCATCACCTTATTATTATTGCTAGACTCATGGTCTATTCAGTAAACACATAGACCTACAGACATAACAACTGGGCCTATACAATTACTGTAAAAGACAGTAGCAGTATAGCTTGGCCATCTGCCAATCCGACATGCCATTTCACAAGGCAGAAAGTGAAGAAAAAGTTCCAAAAGAGTTACCCAGGACTGCTTGCTTACTGTAGGTCAATGTCGTTTCACAGCTGTGTAAGCAAACAGGTTTTGATTGATAAGTGCTCTCATGACATATATACTGTATCTAACCTCCCCCTCCATATAGGTGAGGAGGCTGGTGAGTGGCTGAAAAGCATCTTAAACAAACATTTCAGAGTTACATGTCAGAATGTTGTGATAATATTCCATAGAAAGTGGACTTTTTGTAGCAACTATAACTCCAAATAAAATGGTATTTCAATGATGTGAATGAATATTGTATTTCAGATGTGGTGGTAACATGAACAAAAATGTATAAATCGTTTAGATAATAGGCTATTATGAGAGAAAAAAAGAGATTTAGTTATCATATATGAGTTTCAAGCAGCCCTTAGTGCCAAAAACAAGATGATCACACACAAACACGGTCCTGTCAAGGTTGCCATGGTCGTGGACACTTCAAAAGGTACAGGCAAGACACAAGAGGTGTCAAGGTGAAGAAGTGGTGATAACATGAACAAAAATGTATCAATCGTTTAGATAATAGGCTATTATAAGAGAAAAAAAGAGATTTAGTTATCATATATATATACAGGCAAGACACAAGAGGTGTCAAGGTGAAGAAGTGGTGATAAATGTGCAAAGGGATGGTATGGTGATCATAGTGCAAAAAAATGTATTGTCAGTGTCAGTGCCAGGCCTAGTACTATGCCAGTGGAAAAAATGTATCAGATGGCTTGCTTATCTGGCACATCAATGACATGAAATTTTTCTAAGCCCTATCTAGTGCTATCAACATGACTGACTACTCCTGAAGATATATCTAAGAAAAATTTCTAGGAGCAGATACGCTATAGACTGTTACATGCAAAGGGCTTTCAGGCAAGTCTAGCATTTTTCAGATGTCTATGGTTCTGTTTTAGCCTATTTAACCCATCATATAACCTATCAACATTTTTTTTGTAACTATGCCAATGCTGAATTACCAGAATAGAAAGCAGTAATGCTAGTTTTCAAAGAGATGTTGACAGACAAGGTAATAAACACAATTTCATAAGGCTTTACAGTAGCCTATATGAGTTTGCTCTGGGTCAATGCAGGCATCTTGCACATTGTAGGCTACTGTAAATTTGTGAAGAGGTTTTGGGAGTAAGAGAGCATTCAACTCGTAGTCAGTTTAATAACCAAAATAGCAGGCCTATTTATGAAAGATACCCATAAAGATACCCACAGCCCCACACCACCAGTTTTTCAATTTAATTTCATTTGATTTAATTTAATTTCAGAAGCATAATTGACTTCCAGTAGCTAGAAGCAAAAGAAATAATGTAAAGCAACTGTGAAGTTTTCTTTAAACTTTGGGCAACTATATGACACACAACTGACAAAATGACAATTCAAGTGCATGCTGACCTGCAAGTTGCAGAATGCGGTTGGCCTTTTCTTTGCTAAACAAAGTAGCCTATAGGCCAAAATAACAAACTAGGCCTAAGCAAATGTAAAATGAGCAAATGATCCCAGTACCGGGGACGATTTTTGGTGTTTTATCTCTTGTAAAATAAATACAATCCACTAGGTCCCAATTGTTGAAGTTAAAATATTTATTTATTGTATTGATATTGACTGTAGGACGTATTTTCATCTCAGAGGCCTGTCACCTTAAGCCATGCTGTAGGCTACTTCTTATGACAAGCTCAAAATCTCATTTCCCCTGTCCAGTTTGAGTATGACTTGACTTAGAGAGATGATGCAACAGAATGCAATTAGTGTTGTACTGCTAGGCTTGTTGTAAGCTTTCACAAGGAGACTTATGTCCTCGAAGCAAAGTAGCCTAGGATAAGCCCAGTGCAAGGAAAGAACAAACAAATTAAATCGCGACCCGGTTTTATAAAGCATGTGCAGCCCCTTTTGTCCAACAGACGGGATACATAGGCCTTTTTCACCGGCTTCTTAAAGTGACATGCTCTTCTTGGATAACAGGTTTCTTTTGGTTCTCTGAGTCCTGACGATGCTGGCCCTTTAAGCGTGCTTTACTTTGGCAACATGGACAGCGGCACGGAAGTTTTTGTTTATGAGACTACCAAAGTCGGCGACGGCTAGCCTACTGCATACATTGTGCGCTACGTACCTTGACTTGTGTATCAATTTCGAATTCAATTAGCTCAGAAAATGAAAGTAAAATACCGCTACTATCTAGTTGTATAGACAGGTCATTGACGCGTTAATAACATCTAGCATGAATGAAACCATTTAGATGGTAGCAGCTATTCAACAACATCATGCCAGTGCCAGATTATTACTCAAAATGGAAAGACAACATTCGCTTCTACTATTTTATCAAGTTCACCCTTAACGTGTATTCTATGCTTTTTTCGGTAAGTATTACGGCTTCTATTACATGAAGTTGCCTATGCTAAGTTATCGTTAATGCATACAGTGGGCTTCGCTTCACTATTGTGTTAAGCATTAGCAGCACGAGGTGCCATCATCAAAGATTTAGGTTTCTTTCAGACAAAACAATCTCTAACGTTAATACCAACCAGCAGGTCATCATCTAATTCGACCTCATTCTGAATTAATAGCCTGATGGGATGCTTTCTTTGTAAAATGGTTTAGTTGTTGAGTCATAAACTAGGCTACATTGCATTTTGAACAAAATCTATTATGAGCTATTACTAGAATTGATTGTTCAATTGGTGTTGGATTAGGCCCACATTAGGTCATAACATCATCATAATCTAACAAAATTGTTTGACAGATTTCAGTGCATCATCAGAAACAGTAGCTCTTTGTTTTGTTAACATGTCAACATGAATCAGACAGGGCGTGGGGCAAGGAAGTCCACTGGGAAGATTTAAAGGGGCAGGGTCCATAAGCGGGATCTCCATGGAATGAGACACCGTAGGCAGCCTGATGCCAGTGCACACGATATCACAGAGACACTTGAAAAAGTAGGCTTAATTAAAGCCGCAAGCGGCGATGACGGGCCCTCGCACCAGGTGCACCGCAAAGAGTGCATATCGCAACAATGGTACACAGTGAATGCACATTCACTCGGAACAGGTGTGCTATCTTTGTCTCACCCTCATTTTTTACACGCGCAGACACTCACTGTCACACACTCACTCAGTCTGCCTTTTAAACTCTTTCTCTTAGTAGGGGCGCTACAGAGATTCACATAAGTCATACTGCATGTTCAGAAGGTGGTCCACAGTCTGAGTACCAACTTTGGCTATGATAGGTCAAACCGTTTCCAAGTTATAATGTTCGACCACAAGGGGGCATTAGAGAGTTTCGATTCATGGTTTTGCGTGGTCAGAACACGGTCAGGAGTCCATATACCAAGTTTGAATAAGCTACGTCAAATCGTTCCCAAGTTATCATATTTGACCACTAGAGGGCGCTAGACAGTTTCGATTCATGATTCTGTGTGGTCAGTACACGGTCAAGAGTCCATATACTAAGTTTGGATAAGCTACGTCAAATCGTTTCCAAGTTATAATATTTGACCACTAGGGGCGCTACAGAGTTTCGATTCATGGTTATGCGTGGTCAGAACACGGTCAGGAGTCCATAAACCAAGTTTGGATAAGCTATGTCAAACCGTTTCCAAGTTATAATTTTTGACCACTAGCACTTTTAGCACCTTTCCTGCTTGACCAGGTGGTGGTGCTATAACAGGCACGCCCACGGGGTGTCTAGATATCATCACAGGCACACGATCTATGAACCTGTGAAGTTTCAGATCAATCGGGTAAAGTATAGTCAATTTCTGGCACTTTTCCTGCTTGGCCAGGTGGTGGCGTTATAACAGCCACGCCCACGGGGTGTCTAGATGTCATCACAGTCATACTATCTAAAAGCCAGTGAAGTTTCAGATTAATCGGGTAAAGCAGTATCAATTTCTAGCACATTTCCTGTTTGGCCAGGTGGTGGCGCTATAACAGCCACGCCCCCGGGGTGTCTAGATATCATCACAGTCATACCATCTATGAACCTGTGAAGTTTCAGACCAATCGGTTAATGCTGTGTAATTTTATGACACACTTCCTGTTTCGTGATGAGCTATTAAAATCATACAATTTCATAAAATTGTTATTTCAACATAGTACGAGATATCAAAAATCCGTTCGCAATTTGGCATCATCAGCATCTAGAGGTCATGTACACGAAATTTCACTTCAATCTGACATACCGTGTCCGACGAGTACGTTAAAGTTCATTGTGTGTCCAAATTTTTACACTCCTTATTACCTCACTTCCTGTTGGGCGTGGCTAATGCAATGTAATACAAAAATTGTTCGTCTTGGGGAGTCCCACACACCTACCAAATTTCGTGCATGTAGCTCAAAGTATATGTGAACCATGGAGCTAAATGTCAATTTCTGTAGTGGTTCCACCTTGCCAGATGGTGGCGCTGTAATAACCACGCCCAGTAAGTGAATGGATATCGTGGTAATCATAAGATCTATAAACGGTATGAGTTTCAGGCGATTTTATCAATCAAGTGTGATGTTATGCCACATTTCCTATTTTTCATTTTTTCTCTTATTTCATGCATCCGCCATCTTGAATTCGTAAAAGGTATGAAAAATCCCTTCGCAATTTGACATGAGCAATGTCTTGGTATCATATCTACCAAATTTCACAGGAATCTGACAAACGGTGTCCGAGGAGTATGTTAAAGTTCATCATGAGACCGCCCCATAGAGCCCAAGGTATTTTTTTACTTTAGGGGGCGCTACGGAGTCCCTGGGCCACACCCGGGTCTATACCTCTGTAAACCTCCAGTGTTCCAGACTTCCAAGGTGTGTGCAAAATTTCGTGAGTTTTCATGCACGGGAAAGGGGTCAAAAATGGCCGGTTCCAGGGGAAGAAAAATAATAATAATAATAATAATAATAATAATTAAAGCCGCAAGCGGCGATGACGGGCCCTCGCACCAGGTGCACCGCAAAGAGAACATACCGCAGGAATGGTGCAGAGTGACTGCACATTCACTTGGAACAGCTGTGCTTTCTTTGTCTCACCCGCATTTTTACACGCGCACACA
>JAODXP020000019.1:12724358-12806690 GCA_027497455.2 Sardinella longiceps
CTTAATAATACATCAGTTGGGTCGTAGATTGATTAAGTCCATAGCTTGCAGGTGAAGTTTTAGCTGCATTAAATGGCCTATATGAATTAACATTTAGGGCATTTAGTCCTGTGAGTTAAAATCCTAAAATCCTACCAAACTTGAATGAATTAATTCAATTGATTTGTTTCAGATAGTTGGCCTTTTTTATGAGCAGCAAAATACTAAATATTTAATCAGATGTCCATATTGTTTTGATCGCAACAGCGTTTTTAAGGGATTGAAAAGGCAAAAAAGGAAAAAAAAAGCACCTTCCAAGTGGAAATCACCAATTAAAAGTGGCATTAGCAATGGTGGCCATCTTGAAAAATGGCTGCCATATTGAAGTTTTGTGTGGTCAGGGCCTTTTTCCAAAACAGTGGCCCTCAGACAGCATTTCAGCCAAATTTCATGTTCTTATACCAAAGTAAACAATTTTTACACTAACCATAAGTAACAATGGCAGCCATCTTGAAAAATGTCCGCCATATTGAATATTTGGGTGGCCAGGGCCTTTTTCCTAAAGTTTGGCCCTCAGACAGTATTTCTGCCAAATTTCATGCTGTTATACCAAAGTAAACAACTTTTACACTAACCGTTTAGTAGTAATGGTGGCCATCTTGAAAAATGGCTGCCATATTGAATTTTTGCGTGGCCAGGGCCTTTTTCCAAAACAGTGGCCCTCAGACAGCATTTCAGCCAAATTTCATGTTCTTATACCAAAGTAAATGGTTTTTATTCCAACCATGAGTAACAATGGCAGCCATCTTGAAAAATGGCCGCCATATTGAATTTTTGGGTGGCCATGGCCTTTTTCCTAAACAGTGGCCCTCAGACAGTATGTCAGGCAAATTTCATAGTTTTATACCAAAGTAAGTGCTTTCTACACCAACCATTTAGTAGCAGTGGCGGCCATCTTGAAAAAATGGCCGCCATATTGAAATTTTGCGTGGCCAGCGCTTTTTTTTCCAAAAAGTGACCCTTGAAGAGTATCTGTGCCAAATTTCATGCTTTTATACCAAAGTGAACGATTAAGTCACTAATCTGCTCTACTAAATTAAAGCACTTTTATGTCACCATGGCAAGCACACTGTCAAACTCAAGGCCCAAAGGTGGCCCGGCATATAATTCTATACAGCCTCACAGATATGATTTCTGGCAGAACTGGTCCGCAGTTAGTTTTTATGCAAAATTAGAAGCCAGGAAATCAGAGGTTTTGATCCCAAGAATTAGAGTATAAAACCTTTTTTGATCAGTAATTATCTAGGCATTTGCTTTGTCATTTTTGCATATTTCATGTTGCATCGCACACTATTGATATTGCTGTTAGAAAACACATTTTTAGGTCTACATTTTATCCAATTGCTTGATTAATCAATGAACCACTGCCCACGTTTCCACTCTATGGACTTGTTTCACACCTAAATATTCCGACATTCCATGGTAGTAAACTGAACATTCTATCATTGAAATGCATTGGATTTATGCCTCTTTCTGACTTGAAAAAAGGGTAATAACATTTAAAACATGTCTAAATTCACTTTCTTTCAAATAATACACATTTGAAGCACACAAATTTGGAGTTCCCAAATAAATCCAATGCATTTCAATGGTAGAATGCTCAGTTTACTACCATGGAATGCTTTTAGAACCTCGGAATGTTCAGGTGTGAAACAAGTCAGGAAACTTGTGGATAGAAGTTAAATTGGGGGCGGGGGTGGGGGTGTGCATTGAAACACAATGAGATGCATACAGTATATAGGGTATACTTGAGCCGAGTTTTCATTTATGCAGAATAAACAAAGTTCATTAGATCGACGATGTCCTGATGATCTATAAACCTCTTTTTCCCCCTTAACCTGTAGAGGGTGTTTCCAAACAAACCTTCCATTTTGGTCTACAGGGTCTGAATTAGTATTTATTAATTTCCTTCCATTCATAGAGTTGTATGGCATATGAACTACTAATTAGTTTTGTTGAAATGAACACCCCCTGCTGATTGGCTTGCCAGCAATCAAATGGACAATACCTTTCTCATTTAAGTGTTTCCACTCTTTAATTCCAGTGAAAATTACATTATTCATAGTCCATCATTCCATGTCAACAATAATGAGAGTTTAATTATTCTGTGGCTGGATCCACAAATTATTACCCAAGAGGTGGCATAGTATTGAGATGCTTATCACTCTGGTGAACATTAGGTCAGCAGCACCTAGACTAATAAAAGTTCCTATCTAAATTTATCTGTATTGTTCTGTTCTCTTGATTTAGGTGTTCGACAGCTGCTTTGAATTCCTGAATGGAAATGAGTGCCTTTATAGTAATTTGGTCCACAAGTAGTAGGCTTTTTTTTTCTTTTCACAACAGGATATTGTGACGACTCTTCATAGAGAACCAGGTGCAATAACTCCTACTTTGTGCTCCACTCATCTCCTGTTTTTATCACTGCTCTTTGCCTTATATTAGTCAGGAGTTTCTCCGAGGCTCTGTTTGATGTGCACTCTTGTTTTTCTTTTTCATATCTCTCTCTCTCTCTCTCTCTCGTAAGACTCTTGCCCGTTCCTTGTGATTTAGTGTCTAATGCAAGCACAACAATCGCTCTCGCAGCACTGAAGCAAAGTGGCAAACTTGTCTCAGTTTTATTGCTTCCTGCCAGCTCCTTTTATTCAGAGAGATTCGAAAATTGAACAGGGGCCAATGTGGCCCTTTTTAAATTAATAAGGGTATCATATGATAGGTGTTCGGTGGAGGCCGGGCAAGGTTGTTAAAGCTGCCTGTTGTTACTCATGATTGAGTGACATACGAGAGAGAGAGAAAGGGAATATGTAGGAAATGGCCCTTCTCGTAAATTGAAAATCAAAATGCAGGTGGCGAGAACTGGTGGCTATCTCGGGCTTTACAGTTGGTGGCCAGCTGTTTGAGGCACGGAAAATGGATCCCCTGTGCCTCGTAAGACAACAGTGATTTGCGGCAGGCCTGGCTACAGCCCGTCACAAACACGATTCAAATGGAAGCAGTCGTTTTTTCTCATTTAGCTGACATGCTATCATTTGTTTGACCCTACATCTTTGCTCGAGGATATACCGCATGTGGAACATGAAGACATACAATGACGTCTAGTCTAGCCAGTGATGTCTTATGGAAATTATTAACCATTGGTAGAACAGGATTCTATGAAAGGCTAGATTGACGGTTGACAGAGCCGGCAAGCCTGTCTGTTTTAATCTCGTGTACTAACATAATTTAAATGTGATTTCCCAAAGTGTTTTAAAATTCAAGACCTAGAACGGTAGAAATTAGCATTTTGACATAAGGAGCAGCACAGTTCAATCAGACTCAAGTAATAGTAAATCGATTGGGATTGATGACTCCGGACAAACCATGAAAGCATAATGGCCTAATTAGATTAGATTGTGATCATGTGTGACTTTTAAACAACACATCTTTTTCGAGGTCAGTTTTCTAATGTTACGTCATAAAGTGGTTTTCCGTTCAGCTTATTTGTAGGTTCATGGAAAATTGGAAAGAATAAGCCAATCCACTATGTTGTGTTAATTAATATGGAGAATCAGACCAGCTGTGGGACCAAAATGCAAGGTCATAAGAGCCTCAAAGGAATACGTGCAAATGAATTGTTTTCGTTAAATGTACTGATGTTACACTTTACGAGCATCCCTCTTTAGCACAATGGAAGATTCAATTTGCATTTCAAGTTTTTCTAGTTTGGGATTTTTATTTGTAAATAGCTAAAATGTGCAGCATCAGCAAGATGGATGGACTCATATGTATTGTGTGGCACTAAAAACACATGCATAATGCTGGCACTGTATGTGACAGAGCATCAGTGGGCCTTTAAACCTTCACACGCTGCTGTTGTTCAGCCCACGTGTGTGTGTGTGTGTGTGTGTGTGTGTGTGTGTGTGTGTGTGTGTGTGTGTGTGTGTGTGTATGTGTGTGTGTGTGTGTATAATGGCTGAAAAACACATGGCCACGTGCTATCTAACTGACGGCACCTTGCAGCTTGTGAAGGCAGATGCTTATTATGTCCATGGCATGGAGCCATACCTAACCAACATATCTTCTGCCTCCCCTGTCCCCCTCTTCCCCTCCCCTCCCTCCACCTCAGTTCCTGGGGCTATGCGTGCTGTGTGTGGGGCTGTACGCCGAGGTGGAGCGGCAGAAACACCGCACGCTTGAAGGCGTGTTCCTGGCCCCGGCTGTGGTGCTCATCCTGCTGGGCCTGGTCATGTTCACCGTGTCACTGGTGGGCATGGTGGGTTCGCTTCGAGACAACAAGACACTGCTGCACATGGTGAGTAATGGCAGTTATTAGCCACCTAATGGCTTTCTGAGGCGACAGCAGACCCAACGTCATAAACATGCCGCACAGCTTGCGCAGGGTGGGCCGTGTATGTGTTATTTGGGCTGTTTGTTTCGCGTATAAAGTCAGTGCTTTCAGAGACTACTGCGCAAGGAAATGAGGTCAGATCGATTTTGTACGCCTGTACGTGAAGTGGTGGTTTCTGGGGTGAGTGTTTTTGTCTTTTGTAAGCACATCTCTGACCTGTTCTCATGTCTGTCTCTTTCTCTTTCTCTCTCTCGCTTTCTCTCTCTCCCTCCTTGCAGTTCCTCTGTGTGTTATGTGCACTACTTGCCCTCCAGGCGCTGGGACTCATCATAGCACTCATTTTTGAAAAGAAGGTGACTAAAGCACCACATTTTCTCAGACAATTTAAGAAGATTATCATAGCCTGTGCAATGAGCTCACCCCCCCCCCCCCCTAAAGAAAAATCTCATTACTTTTTCCACCCTCTCCTGTACAGACAGCTGCCATGTTTCACAAGACCATTCGAGAGGGCATAAAGCACTACTACGACGATCTTGATTTCAAGAACATCTTGGACTATGTGCAGCGAAAGGTGAGCGCTCAAGAAGCGGTCGAATCTATTAAGTGCAAAGTGTATGACCTCGAAGCCAAAACGGGGCCATTAAAACAGATCTTCATGGCTACTATCTCTCACTTCTCATCAGTATGTGTAAATAGGAAACTCCGCCAAAGCCATAACCACCACTTTAGAATGAAGGATGGATCATGGGTCTGTTTTATATGGCTCTCCGCCGTGAAGAGATTAGGTTTGCCATTGCAAAGTGTAAATGGGAGTTTTTTAATTAAGTGTTCAATTTGATCGTCGTAGCTTGGAACCAGTCTCGGGCAATCTTTTCCACTCAAATGAATGCAGAAATAGCTGTGAGATTAAAGTCAATATGCTGTGGTATGATGGACCTGGAGCTGCTATGTCATATCATACCATTCACCTGGATTTTCATATCTGAATTTAAAAGGCAGATGGTGAATTTAACCCTCTCAGATGTATGCTAATTTCTTTTGAATGGTGTTTTTTTTTCTCTCCAATATACTGAATTTTAAAAGGGTTGAAGTATAAAAAGCTCTATTTGCCTTGAGTTGAATGCAAAACAGATTAGTCTACCAGTAGTTCTCTCTCTCTCTCTCGCTAACTACCTCTCACTCTGTCTATCCACTCAAACATCCTCTCATTCTCTCACACTCTCTTAGTTCTCCTGCTGTGGAGGGGATGAGTACAAGGACTGGGCTGTCAACCAGTATCACCTTTGCAATGGGACGGGTCCCCTGGCTTGTGGTGTTCCGTATACATGCTGTGTCTCAACGGTAAGCTACTCCAAGCCGTCCAGTCCTGAGTCCTGAGACCTCCCATCAGCAGCATGGTAAACACAGCACTGATGGCTCTGGCCACTCTGTCCACTCCTCATGCTAGACCATTGAAATTGATGTCTGAGGCGCAAGCAAGTGGGGAGAGCTTCCTGAGCCTAGCGAATGGATTTTATTAGCTTACCTCTCCTCGTCCAGAGCGAGGCCCCATCCAGGGCTCTAAGTGGCTTCCAGCACAGGATCATATAGGGCTAATGATTTTAGCTCTTGCTAATGGTGCAGTAATGCATTGGGTGGCCAGTTACATGCTCAGAGTTAACTCTAGGTTATTAGGTTATGAAGCTTATGTCAGAAGACCTACTGGTGATGGTTAGGGTGCAGTACATCTGCCCTGTACTGTCGTATGAATTATACATACAGTCCATTTGTATGTTTATGTGAGTGAGTCATTGTGAAGTCTTTTGTGAGGGTTTTGTCCCCTGGCAATAGTCGACTGCCACGCTGATAAATTGCATTAGCACCCTGATTGTTTGCCAGCCTAAATAACAGTCCCCGACTGGAATTTAATCAGGCCATTTTGTAGCCAAATTATATTAAATCTCAGTGGCATTTAATTACAGGATAAGATTGCCACACCTTATTAAGTTTCTCGGAATTGAAACGGTAAAATTTTCTTCTGTTTTCGACCCTTCTCTTTCACTATCCTGAATTTTCTATTTGGTTAAATGCACCAACACATTTCATAGAATAAATGCAGTTGAACCCATGAAAGAGGTGGAATAATTAGAGGATTATCCAGATGTGGAATTTTTTTTATCATCAAATAGTTTGAATGATTGCATTGGGGAGTGTCTGAGGGGCATGGCGCAGGCTAGCGTCCTTTTTGCCTGCCGCAGTACCTGGTGATATTTGGCACTGATAGAAAAAGAATCGCTTGACAGGCGTTCCCCGATCACATCGCTTAGAGCAGAGTGCTCAGCTGTTGAAGTTTGACATCTGAGTGCCAAGGCCTAGCCAAGCAGGGAATTCAAATTAATTCCGGCAAAATGAATTACCTGCAGTGATGACCGTCATCACCAGCAGCGATTCGAGTCAAAAGCCCTCTTGCGCTTTGACAGTTTTCTACTCCAGACACACAACCACACACACACACACGCACACATACACACACACACACACACACGCATTGCACAGACTGAGTGATTGCTCATCGATCAAAAGAAAAAGAGCTGATTCCTGTTTCATCACACCTCGGCTAGCCAACGTGTTCATTTCGCAGCATTTATTAGGTGACCACAAGGCGTTCCATTCATTTGTGAAACGAAGCCACTTTAGCCTTTGAGACAAAAGTGTCTCCTGATGGGGCAACAAAGGGCCTCTAGTGTGACGATGTCTCCTGGCTGGTCCAGCATGTAATTGCCGGGCCTGGCCTTTCACTGGCACATGCGCATAACTCAGGTTGACATCTCTCTTTTCTCTTTGGAAAATCAGGTGGGAGAGGTTGTCAACACGCTGTGTGGATTCCAGACTTTGGAAAAGCAGGTGAGTGTTTTCAGGGCTTTGAAGTGTCACCATCAGCACAGAGGCTTCAGCAGCATTGGTGAGGCGTAAAACTACACCATGTGAACCTTTTTCAATTTGAATGCGTAATTTTTCACGTTGTCTTAGCACAGAGACTGTTTGGCGTGATCCATTCAAAGAAAGACTGGTGGTGTTTCTGTTTTTTGTTTTGTTTGTTTGTTTATTTGTTTTGCATTTTGATAAAGCTTTGGGACTGTGTGTTTTGGTGCGGTGGGTATGAAGTGGTTTAAATCATGGTGATTGGAGTGGCAGTGAGAATTATTTACTGCACAGCAGCATAGACAACCTCTCATCTGCTCCTGTCTCTTCAGGCTTCGCTTATTTTAGCTTTTTGCTCTCTGTGTTTACCGGTAATACTGTTGGACATGGGGAGAATATAAACAAACAGAAACATTAACGCAATAATTAATAGCGTCTTTTCTTTTTATGGTGATACTATGTCTGTTGCTGTAGCAACAGTATCAACCTGACATTCCATACCAGTTCCATAACGATTTTGTTCATCTCTTTGCCCTCTGTCCTCTTCTCTTCTCTTTTCTTGTTTTTGTGTTCTTGTCCTTCTGTTGTTTTTTTTTTTTTTTTTTGTTCAAGCGTGAGGTTTTGGACGGAGTGATTCACGTCCGTGGCTGCATCCACGCCGTCAACCTCTGGATGGGAGACAACATTGGGGCCACCATCGGGCTCTGCTGCGCAGTTGGCTTGCCACAGGTAGATTGACGTCATTCCAGAACAGACTGTCTTTGTGATGCTCTGCACACTGACACACACACACACACACACACACACACAGACACACACATATATATATATACACACAGATATACTAGCACATTCATACTGAAATGCCATGGCAACATTTTAACTGGGAGCTCAGCAGAATCCAGATAGGTTTATGCCTGCAGAGGTCAGTTTATGGCAGCACAAAAAAGATTGCGATAAAAGCCTATTTCCTGCCTTCTTTCTGCTATTGTACACACACACACACACACACACACACACACACACACACACACACACACACACACACACACACAAAGAGAGAGAGACACACAGGTACCGGTAGATGTATTCATATTGAAATACCACAGCTCGCTGCTCATTTGACTGGAGGGCCAGGTGCGTGTGGTGACTGGTCTATGCTGGGGTACGTGGGACTGTGATCGCCAAAAAAAGTGGAATTGTGATCATGAAAGCTCATTATCCATCTCCACTTCCTCCATTATTTCTCTCTCTCTCTCTCTCTCTCTCTCTACTTCTCCCTCCCCACTGTCTGTCATGGGAGCTTTCCTGACACCACAGCTGCATTTCCATTTTGATTGCTTTGCATGCATCCTGTGTCTATCACTTCATTAAGACCTCCGTGTCTGTAATGAACAAAAGAAGATGGGCGTTGCCCCTGAGACTGGGTGAGCCTCCTTCTGAGGTTTTTTGCATGTTTTGCCTCAGATGCGATGGTGACGCCTAAACAGTCAGCCTGGTTCCGTTCGCTCCTCTTGCACGACCATTTCCATCCATCATCGCCTTCATCATCTTCATCGCCACTTTCATCGATATGTATCATCGTCTTTATCCACCAGCGTCATCTTCATTCATTGCACATCCTGTTTGCGTCATTACAGGCTTTTTCCAGTGTTGCCTCTCCTGACTGACTTCACCTCTTCCTCATTACTGTATGCTCTCTCCCATGTATACCTAGAGTGATGGATAATTACCACTCATTCACTCTCTCTCTCTCTCTCTCTCTCTCTGACACCTGTTCTCAGTACACACACACAGAGAGAGAGAGAGAGAGAGAGAGAGAGAGAGAGAGCGTCTTGGTGTCTCTCTCTCAGTGACTGTGGTTCCTGTGGAGAGAGGGCAAGACCAGTGTTATACCCACACAGGTTTTATGCAGCCCTAGACCTTCCATTAGGTAATTAGCCCAATTACAGAAAGGGGAAATTGGGTGCCAGGCGGTGCAGTTATGTATGCAACAGCCTTTGTTGATGACACATTTTTGGTTCACTGGATTGCACCAAAAGTTCAAAGAATTCTGTTTTTTCAAACAATTCTAAATGGCTCTGGTTCAAGAATCAGTTTTCTGATTTAAAAAAAAAAAAAACACCTTTTGATGCATCACCCTGCTTTGGAATCTGTTCATTCACAATAGCAATCAGTATTTTTTTATCAACATCTTTTTGTAGACTACTATATTGCCCCAAGCTATGCCAATGCCTGATTGTAGCATAATGAAGCATGCCACATTGTAAAAGGGGAATACTTTGCCTTTACAAACAGGAGCCTTTGTGAGTGGAATGCAGTCGCAATTTACAGCTTAAAGATGTGAATACCTTTGCCTTGATTTCATCCAACTAACATGATGATTCCTTTCTATCTCAGAACTGCCTTCAACCTGCCTTTCAAACAAAGGAATATTTTAAACAATACTTTATCTTATACTTTAGTGATTATCTGCTCTGTAAGGATTTTAATTGGCTGTTGATGGGTTTTACATGCAGTTTGGGAAATATGCACACATACCGGTACAAGCTTTTTTTTTTTTTTAAAGCTCTCCTGTCATCCAAGGTTAATGTAGCAAAAAAAAAAAAAACACACCCAACCAACCGTTTACTACAAAGGACCTTAGCCTAAGTTTAATTTTCATAACTTTTGCCTTTCAGCTACTGGGCATTGTTCTCACTGTTGTCTTCTGGAATCTTCTGGTGGAGATGAGCGAGTCCGAAGACATGGTGGACTTCAAGATCCTAAAGCGGGCTGGCTACAAGTACAGCGAACTGGACTTGGCCGGTGCTGGCTGGTGCTTGTGCTTGCCCCGTGATGGTGGCTACCTACCTGTGCCTGAATCAGAGCCGGACACCTGGGCTCCTGAGCCCATCCCCATAGAAATAGACCAAGTCCAAGTCCAGGACCCCCTGGCCTACTCAGTACCTGAACCACAGCTGTCGGGATCACTGATTGGCATGGATGAAGTAGACAATCGTGCATGAAAAGGGTAATTTCAAAAGAAGGGACACCTTGTAGACGTTTTGTATTGTAAAATGGTACTTTTTAATTTATTTAGGTTCTTTTTGTTAAGACTTTTAGGAGATTTTCATGTTGCACTGTGTGGTGATGGAATCGACAATCCATTGCTAATTTCTAGACACTGCAGTTTTAGACTGGACATTTTTTTTTTAATGTGCACTTTTGCTATCCTGCTTTGTTTGGAGTGTACATGTGAGTGTATCACATTAAGACTATTCATTGTCTTTCATTTTGTATGGTTTAGTATTATTGACGTTTTTATGAAGAAAAACAACAATTATAAACAAAACAACCTCTGCCATGACTTAAGATTTAGTCATGTAGCAGTTTCATTTTCTTAATTTGGGAATTGAAGCTATTTTTCTCAGGGTCTTTTTACTTGGGTTTTCCATGTAGAACTACAGGTGTTACCAGTACAAGAACTAAATACACCTAGTGTAAAAGATATTTCCATTAAAATGGAAATCACCATTTCAAAAAAAAAAAAAAAAAAAAGTTTAGGGTATGACTAGGCTTAATTCGTGTACAGGAAAAAAGCTCTATGGGTAATGTATGTGCTAACAAAGACAATTGCATTTATTCTGCAGGCTGCTTTTATGAAGGGAAATAACCTGCTGAAGTCTTACATCTGTCAAATACTGGTATTTATAAGCGTAAGCAAAATCAGAAATGATAACTGCATTGTGTCATTAGGGTAAAAGTGCAAAGATCCATAGAAGATCATTACAATCTATCAGGTTTACTACCAACCATGCCTTGTTTTTGGAGTGACCACAAGGGATTTTTTTTTATTATTATTATTTATTTCAGTTTTATGGTCAGATTACAGTTACAGCTTTCACTGTTGTGCTTTTCTCTCTCTTTTAATATCTCTCTCTCGACTTGTTCACTTTTTTAATCAGTTTAGGGGGCAACAATTGTGTTTACAACTTTGTTAGGCTATTATAACGAAAGTTTTATAACTTCCAGTGGTGTTTTATTTCTGTCATAGTTAATGAAATCTGTAAACATATCAACAGTGATAAAAGGATCAGCTTTTACGAGGGCAGAGCTATCTTTCATCTGCATCTTTAGGCCCATCTTCACTTCAGCGTCATCCTAGCCATCACATTACTGCCATCGCCAATAAAACAGATTCTAGATGGTGTCATTTCAAGCGTATTTTTTTTATTATTACCTCCGCCAAGGAGGTTATGTTTTCGCCAGCGTGTGTCTGTGTGTCGGTCTGTGTACAACATAGCTCGAAAAGTACTGCATGGATTTGGATGAAATTTTCAGGCAACATGTGTATTGGGAAAAGTAAGAATTGATTAAATGTTGGTGGCGATCAGTGATCCAGAACACCATCTGTGACCACATTGCCTTGGCGGAGGTCTGTGCTCTCTGAACACTTTTCTTTTTTTTTTTAATTTTATTTATTTATTTATTTTTATCCTGTTTCTGTCTTGGTTTCCATATAATCCAGTTAGGTTGACAAAAGGCATTCAAAGACAGATTAGTCATTCATGTTTCAGCAGGTCATGCTCTACTCTACATTCTTGAAGATTGTTGTCTTGCAGTGTAGGAGCAAGAGGCTCTGTGCTGCAGATGCTTGGAGATTAGCCTGGCGGAGGAGGCTACCGATTGGATAACTCTTGGGGCTCAACAGGAGTAACTAGTTGCCATGGTCACATTCTGTCAGAGACACCAGCTGAAGTATATTAGGCCTAGTTTTTACCAGGTATTCCCTGGAGAGAGCCTACTGTATCTGCAGTGTGTTTCCAAGCTTTCTTTTAAATATGTGCTTTTGGAAGGGCTATGCATGTTTTTTTTGTTGTTGTTGACCCAGCATTTGACATCTACTTTCAAGACAAGGCTTTCAGCACTGCTATCAATGTGGCAGTTATGTGGAGCTGTCGACAGAGCTGAGGAATATAGGACCTTGGGAACATAACTTAAGCTACGTGGGCCCCTGAGAGTCTTGCTATAGCAGTAGCCTAGGTGTGGGCCTTTTTTTCCTGAAACTTGCATGTCTGTCCAAATGAATTATAATAGAGTATAATTGAGTAATAAATTGATTGTTTCTTTGAGGGCAGGATTTTTAAGACTATACGAAATAGAATTCCACTGTGGGCTACAATCAAAATCCTTTCTCTGCTGGTGATGCTAGGACTTTATTCCATTAATTAGTGAGTTCAAAGGGAACACGCAGACATTGTGTCAGCTCGTCATCCCTTACGCCTTCTCTCTCCTCACCTTTCCTTCCCCCTGTAAAAGGCGATCAGCAACCAGTGGCTGGAATAATTGCAACCTGGGAGGAAGAACGAGTCGGCACGGATGGATGGCGTAACAACACCGCAATGTGGCCCGACTGCAACAAAAGCGGATGCATCCAAACAGTCTCGATTATGGTAATGATAACATCGGTGGGGCCATCATAAACCATAGGCTCGCAGCTATTCAAGGACAATGCTCCAGCCCTCTCCCACTCGTCTTGTGGGAGAGATGCACCCGGTACGGCGGGGAAAGTCAGGGCATTAAAATTTGCATTTGATGGCTGGCAGATGTGTAGATGGGTACTACAGAAATGGGTACCATTCCACGGCTACAGGTTTAAGGTCAATAAAAAAAGGAAATGACTAAAAGGCAGAAAATAACTCTGGCTACAGGCATTTCAGTCAAGCAGATTTTATGCTTTCTATTGGACTGCTTTGAAGATTATCCAGTCAACCTCACATCCATGCATCCTCTCTCACTTTTGACATCTATGAAGAATCAGTGTATCAGTGCAATCAAAAGGCCAACACTAACTCAGAATAGTCTATTGAAGAACTTCTCCCATCATCAATCTGATCGTATAGTGGCATTTAAGCATGCTTCAAACATGTCACACCACTGACATGCTCTGTTGTGGTGGGATTGAAAAGAACCGGCCAACTCTCTTCTATATCTTCCATAAGGTGACTCGGACTTGGTGATGTCTGGCCTGGTCTTTGAGGAAAGTTTTGAATCTATTAAATATTTCGCCCTGATTTCCTAAAAAAAAAAAGGGTCTCCTTTTGTTGCTCTTTTTAATGTGTTACCCTCTACCTACCATTGTATAATGTAAAATGAAGAATATACTAAAGTAGCTGCGAAAAAAAGAAAGAAAAACTGCCATAACTGTTCAGGTGTTGTGTGACAGGTCAAGACTAAAGTGTCTGGGCCATTTTGACCGGAATTATCCATTGACGTTTGTGTCAAGATGCCGGCAGCTTGACCAGACAACCTCACTCTTGTGAAAAGCTTGTCATTTCCCCCTCAGTGCTCTCTCTACTCTACCTTTCTCAACAGCAGAAGTTGCACTGAAGATTCTTCTCTAATGACAGTGGTGCAGGAACATAGAAGCTGCTTAACCTGCCATTATTTTAAGGCCCCAATGCGTCACTGGTGGGCTTGCTAATGAACGCAGTGGCTAAAGTCCCTGTCATCAGGTTTTTTTCCCCCCCCGTCTGACAGCTTCCAGATTTGGCTCCTAGTCCCAGCTGTTCTCAGCATAGTTTTATTTAATACCCCACAGTAGGCCTATGTAAATGGGCAGAGGACCTGGCAGACTGGCAGATGTGCGTTCAGAAACCAGTGGTGAAAGATGACAAAAGGGTTCAGTAGTGTCATTTGATGAGTGGATTGGATTTAGCTGCACACTTCACTATGAAATTTAGCTTTAAACTTGTGCTGTGGGATTTTTTTTTTTTTTTTTTTGGAACAAATATGTAAAACATCTTAAAAGCAATTTTCAGAAGATGACAGACTGGGTTTATCACTTGTCATCTTTTGACATAGGAAATGGAAAAAAATATGGGACTCCAACTGCTGCATATGCTGAATGCCATTTAGTCATGAGTACCAGAGAATTTTTGATCACCAAGACATCAGTAGTCTGTCTGATGGAGGGGGAAAAAAATGAAGGTAACTCTGGCTACACTTGCTTTGCTAGACTTTTCTTCACAGTGATTTAGGTTTTGGTAACAGACCTCAGGAATAAGCTGCATTGTACTGAAACGGTATTTACTGGTATGTTAATGTTAGGCCTACATACTCATCTGTGGCTAATGAATGCCATTGTTCCTTCACAATGGTCAATAAGGACCTCATGTGGACGAGGGAAGAGTGGCAGTGCATTGTACCAAATAATCGCCATGCCTATTATTCAATACTTCCATGTCAGAGCCCCCAGTGAGATTCACAATTTAAAACAAAGCCTCGGTACACAGAGATCAAATACTATAAAATTATTTATGGGGTTCTTGAACCACAAGAAATAAAACATATTAGCCAGTTAATATCTCAGTATTTGTGTAGCATTTTTGGCAAGCCGTAAGCCACGGGTGGATTTTGTGCCTTATGCTATGTTAGTGCATATACAGTAGCTGGGGTGGAGCAGTGAGAATATTTAATGCAAAGTCATCTGTAAATAGCTGATGAAATGGAAATCCTTTCTCCATATCATCCCACTAAGCTTTGCCGTGGCCTTCACTCTGCACGGTTTTGTATGCAATTGAGAGCCTTCATTGCGTTGCAGACACACGTTTTATAAGTCCTCTTTTGCCCACCTAGTCTAACAGACCACAATGCATGTGACGCATTTGCTGTGCAGCAGATCTATTGCAATACTGATCAGGTACCAACATGTGTGATATACGCTATTCTCTACCAGGATATGATATCTAGACAGGGGGCTCCAAATTCAATGTGTATGTTATGAAAGTCTTTCTAAAACTTTCTAGATTTCAGACATAGTGTAGGATCTGACAAATTTAGATTTACAGCCCATTCCACCAAATGGAATGAAAGTCATTCAGACAAGAACAAGAACGGTTGAAGAGGAGCGATTTCAAGTAGCCTACAGAGTACGTTTTATATCCCCCCTTTGCCCTTTTTTCATTTCAATGAGAGGCCATGTACAGTACTCAATACCAAAGAGAAGCCAGTGCTCAACTCAATGCATCGGTCATTACTGTCCCACTTACCCCTCCAGCAGCGGCCTACTTGCATGAAGCACTGCTATGCTGAAATCGATCCGGTCACCATACTGCTTCCAGTGAGAGGGGGAAAAGAGAGAGAGAGAGAGAGAGAGAGAGAGAGAGAGAGAGAGAGAGAGAGAGGAGGGGGGACTCCCGCAGTGAGAGAGACTGACAGAAATCAGTCTGCAGTTGAGTTTCCTCCATGCAGTTGTGAAGTTTGACCCAACTTTTTTCCAGAATTTTCCAGACGTGGCTGCCATTGAGAAGTCTGCCTTGATGAATCCATTCGATTAGTGGACGGTGTCTCTCCTCACCTGTTCCTGTAACTGAAAGTGAAATCAGGTGAGGCATGACTATTATCTTGTATTTTTTTTTAAGAAGTAAGACCCCATTGAAGTAGTGCAGTCTGGAACCAACCAGTTGCAACCAACCTTTTTGTGAAACCATAGCATTACCAAGGCAGTGCTAGTTTTTGCTTGAGGAATGTTGGAAATGTTTATGACACTTAGGCCTAATAGTGTGATAAAGTGATATGTGATACGTGTGATGAAGTCCCTGTATTGAGTGTAATAGTGTTGACCCAGTGTACAAGCTAACAGAGTGTTGAAATTTATGGATGTCGAGAACAGTACTGTTGGATGGAGATGGAGTATTTGATGAGTGAATGCAGGTGTTGTTGGTGTTTAAGTTCTGGTGGTCATGAAGAAGCTAATGCTTGTTTTAGAGGGCCTAAAATATAATAAAAAATTGATCATAGAGATACTTTACTGTAAAACTAGTAACATAAGAGCAATATAATGATTATGTAGATTGATAATGCATATTTTATAGAGAGAGATAGAGATCCAGAGGGAAATGAACGTGTCCAGTGGCTTAGACAAGATACGTAGGCCTACACATTTTAAATGGTATATCATTTTGTTGTCATGTGACTGCTTCTGTACACATATTAAATGGTAATTTGAACCTGTAGAAAGAAATTAATGGTCAAGTCTTCCCTCACTTTACCCAACCTGATCCCAAAAATACAATTTCATTATATCATTCCAGCTGAATAGTTTACAAACCAGGGACTTTTATGAACAGTCAGTCAAGCAAGCTTCATCTAGGCTACATCAGGCCAAGGCAATGTCTCAATTGCCATAGCAACTCATCAAGAAGACATTTCCTCTCAGGATCTGGTTCTGCCTCTATCATTGCTTTTTTATTAGAATTTGTGAAACTATTTCAAACACCGTAAGATATGTTTATAATGTGTGTTGCAATGGCTGTTGTATGTTTTATATGTTTTTCTTTTTCAAGAAAGAGTATTTTTATTTGTAATAATGATATATATATATATATATATATATATATATATATATATATATATATATATATATATATATATATATATATATATATATATGGGCAATTCCAGCGTTATGGACGTGACATTTTCGTGCATTATTGATGAACAAAAGGCCACATAACCTCAGCAAACCTAGCAGTATTTCACAATTTTTTTTCATATTCTTCTGCAAACTCCATGGCTGAATACAGGCAAACAGAAAAAATTAATATCATGATTTGCATCATAAGAATATGAGCCTTTCAATTTGCGTTATGGACGTGACGAAAAACGGACAAACTTTTGAGAGAGCGTAGTTTTTGCTGTGAAGTGTGTGAAATTTCTAGAGAAATGTAAATATTACTACATTCATACCAAACAGGACACCTCAGTAAAGACAGAGAAAGACTTAATTTCAAATGTAAATGTAAAAAAAGTTGGTTTTCATTGGGAGACATGGCGTTATGGATGTGACGTTATGGACGTGACGTTTGGAAAAACCCTCCAAAACGATACAAAACAATTGTGAACGGTGGATTTTAACCTGTAACAAGAGAAATAGTAATATAACAATGAAAAATAACTGATAGCATTGCAGCTTTGTGTGTGTTATCACCCACTTATGCCCATTATAAGCCCCTCCATAGACTTACATTATAGCTGAATAGGGTAAAAATTTTAACAAACAGATATCCTTTCGAAACTTGCTCAGTTGAATATTTACATCGAGACAATACTTTTTTGTATTGGAAGTTTTCTGACAGAATTTGTATGTCCATGTAGGTGAGACTTAAAGTTTTAAGGTGAGGTTTACTTTTTCGTGGAATTGCCCATATATATATATATATATATATATCAAAGCATTTGTGCTGGCAAACAAAAATGCAATTGCAGTTGGTGACACCATATTGTCACAGATTGCACGTGAGTTGCTCATTGCTCAGAGGAGTCACATGGCCCCAAAGTGCAGTATCTCATTCTCAGCTTCAAGAATAATTTGAACTTTTATCATCATCTTTAACACCATTCCCTTTAACTAAAGAACAAAGGCTAAATTAATACTACAGTTGTAATTCAAAACTAATTTCATGGGATTTTGAGAGCTTGCAGTCTAAATATCATACTTGCAAGAAAGTCTCTGTGATGAAATACTTTGTGCCTGTTTACATTCAGTCTGCTTGCTTTCTGTTTCTGTTCTTCAGTGAGGATCCATGCAAACCCTTTAAATTTAATGACATTATGTTGATTGAAAGCTTTATCTTAATTGCCTGACTGGCTAAGCTTGCAAAGGAAAGAAAGAAAATTGTACTGTCACTGCCTCCATTTGTGTCACCAGCAGAAGCCATGGTGAAGGCCGGTAGCAGCAGCTGTCAACAGCTGTCAAATATTGCTGAGCTGTTTGGCAATGGCATTTCACATTGTTTCCCATGTTGAAGCTGATGTTATTTTTAGGGCATTACAGTGGCCATTTCTGATGGTAATTTATGAGAATTGTGTGTTGGTATGTGTAAGAAAGACAGCGTGCAAATTACATAGAGAGAGAGAGAGAGAGAGAGAGAGAGAGAGAGAGATCACATGAAAAGTGAACAGTAGTGAAAAATTAAAGACAATGAGAAAATTACTGAGTGAGACAGAGAAATTGTGTGTGTGTGTGTGTGTGTGTGTGTGTGTGTGTGTGTGTGTGTGTGTGTGTGTGTGGGTGGGTGTGAGGGAGAGAGAGAGAGAGAGAGAGAGAGAGAGAGAGAGAGAGAGCTGTTGGAAGGGAGTGAGGTGTAAACGTGAGCGGGGGCCCGTGGCCGCAGCAGCACCAGTGAGGCTATCAGCTGAGGCCCTGTGAGTTTAAGTGCCTTCGCTGGGCTATTGATCTGAGCTGTCAGCACTGATGGCCTGGAGGCCGGTGCCTGTCCACTGGGTGTGAAGGACACCGATGTGACAGTACTAATTACACTGGCCAGGCTGCCCATCCAAACCACAGTCAGAGCCTCCTACAAACACACACTTCGGCCTAGCCTTAATACCCCACTGACACCTCTTTCCCCCTGAGAGACCCAGCAGTCTGATGTCAAATTTAGAGTCATTTTTAGTCATTCTTATCACTCTGGTGTGGCCTCGAATTTTTATGTGGTTTGGTCTGTATGGTTTATGGATGTAATCAATGTTGTCAATACAATGCCATTGCATCTTCCCTCCCATACAGGATGCCCTGGAATAGCACTGATTCACAGAATAGCAAGTAGCAAAGGGATAGAAACACACATACATACAAGCATACATGCATGTTCAAATACTAAATTGCAGTGAGATATCATTAAAAAAGACAATGTCTACAATGTTGTATTTACAAGACATACAAAGGTTTTAAAGTTGCCCTGATAGTTTCAGCCTCCATGTTACATTGACACCCCTCCCCCACTATCACCATCAACACCAACACTACCACCAACACCAGCATCACTGCATACTGGTGGCATGTCACCACTGTGGGCATTGCAGCCATGATCCCAGTTTGCCATGCCCATGTCCATGCCCTGCAGTGGGGTATATGTATACCACTGTATCTGTATCATTCCCCACTCCTTGCCTTTAATTACGCATCTTTCCATTGAGCTTCTCTCCGTTTAATTATTTTGCCATTGATTGGCAGCAGGGCAGCGGGGCTCTCGTGCAGGTCAATGAACAATATGCATGCTTCTGGGCCAGGCCGAGCTGCTGCAGCAGCGGACACCTCGCTCCGCATGCTGCTCATAGACTGGAGGGCTATTGCTGACATAGTTCCCCTAATTTGTTGCACGTTTTTTTTTTTTTCTTTATGTTATTTGACCTTCATGCACTCTCTGACATCTAAAATGAGTTGTGGTGATAATGGTGCATGATATTTCATGTTGTTACTCAAAATTTAGGTTTGAAGTGAAAATTTATTGTTATTCTCTATTTATGAAGTTCTCTGTAATTGTATTCTTCATACGTTCTTGTATGCAAAAACATGCACACACACCCACTCACCCACCCACCCACCCACACACACACACACACACACACACACACACACACACACACACACACACACACACACACACACACACACACACACACACACACACACACATACACAAAACCACACACACACACACATGAAGGCATTCAGTAATTTGGGGAAATTGCGTGTCTTTGCCATTGTGTGATGTTTGCATTGTTTAATCACTGTTTAATCACATTTCAAAGACTTGTTGTGGTTCACTTGCTAAATTCCTTTTTCTCCACCCTCAACCCTTTCCCAAAGGATGGACCATGAGCGGGGCATGATGGGGAGCCGCCATCGCTATCAGGAGGAAGACGAGGGTAAGACACACAGATTCAGACATAGAATTATATAATTATATTACTTTGATATGATGAAGACAAATTAAGATAATATGTCCTAAGTATGCTATCTGCAATCTTTGATGGGTGTCTTTTCAAAGAAATCAATTTAGATTAAGAAACCAAATCTGATAGTATTAACAGCTAAATATGTGTAATTGGCAGGTTGGTGATTAAGATTGATTTGCGTAATTAGGAGGATGAGAATGTTTCCAAATACACCATTTTTTTTCTGTTTAATTTTCAGTGTGCATTTATGTATGCAGTGTGTGTTGGTGTAGAACTATAGAGAGGAAACAGAGAGAGAGAGAGAGAGCGAGAGAGGGTCTATCTTTTTGCGGTGTGCGTGCTTAGCGTCGAATGTGACTTTGCAGGGGGATGGGGGGAAGGAAGTGGAACTCAGGACAATATAGCCTGACTCGCTTCCAGCTGCCCATCTGTTTGTGCAGTGATCGCCACTGTTGGATTGATAATCAGCCGTGCATTGTCACTGCGCCAGGCAGAAAGAGTGTCAAGTTCAGACCACATCTGATCCTATCGGGTAGATGTAATTAGAGCACTTCCTGTCTATATGCAATCCCTGCACTAACTGGCTATCAGGGCTCCATACAGTAGCGTGTGTGTGTGTGTGTGTGTGTGTGTGTGTGTGTGTGTGTGTGTGTGTGTGTGTGTGTGTGTGTTCTATAACAGGTCTTGGAGGAACAGACACGTGTCTGTTAGACATCATTAGCGATCGCTCACATTCTCTTCCTCTGGTTTGATTGGTCCCCTTGAAAGGTGCACCAAAAACAAGGAGAGATGCACTCATCTGAAGTGGAAGACATATGAATTTTAAAACGGCCCTTCAATTAAATAGTGCCAGTGGTAAAATAGCATTATGTTGTCCATGACTACAGGTATTTGCAGTTTTCATTTGGTATGTGAGCAGGCTCACTGGTTGAGTGGATTTAATCAAATTCATACATTTCATGGTTAGAAGACTCTAGGTGTGCATGTTATATTTACAAATTTACATTAACATGTACTTGAGGGAATGTAAATGGAAAAAAATCCATTGAATTTGGACAGTTTTTGTTTGGTTTGATTTGTTCTGTCCATCCATAACCTGGCAAGTAATTCATGGGAATATAGTCATGGGATATCTCAATACATTTTATACATGCTGTACTTATCTTTCCAAGGCTTTGACCATATTTTTACTCTCACATTTGTATTCATGCCAGGAATTATTCATTATTATAATTTGGGGGATGAGAAGTCATTGCTGTTGCCATAAGAGTAAAATAACAAATTACAGACAAAAACTCAGTAACTCTTTCTTCTTAAGTAGTTGCCGGAATGAAACATGCTTAATTTCCACCAATCAATCATACATGAGTTAAATGGATTGGAACTCAATGGTGTACAGATGAAGGCAGCAATTAAATGTGCATTAAAATAATGTGTTTTGGTTTTTTGGCCTCTAATTTATAACTGCAGCAAAGCACTCCAATTTTGGCCTTCATTCTGTCAAGCCTGCTCTGTGTACATAATTAAAATAATTCACTCTACCTCTTCCTCTTTCTTCAGAGCATCAGTCCATCTACATTGGGGTACCCATCCCTCGAGGGTACAGACGCAAGCGTCGGCGAAGACGTTCCATGTCCAGCCGGGACTCGGGAGAGATGGAGCGAGACAGACGGTATGAGCACCACCACAGGCACCACGAGCACCATGACCTGGACAGGTACGACATCGAGGCCGGGGGCCTGGACCCGCCCGAGCACAGCATGCCCTCCGACATCAACAGGACCAGTGAGTGTCTCTCAAACCAGCTATCCCACATGGAAAAGTGTTATCACTGTAAAAATTTCATTCTTATCATTGTAATAGAATTATGTAAAGAACACAATAATAAAGTCCCCATAAATTTGTATAATGCCAGTCCACATGCGTGTGATGCTAGCTAGGCTGTCTGTGTACAGTAGATGCCTCTCAATTTCTGTGGTTTGTGGGTAGCTCTGAGTAGAATCGTTGTGGGGGGACTAGGCAGAGTATAATCCCACTAAAGACAGTGTAGCCATTACCCTAAAGACTGGGGATGATACATGAGCTTCTGGCCGGTGACAGGCCATTTAGCTCAGGCTGAGGGGGCTCATGGAGTATGTTCTCTGGACTGTAATCGATAAGTCAGGGTAGCCTTAAGTGCTTGAGTAATAGAGAGATTGTGCATGCATGTGTGTGTGTGTGTTCAGCTTGTTTGCATGTGTAGTATGTGAATCTTTGTCGATTTTTATATATTATTATATATGTATTCATACACGGACTTTCTGCACCTATGGCCTGTTGGCATGTTGTGTATATAGCCTACAGTATATGTTTGTGTGTGTGAGAGAGAGCATATACAGTGTGTGTGTGTGTGTGTGTGTGTGTGTGTGTGTGTGTGTGTGTGTGTGTGTGTGTGTGTGTGTGTGTGTGTGTGTGAAAGAGAGCATGTGCATGTGTTCGTGTGTGTGTGTGAGAAAGAGAGAGAGAGAGAGAGAGAGAGAGAGAGAGAGAGAGAGAGAGAGAGAGAGAGAGAGAGAAAGACAAATAGAGAGAGCTGCTATCTGTCTCTCTGCTAGCATGTGTGAGTCAGTGTGTTTGTGTGTGCATGTGTGTATGTGGTGTGTGGGGACTGCAAGGACAATTGAAGAGTGTAATTTAATAAGAGCACTCACTGCCTTGAACATCACTGCAGACAGATAAAGCAGAGTATCCTCTAGAGGGAATATGATGGACTGCTGAACAATCTGAAAAGTAATACATTTATAATTTGAGGATGACTTGAAGGAAAGATTAAGATGAAAGGCGGTGGAAGTAAATTAAACTCAAACGACAGGATCAAGACTAATAGAAGTCGTAGACATGAAAGGCCCTTCCCACTAGCGCGATATCCTCTCTAACCTTAAGTAGCTACTGAAGAGAGACAGACAATGAGTAGAAAACTGCATGAAATTACAAAGTAATGTAATGATTGGATTGGCTGAGCCTGAGCCTTTTGTGCTTAGATGTGCGCTTGTTAATGTTGGTTGGCAAAGCAGTGTCCTCATAATCCCTTTACGGCAGTGTTTCTCAAACTGTGGGGCGGGCCCCACTAGTGGGGCGCAGACACATGACAGGTGGGGCGTGAGACATCTCTTTGCGATCGCACCGTGCCCCCCGAATTCACAGCTATTTGTCAGATATGCGCATTTGACAGTAAATTGAGCTTTCCAATAGTGTTATTTATTTTATTTTATTTATTTATTGGTTTATTTGGTAGGGACCATGCATATTTATGAACATTGTTGTATAAAAATACAGCCATGTAAATATGCCAGAATTAGTCAAATGACTACTTTTCATCTGTATTTGGTAATTGCTGTGATGAGGGGGTTTGAGAGAAATTTGGCTTTGAATTAGTAACATGAAAATTCTAACATTGACAAAATTCCTGTACTCGCAAAGTATTCCTCACAGAGATACATGTATTGTGAGCCTTACATGTGGGGCGTGAAAATTCTCTGCCTTCCAAAGTGGGGAATATCAGAAAAAGTTTGAGAACCACTGCTTTACGGATAGCGTGGATTCTGGCCACTAGTTTTGCATCATGTCATATCTGCCAGTATGACTACTTTAACAAGTTGTCCACCAAGCTCTTTGTTGTCAGTTTGTGCATACACACAATAAAGCATGAGGCATCCATTTCCCAAGTCCACATGCACATCAATAGAGCAAATCAATAGCATTGATCCTTCATATCTAAAATAACGGTTTCCACCCGTGCAGCACATTACTGGCTCATTGCTAGTAGATTAGTGGACAAAGCAGCAAAACGTGTCACACGATTATGTTCTCATGCTGATTTAAAGGTATGATTTGAATTTTGACACATGGCATGGGCATTTATAAATGCACTGCACACACGTTAGCGACAATTAACAAACATTGAGTAAAATCTCTATGCTTTAGGTGAAATTCTGTCATTTTTTTCTTATGGTCTTGTTTGAACATTTGGATCGACCATCTGCTTGCAATTTATTCCAAACGGACCCTGATTTAGTTTTTTGTTTTTCCAGTTTTATTGTGGTTTTATGGCGTGGAGGCTGGGCAGAGTTGGCGATGCATTATTGAAAGGTCACAGGATTCAGCATTGAATTATCTGCTGAAAAGCCGGGCCCCGGAGTGCTCCTACTTGGCTGGCCTCGAAATATTGCACTGGCCATGGCCTGTGGCTGTGTTCACACCGATCAGTGGAACTCACACCACTCGTTTGGAGGTCTCCATAAGAACAGATCACTGGAGGACGCTCAGTTTTATTTTACACAACAGATATAGAGATACGAAGGGAAAGTCCTGTTTGAAATATAACTTCAATTGTTTTTCAGGCATATTAGTATCTACAGAAAGGGAAAAAAACACACTCTTGTGTGATTACGATCAGATTGATGGTTTTGCTCCTTCTGAGATTATTTTTTTAGTCTTGCATATTTCTCATAAGAGTACTTGAAAGTTGCAAAGGAGCTTGAATGAGGAGATCAAACTGTTTTGCTCTTGACGATGCAATTTAGTTATAGTTGGATTATTATTATACCTTCAACACACTGTAATGTTTGTATGCCTGCTTGTTGAATACCATTCCCTGTTCCCTCTGTGGAGCCTTAAGGAACTCTAGTCTCTATGGCACTCTCAGCGGAGTTTTATTGCAAAGAAGAGGAGGCAGGAGAAATCAAATACAAAACAAACCACTCCTTTCTCATTTGTAATCAAAGTGCTTGAAAGTAGTGAGCCTGCAAGAGACCCACAACAGCCTTTTGTGTTTAGAATACCCAAAAAGATAGGGGTGCCAAAGAATCTAATTGCTTTGATCAAATGAACAGCTGGATGAGTCATAGTCTCCTTCTAGTAATGCTGAGAATACATTTCAACTCATTTTCATGCAAATTCAAGAACTTCAAAATGAAGGAGTACCTCAACTGAGCACATTACTACACTTAGTTCTAGCTTCCAGCAGTGTTTTTTTTTTTTTGTTTGTTTGGCACTAGTGGACTAACTACCTAAAAGCACACAAAACCTTCCAAACAATGTCCAGAGCACTGCTAGAAGATGTTGATTGATGTTTGATGGCAAAACAAACAGCAATGTCATGCTGTAGAGGTTTTCTTTTATTTTGTCGTAGCTTCTTACACCCAGAACAGCACAGTGCATATCTTGGATGGAGGATGGGAATATAACTTTGGTGTCTAACCCCCATTCATATGACTATAAGCTATCCAAAACCAATTTGGAGGTGGTTCCAAAACAAATGGTCTGATAAATAGGGTGCCATATATATGATGGTGCAAATTTATACAGTGCTCCTGTAAGGTTGTATTTTTGCAGTGCTAAATAGGACAGAATCTTAATGACCCTTTTGTTTCAGCAGCATACACCTACTGTAGAAGACTCAGATCAAGGGAGGGAAATATGTCAGTAACATCTACAGAGGTCAGATGTAAACATGTGATGTGATGATGAAGCATTTAGCTGGTTCGCTCAGCTGTGGAGCCAACTTCCTGATTGCATCAAAGGTTCTCCCACAGGCCCTAATCTAGACTAATGATTCAGCTGTTCTCAGAAGATCTTGTTTTTGTTAGCTGATCGAATCCATCCTACCTTTTATATCATTGTTTATTTAGGTATTTTTTCTATGTTCTTTTAGCTTCCGTTCAATATTTTATTTTTCAATGCATTTTGAATTACCCAATGTGTGTGAATTGTGCTACTGCTATGTGGTGTCTCTTTGCTTTTGAAGAAACAATGCAAACCTCACATTATGTGAAGGTCAGTCAGATAGTTAGGGAAGCTTTTTGCTTCTCCAGGGATGTATGAAGTTTGGCAAAAATAAAAAAAATAAAAAAATAAATAAAAAACACTGAATAACACCACCACCAGCCATGTGAATTGTATTTGTATTACTATTGAGACAGCATTACATTATAGTTTGAATACAGTGATTGAATACAGTGATTTCATAACTTTTACAGGAGGTTTATACATGTATGCTGAATTTTTAAAATACACTAGTCAGGGTAATCCACGAGAAAGAGAAATGCGTGGGAATGTCTTCTCTGTGATTCTCATTCATTATAAAACAATGGTTAAGAAATTGTGGTGCATACAGTACATATGTATGGTCAATACAAAGAAAGAAAGAAAGAAAGGGGGTAAAAAAGAAATCCTGCCCTGCAAATATTCAGAAATGACTCATGTCAGCTGTCATGTAACTATATGCACCTGTATGTGTACTTGCAGTGTCCCCCGCGGCAGAGCGTCTTCGTTACATCCTTGGCGATGACGATGACATGCCCACGCCGACCCTGTTCACGGAGATGGACACACTGCAGCACGAGGGGGATGAGCTGGAATGGAAGGAGTCGGCCAGGTAGCCTTGCTCTCTCTCTCTCTCTCTCTCTCTCTCTCTCTCTCTCTCTCTCTCTCTCTCTCTCTCTCTTTCTCTTTCACTCTCCCACACTTTACCAACCTTTCATTCCTTGCTTGGACATGGCTCACCAAACATAGACACATACAAACATTGACACCCAGTCCTATGCCTCACCATCCACAGAGGACCTGGCCACATACTGTATATTCAACCTGCTAGCATGTGCATAGTGTATAATATGGATGTAAGAATATAAACACCAACACACATACACACACACACACACACACACACACACACACACACACAGAAACGCACATGGACATGCAATACGCACATGCACACATAAATCACATGCAAAAACGAAAATTGATCCTCAACATGTTTGTAAGTCTCGACTTTCTCTGTTGCTCCTGTCTTTTAGGTGGGTGAAATTTGAGGAGAAGGTGGAGGAGGGTGGAGAAAGGTGGAGCAAGCCCCATGTCTCCACACTGTCCCTGCACAGCCTGTTTGAGCTGCGCACCTGTCTACAAACCGGCATTGTACTTCTAGACCTGGAAGGGTACTCCTTACCGCAGATAGTAGGTGAGTGGGTGACAGGTCACTGTTATTTACTTGTATTTTGAATACAGTGTTCAAAATTGGCTTTAGAGTTTTCCACATGAGCTTTTCTACAATCATCTACTGGTAAAAGGTGTTCTCCATATCTATAATGGACTGACTACTCAGACAGGTTGTCAAAAGAAAAAGGGAAATACATTTCTAATAGAACTTCTAGATGATTCTGACACAGAGTAATTGAAACTAGTTTTAAGGATCTCCACGAGACTGTGTCATGTAGCTGTGAACAGACATTAACTTTCATGAGACATGGTATGAAACTTCAAATTAAAAGTTTCATAACAAAGCATGAAATATTAGGCTGATTAAATAATTTGCAGTGAGAATAATTTCTCCAAAGATTGCTTTCACACTTGGGTGAAGCAGAAAGCATAAGTATTTATCAACGCAACATTGTAAAGGGAAGGGTGAAGCAAATCCATTTGTTTCATCCATTTGTTTTTATCCATTTGTTTTTCCAAGTCCTCACCAAATTTTATTTATTGCTCTGTTGGATCGGGGAGGATTAGAAGTCATGTGTATAAATTCAATGAACGGTCACACAACAGTGGAACGAACGCCTGGCTTCTTTTTTCCAGATGACATTATCGAGAGACAGATCGAGGAGGGTATGATTGGACCGGAGTTGCGGGATAAGATCAGTTTCGTCCTACTGAGGAAGCACAGGCACCAGACAAAGAAGCCTATCCACCGCTCCTTTGCAGACATGGGCAAATCTGGTGGGGGTGCAGGTGGTGCAGGTGGTGGTGGTGGAGGTGCCGCTGGCAGTGAGTGCACATGACCTTTCAACCCTCTCTCTCTCGCAAAACACCTTGAAGGTACCGTCAGCGTCTCTGAGTGATCTTTGACACTTTTTGTAACATGACATGAATATCTCATGATCTGCAAGCTCTCTGATACAAGAGCACACATTCGAAAGGTCACTGAACACACAGACAGATGTGGCTAGGTGAAAAAAAAACAATAATAAATTGGATCAAGCCTGTCACTCAAATACAACAAAACAGTTCCAACCAATCATCTAAAGGAAAGGCATAGGATTTTGGGTGCTTAAAGAGGGGATTGGTTAGTTAGATCTCTGGTGTTTTGCTGGATGTTTAAGTAAAATATCATTCATTATGATGTCACCCAGAAGCAATGACAGTACCTTTAAGACCCTACCTGCTTGCACTGGCCATTTGGCCTGTCTCCTGGATTCATTTTGCATGAAGCGGTTGAGTGGAGGAATGGCAGCGGTGGTGTGAGTGAGTGAATGTCTCTTCTGGAGCGTAACCCTTGTTAAAGCCCACTTTTTATTTTTTTTTTATTTTCTCCTGTTGCATATATATTTATCGCCGAGCGCACGGCAAGCCATTCACTCTGTCCACCTCGCTCCCTTTTTCCAGACCGCAGTCCAAACCGTGCCCCGCCCGCGGGAGCAAACTTTAACCGCTCCACGGAAGACCTGCGCTCCAAACAGGCAGGCAACTATGGGCGTCTGCGTGAGTCTCCATTCCTTCCCTTCTTCTTCAGATGCTCTCCCTAGCATTCATTCAACCACCCACCCACTCACCCACTCACTCACTCACTCACTCACCCCTTGGCCTTTATAACACTCTAACGTATTGCCTTGTCCCATTTCACCCAAATCAGCTGTTGTGTTTGTTGTGACAGTTCTTACATTAGTGTGATTGATTGTTTTATGGCATTTAAAGAACCTGCAATACTTTACTAATAAGGCTGCAATAGTCACCCATTAATATACAGTAATCACAAATTTAAATGTTCACTGGTGAAAATGAATAAATCAGCCTTAAACATTAGTCATTTAATCATTTTTGAACTCCATGTAATATGTCAACGTAATAATATAATTTGTCAGTGTAGTAATTGAGTTTATGTAGGAATAGGTTTCTCAACCCCTTGAGGCATTTCAGGTACGCTTGAATTTTGTATTACAGGACATGCCCAAAGCCGCAGCATGAATGATATTGCTGACACGCCCAGCACGGACCAGGTAAGCACTGGAACAACCTTATTGTTTTCATTTAATCATTCTATAGGGCAGCATGCAGTTGCACAAAGGACCGAAATTTTGGCATGCCTTCTGGGCGTTTTGCTCATATCCTGTGATATTTACACTGACAATTATTTGTACTGCTTCAGGCTTTGTTTTTTTCCCTATCTACAGTTACTCTGGCAACCAGTATTGGTTTTTGGTTAAGTAAACGGTTTGTTGACAGAATCAGGCCTGGGTTTTTGTTACAGCAGCTGTGCGGGACCAATATCTTGGGGAGGGATATTGACCTTTTGGGACAATATTTTACAATGTTTTGAGGTTGAAGGAGGAAAAAAAGATAATTAATCTGGTTAAAAGTTTCAGCCAACTCTGGGTGTAATTTGTGTTTTGTTGTTTTGTAGTTTTTCATATCAGTAAATACAGATGTGTTTGAACACATGATCATATAGAATTCTATTATTTCATTTCAATTATTTTCACTTTTAGGCAATAACAAGATTAAAGCTTGACATCCAAATACTGAACATGTTAATGTGCCTACCATTTTCACATAGACACATTTACCAAAAGATTACATGCATTAACTAGTTAGTCTGCCAAAAGACTTTACAGGATGCATGTAGGATTGTAGAGTTTATTGATGCAGAGTGCTTGATGACATGCTTATGGCTTGTATAGATTTTGCCTATGACAAAAAATGACAAAGTTGCATGTTTGTGTAAACGTGCGTGTGTGTGTGTGTGTGTGTGTGTGTGTGTTGGTCCCTGTGTTTGTGCACACGATGTAATCTTATGAGATAAAATAAGATTCTTTATTCATCCCGTAGGAAATTCAAACAATAACAACAAAGAAGTGAGGGTGATATTGTTTGTTTGTATGAGTGTGTATATGTGTATCTGTGTGTATTTGTTTCCCTCTGTGAGTGTTTCTCTGTGTGTGTGTGTGTGTGTGTGTGTGTGTGTGTGTGTGTGTGTGTGTGTGTGTGTGTGTGTGTGTGTGTGTATGTGTGAGTTGGTGTGTGTGCTGCTGGCTTGCGAGCTGGTTGGGAGGGGTTTGTCTGGGTCATCATTGAGCTGCCACTATGCACATGTCCTCGTGCCTGGCTCTCACATGCGGGCTCGCAGGCAATCTCTGAGGACACGCGCCGGCTTCATTATATGGTGCTAACACCCGCAATCACGAATGCGGTCAGTCTGTGACCGGCCAGTGTCATATGCAGAAACAGGGTCATGGTACAGTTATAGCACTCGGGACTGACTGAGATCAATTTGATATCTTGCCTATAGTGAATAATTTATTCATGCCTTAATGTGATAACATGAAGTTGATTAAAAAAAAAAACATGCAGTGGACAGAACCTTTTTGCAAGCTATGATTTTGCTTGTTTGTTTTGACTGTGAATAGGATCTCAGTCTATATGCACTATACATCTTTCAGCCTTATACACAACACACTGAGCAGAGTTTCGTGCAAGGACTATTATAGTTTTAAACAGAATTTGTGAAGAGACCAAACACATGGACACAACTTTGCATACCTGTAAGTCAGGTTGCCTGTGCTATAGTGTCCTCAGTGTAGATAAACCCATGTGGCCAAGCTATATACAGTATATATATTAGATATAGACATATATTAGAGGGATATTCCTAATTATATTAGTGGGAATGGAATGGGATTTGGAATAGGACTTCTTTCAATATAAATATTGGGTTATATGCAGCTCCCTTGATTCTCACATTCTATTTACAGCTGAAGAACAAATTCATAAAAAAGATTCCCAGAGATGCAGAGGCATCCAACGTCCTGATTGGAGAAGTCGACTTCCTGGACAAACCTTTTGTGGCCTTTGTACGTCTGGCTCAGGCAACCACACTCGGAGGATTGACCGAGGTCCCTGTGCCCACCAGGTAATATCCTATCTCCTTCCTTCTAATCCCGTCTGCAACCGTTGTGCCCTTGAGCAAGGCACTTAGCCCTAAGTTGCTCAAGGGGAGACTTTCCTTGAACTTGATACAAATGTAAGTCGCTTTGGATAAAAGCGTCTGCAAAATACATAAGTATAAATATATAAATATTCCTATTATACTGCTTATATGAAATATAGGCTTTATTGTCTGGTTGTCAATGCACTCCAAACCTAAATTCTGAACCCTCAAAAACTTCCTGATTAACTGATTCAAAATACCCTATTTAAGGGCTCAGTGAATGGGGTAAGGGGTGACATCGAGTTCATTTTCTGAGATTTAGAGAGAAAAGATATAATTCTTTTTTTCTGTTTCTTTCACAGGTTCTTATTCGTTCTCCTGGGACCCCATGGTAAAGCCAAGTCCTATAATGAGATAGGTCGAGCCATAGCCACCCTGATGGTAGATGATGTGAGTATTCAGGGTTAGTTTTCACTGGATGCCATGGAAGGAAATGTGGAAATCTTGTTGTCTTTTGGTTTTCTTGATGTTTGACTCGCAGGTGATCTTGAAATTTAAAAAATGCATTAGTAGTGATTGAGGGGATAAGACAGACTACACAGAAATCACTTGAATTTATTCACACGCATGTTCAACCGCATCTTCTTTCTTTTCTCTACAGCTCTTCAGTGATGTCGCATACAAAGCCAGGGATCGGGAAGATCTCATCGCCGGCATCGATGAGTTCTTGGACGAGGTCATCGTCTTGCCACCTGGGGAATGGGACCCTAAAATCCGCATCGAACCTCCCAAGAAAGTGCCCTCCGCCGATAAACGGTACGAAATGCTTGTGTTGAAATGGTTAGAGAGATTTGTTTGAGATGTTTTATCCCATACAATACACTGTACTTCTACATGTCTACTATTTGTGTGTGTGTGTGTGTGTGTGTGTGTGTGTGTGTGTGTGCGGACAGGAAGTCTGTGTTCTCCCTGAATGAGCTTGGCCAAATGAATGGGGCAGCTGGAGGAGGCGGAGGCCACAGTGATGATGAGGAGATGCCAGTGCCACATGAGCTCGGAGAGGAACTGGCCTTCACTGGCAGGTAAGGAACAGCACAGCAGGGAGGTGTACTGTATGCAGAGATGGACAGGAAAGCCATAACTAGGGATACACAGTTTAGTTTGTTTGTGAAACTGATAGCTGATTCCAGTTGACCAGCAAGATGCCAGTTTGGTCAATAATCCATGTTTTGTAATGGGTTTGTTTAGTTTGTTTATGTACAGTAGTTAAATGTGCCATTTTAAGTGTGCGGTTACATGAATAATCTGATATATAGCCTATAGAGAGAGATATCAAAGTGCATTCTATGGATACTGGTTAGATGATCAGATTGTTCATATCAATTTAACAACAGTGAATGAAACGTATATCTATTTATGAAAAATATAATACCTACATTTTTAATAACACAATGTAGTTTTTAATTATTCTTCCATTCTTAACCTGAAAAACCTGAAGAATTGTCTCACCTGCGAAACTCCATCCAAAGATATGAGTGTGTTAGACCAGCTGTCTCTTCACAATGTTGCCCTCACCGCCGGTCGGTAGTTCTCACTCCTGAGTCTGACCAAAAAAGGTCAACCTGAGAACCTGAGTCATGAAATGAAAAATAAAAAGGCTAATTTCCCCCCCCCCATGATGCAAATCACACAGCCTGACCAGCTATAGCATGCGATTATCAGGCGCTGCCACTTCAAAGCCCGGCAGTGGTCAGTCTAAATCTAGACTACGCACTTCAAAGCTCAACAGTCATCATCCACCAGTGCTTCTCTGCTGTGTTTGCTGCCCAAGGGGCATTTCTAACTAGCTAACCTCTTTCCTTCTCTGAAGATGTCTCCCAGTCAGGGTCACAATATTAATTCTTCAGAAAGGATTTGTCCTACATGGGACATTAGTCCATAAGCCTGATGCTAGGAGACTATTCTAAACACGTAGCCTATGCTAAACAGATAACTGTCTGACTGAAAGAACAGTGACCTGCTCATTATGCTGCTAAGATGTCTGCCAGCAGTACATTTTAATTATGGCTCTGCTTGGCTTAGCATACATGCATTCACCCCAATGTCTAGGCTACTTCCTAAAAACTCAGGACAAGTTTGGAACAGTGCCTGTTTTACCCAACAGACCTGTACCCATGAAGTCAAGTACTTGTACATACAGTGACTGAATAGTGTCTGGCTCCACCGCTAGCAAAATGAAACTACACCTAGCATGTAACAGTGTAGGCAAATCTGGACTGTTTGGCGTAAATCCGAACGTGTGGCCACCCTATTATTACCAACTGAGTGAACTTTGCCCTACAGATTCTGTGGTGGTCTGTTTTTGGACATCAAGCGTAAGCTCCCCTGGATCGCCAGTGACATCTATGAGGGCTTCCACATCCAGTCCATTTCTGCTGTTCTCTTCATCTACCTGGGCTGCATCACCAATGCAATCACCTTTGGGGGTCTCCTGGGAGATGCCACTGATAACTACCAGGTAATGTGTTTTTGAGCAAATACTCTGTATCATACTGTGTATTGTTTTTATATACATTTATTTAGAAGAGACCTTTGTTTTTTGTGGGTTGTATTGTGTTATTAATTTTGTAACTGCACAGGCCTTTGGTATTTATCATTTTAATTTTGGAGTTGTGAACCCTTAAATTGAATTTTTTTGACAACACTTTGACTGTCCATCAGGGGGTGATGGAGAGTTTCCTGGGCACAGCTCTGGCTGGCACTGTGTTCTGTTTGCTCGCTGGCCAGCCACTCATCATTCTCAGTTCCACTGGACCCATCCTCATCTTTGAGAAACTGCTCTATGAATTCAGCAAGTAAGCATCATTCATGCACCCTCATACTCAGGACCCTCTTACACATGACCACACACACACACACACACACACACACACACACACACACACACACACACACACACACACACACACACACACACACACACAAATAATGGTCAATTTGCCATTAAGAAAACCACTTCTTCGTCAAAGCATATTGGCTCATGAATTTAAAATTATTTAAGCCACACTTACTAAAGCTTTTTAATGAATTCCTTCTCCTGTCATACATTTGACTGGGACCCGCTTTTGTATCGCCGTGTGTTCACTATATGTAACAGTTGACAACTAGCTCGGCTAGTGTAAATCCTCGCAGCCCAATGATTCAAGAACTGATTCTAACCACTGAGTTGGAAGCCTGGGCTATGTCTGGGACTGGGTTACCAATAAAGTCCATCAACTCACCTTCATTCACCTGCATTTCTTCCACCTTTTAATTCCTCAAACCAACCAACCAACCAATCAACCAACCAATCAACCAACAGGAACAATGGTATTGACTACATGGAGCTGCGTCTGTGGATCGGCATGCATTCGTGCTTACAGTGTTTCTTCCTGGTGGCCACGGACGCCAGCTACATCATCAAGTACATGACACGCTTCACAGAGGAGGGCTTCTCCAGTCTCATCTCCTTCATCTTCATCTCGGACGCCATCAAGAAGATGGTGGGCTCCTTTAAGTATTACCCCATCAACACCGACTTCAAGCCCGACTACGTCACCACGTACAAGTGCGAGTGCATTGCCCCAGACCCGAGTGAGTCCATTCTTGAAAAATTTGTTTGTGAGTTGCATGTAAAGGGAAGTGTCAGACTTAAAATAATATTCTCATTTATTATGTATAACATTTCATGTAATAACATTGGATGCATTCACTATCCAGCAAACTATGTAGAACAAGCATAATCTGAAGTATCATGTGCATGACATGTAGCAATGACTGCAGATGCTTTATTTGACTGTTTTAACTCATGTGTTTCACGTTTGTTTCCGTTGCACTAAACCAATTCGGCTGCTGTCTGATGTGAGTGAGTATGACTTGCTATCTGTAGAAGTACTTTGAGTTCAGACTCACTGACATTCTGTCAAACATATAGAGGTAAGCATCTTCTGACACTCTTCTTTCTTCTTTCCTCTCTCTCTCTCTCTCTCTCTCTCTCTCTCTCTCTCTCTCTTGTGTCCACAGTGGCTTCACTGATATTCTCTGCTGTAGTGCCAGTGCCAGACAACACCTCTGCTTTGTTTGGGGTAAGTGGCTGGTTCCTCCTATGATGAGATATGCTGGGGGTTGTGGGGAGGGAAAAACTATAGTATTTTCTGTGCAGTATGTCAATTGGCGATATAGGGGCATGTTGTAGTGTTGGGGAGTTTCAAAATAAGAGGGTTTTGTTGGGAGATACAGTACTTACATTTTGAAATGGAGGCTCCCATCGTATCCCTCTGTGTCCATGGTTGTTTTTTTCCTTTCTCTTTTTATCTTTCTCTCTTTTTGTTCTCTCTGTCGTCTGTCAACTATGACCCTCCTTCACCTCCCACTCCTCCTCTCTTCTTTGCACATCTCTCTTTCCCTCTCTCTCTCTCTCTCTCTCTCTCTCTCTCTCTTGCTCTCGCTCTCATCTCCTAGTTAAATATTACAGCTCTGGACTGGACTCAACTCAGTAAGAAGGAGTGTGTCAAATATGGAGGCTCACTGGTGGGTAAATCCTGCAAGTTTGTGCCCGACCTGGCTCTGATGTCCTTTATCCTGTTCTTCGGAACCTACTCCATGACGGTCTCACTCAAGAAATTCAAGTTCAGCCGGTACTTCCCCACCAAGGTGAGAGAGAGGTAGCAAATATAATCAGAGATCAAATTAAATAGCTCTGCATGCAGTGTAGTTTTTTGAAATCATTCAAAGTAGAGAAAATTGAATGTAGCTTGCAAATGCATAGCAATAATAATAATAAAAAAAGTAAGCTTAAATATAAGCCAAAGCTCCCTTTGTGCCGTGTTCTCTTCCTAGTGTATCATTCCCTGGCCAAACCCTGCTCAGAACTGCTCTGCCTGCTGTGCACTACAGATAAGACAACCCAGAGACGTCTCATTGTGCTTTCCACATTTCCTCTCCCAAACACCCAAGGGTTCCCACATTCCCAGCATGCTTACTGTAACAACAGTAGTAGGCATTTCCTTTCAACCACTAAGTGCTCTGAATAGAGACAAATGTGTGCATGGTCATTTGCTTTTAATAAATAATATTAATGAATAACTTTAAAATAATTAAATCAAGAGTATGTCTAACATATATTTCCATATTTTGTGGCTGACATTATATCTGTCAATGGTCAGCTTCGCAAGCTCATCAGTGACTTCTCCATCTTCATGTCAATCATGACATTCGTGGGGCTTGATAGGCTGATGGGGCTCAAGACCCCTAAACTCATTGTTCCCACGGAATTAAGGGTAAGCCTGAACAGCATTTATTGTCATGGCTTTAAGCGTTGCTGTATTATGGTCTGTGTTCATTGAGATTGTCTTTATACAGCCAACCCGTCCAGGTCGTGGTTGGATTATATTACCTTTCGGAAAGAACCCCTGGTGGGTGTACGTAGCGAGCTTTGTGCCAGCTCTACTTGTCACCATCCTGATTTTCATGGATCAACAAATCAGTGCTGTCATTGTCAACCGTAAGGAGAACAAACTCAAGGTACAGTGGCCATTATTGTATGGCCATTATTAGTGGCCACACATTATTAGTGGCCATTATTAGTGTTTTTTTCTGTTTTAGTCAAAGTCAAAGTCAAAGTGAATTTTATTGTTAGTCAAACTCTTCAACAGTACATTGCAAGCAGACTGAAATTGCATTTCTCCAAACTCCAACTGTGCAATAACAAATTAAAATTAGACCAAAAAAAAAAAAAGTGTTTTCAGCAAAAAAAAAAAAAAAAATAAATGTTTTATGACCCTTTTTCTCCTAACCTTGCAGAAAGGGTGTGGGTATCACTTGGACCTGTTGTGGGTGGGCGTCCTGATGGCGGTTTGTTCCTTTCTGGGGCTGCCCTGGTATGTAGCTGCTACTGTCATCTCCATTGCCCACATAGACTCTCTTAAGATGGAGAGCGAATCCAGCGCACCTGGAGAGCAGCCACAGTTCCTGGGGGTGAGGTGAGTGAAAAGAGAGAGAGAGAGAGAGAGAGAGAGAGAGAGAGAGAGAGAGAGAGAGAGAGAGAGAGAGAGAATCTGGGAGTAGGCTAACTCATTTGTGTACAAAATCAGTGATTGATGGAATTCTCTTTTCCTGCAGAGAACAGAGGATAACTGGAATCCTTGTATTTGTCCTCACTGGAGTGTCCATTTTCCTGGCCCCTGTACTGCAGGTGAGAGTTAAATCAGGCATGATACTAGGCCATAGCCTGGGCCTGCCCATACTTCCTGTTGCTGCATGAAAATTCACGATAAAGTCAGTATGGCCAAGGAGGTAATTTCCTCAACTCTTGAGCCCAGAAAAATTAGGACCCAATGAGGATCGAGCAGGCTGAAGGGGGCAAGCTTACAGTGACTCTTTCCAGCTCCGATTTACACGCAAACTGCGTGTTCGCGGTGTGGGAGCGGGACTGTCTGTGAGCGGTCCGTGAGCGGTGCCTGTGGGCTTGTGCATTCATCAGAATTGTCTCTGCGGTGTTCTGCGCGAACCGGCTGCCAGAGCTCTGCAATTGAAATCTATGGACACCACGCAGGGCCCGCTTATCGCGCTGAAAATGCTTGGAAAAATAGGACTCCTTTCTATTTCAAAAAAGCAGTGCGGAGGCTGTGCGGTTCACCGTAGCAGAACACGCGTGCAGTGTGGATGACCTAACCTGTTAACAAGCATTCTAAACGAATACAGACCAAAACCATGCCCGCGCCGCTTACGCCCTGCTCACACTCAGCCTTTGGTCTGAATCGGGCGTAACATTGATAGAAGTTTGATAGCATTTGATAAGATGTTCAGATTTAACCTACCCGGAATTCCTGGGCAATGCTAGCTTTGCCAGACCACAGTTCGTTTCTGAACGTGGTTGCGCAAGCCAGGCTAACTAGGCCACACTTTTCCCTCTGAGGTCAAATGTGTCAGAATATAGCAATATACATGTAACTGCATTTCCCATACATGTTTATGTCAAAGTATGTTATGTCACATCACAGACTGGTTGTCATTTTTTTTCCCCATTTCTGAACAGTTCATACCAATGCCAGTGCTTTATGGAGTTTTCCTCTACATGGGTGTGGCCTCTCTCAATGGGATTCAGGTAATGAGACAGAAATTGTAAATTAATAACTAGAAATTTCTCACACTGACTGAAAATAACTGGTCCCAAAACTAGTCTGAACAAGTCCAAGACTTTGATACCAAGATGGCAGATGACATGTTAAATTTATGATGATATGCTACAGAGTCATTACCTAATAGTTTGCCACAGCCTAGTATGCTGTAATAACAATGAACAGTAGTTGGTCAATTTTGTATAGCCACTTTACTTTTCAGTCAATGAAGCATTGTCCCAAAAGAATACAGAGAAATGCAGGTTTTCCAAGATTTAGTGTGGACCTCTGTCTTTTATCTTTAGTCTAGTGACTGATATATTAGTAGGGCAGCAAATTAAATAAGTGCTACAAATGTCTCATTTTGAAATTCAGTAGGCACTGGCAAATACGGACAGAGGTGGATGTTACGCTACTAATGATTCTTAAAGTTTAAACGATTCTGCCATTCAGTGCTGTGGGTGAAGCTATGATAATTAGCCTATTAAGGTTTTTTTTGCCATCACTGACATTTCTCAGGGCGAAGACAGTTCATTTCAGCAAGAATCCTGATCAAATAATCAACTTTCCTCTTGTTCTTTCCTCTGCTGGGGAAGAGCAGGTGATTTGTATGCTAGAGGCATCCGTGGCCTGCCATTTCACGATTAATTCTTTTACTCAAGAATTGAGAGAATGAAGGCTGCACATTTTGGCAGCTCTGACAGGTGTTTTCAGTGCCTTTCTCAAGCAGTCAAATGTTAGTGGTAGGAAAACAATGTGATGCCATACTTAAAGAGAGAGGGGATAATTGAAGATTACTCAAAAATCTGAACAAAATGAGACCACCTACAGCTATAATGAACCAAATTAGACCTCCTACAGCTATGATGAGGTTTCCGATGTAGTGCCTCCCTCACTAAGTGCTAACTCCAGTGTCATCCCAGCAGAATCTAATGAACTTATGAACTTGTATTTTTTTTTTCTCTCTCTCCCTCCCCAACATCACCTCCATTTCCCTCTCTTCTGTCATCAGTTTTGGGAGCGGATAAAATTGTATCTGATGCCCTCCAAACACCAACCTGACTTCACCTTCCTGCGCCACGTGCCTCTGAGGAAGGTCCATCTCTTCACCCTGATCCAGATCATATGCTTGGTGGTCCTCTGGGTGCTCAAGTCTACTTTTCTGGCCATTATCTTCCCTGTCATGGTAAATGCAGGACTCTTTATTTCAGTCAGGGGTCATTGATTTGTGTGTGTGTGTGTGTGTGTGAGTGAGAGAGAGAGATAGAGAGCGAATGTGAAACTGTGTCTGTGCATGTGTGTTTGTTAGTGTGTGTGCGTGTGTGTGTGTGTGTGAGAGAGAGAGAGAGAGAGAGAGAGAGAGAGAGAGAGAGAGAGAGAGAGAGAGAGAGAGAGAAAATAAACATGTCTGTGCAGGTGTGTGTGTGTGTGTCAGTGTGTGTATGATCTGTTTGCTGTTCAGGCAGTATGGACACCCTTGGCTCATAGGTGTTGTGGAGGTGATCTGTCTTGGCCAAGGACTCCAGCTGCCCTATTTTCTTGCTGATTCTCTTGTAAAGGTTTCAGATGTCAAATCACGGCTGCGGCTAATGAAGCCCTCTGTGCTCTGTGCTAATTTAAATGCTCATCAGACATTTCTCTGAGAAAAAAAGGAAGGGCCCTGTCTCCTTTGCAGGAGTTTGCTGACCTTGTGCAAAAAAGTATAATCTGAAGCGGCTAATTTCACTGAACAATGTCATAAATCCACAGCTTATTTAATCCAGCGTTGCTGTCAGTAAGCCTGAATAATGATCTGATGACCAGAACTAATGGAATTTAATTGCATTTTTTGTCTTAGATTGTAATGGCTGTTTTTTTTTCCTTTTTTTTTTTCTTCCTAGATTCTTGGGCTGATGGTGGTGCGTAAGATGCTGGACATGATGTTCTCGCAGCATGATTTGGCGTGGCTCGATGATATCTTGCCTGAGAAAGAGAAGAAGAAGAAGGAGGACGAGAAGAAGACGGCGCCGAAAGACAAGAAGAAGTCGAGAGTGGATGACAGTGAGGATGAGGTAAGGGTGTTAGCGACAATAGCCTGCCAGGGCCTTTGTTATCACTCCAGTTTAAAGCTGCAGATGCACCCCAAAGGACAACTGCAGTGTTTTGTCAACAACCTCTAAGGCACAGCATTAACTCCACAACACTATCCCACCTCATTTTGCCACAAATGGAACTTGCAAGTGCACACACACACAGACACACACACAAACACACACACTATACAAACAGACATACAAACACGCACACAGGAGGAGAGTGAGTGTGTGTGCGTGTGTGTGAGTGAGTGAGTGTGAGTGTGTGTGTGTGAATGTGTCTGTGTGTGTCTGTGTGAGAGAGAGAGCGAGAGAGAGAGCGAGAGCGAGAGAAAGAAAGAATATACAGCTCCAGACATTACGCACAACTACTGCCCCCTACTGGACGTCTTGTGATCATCATGCCTTCATGGCTCTCTGTCTCCTCTCCCCAGGAGAAGTACCACCCGTACTCCAACTGCTCTCCCCCAGACTCTGAGCTGGACCGCAGGTATTGTGTGCTCAAACTCCATGTCCCCTACCGTGACCTCATGCAGGCCCCCGATGACAACTCAGAGTGGGCAGCACATTGCCAGCCAGGCAATTATTATAACTATTGATACATTTCCCCTTTTGGCGCGGTCGCCTGCCAATGTTTACTCTTATTGACACTCCAGTAATAATCTGTCCTGTTTTATAAGTACATTAACATTATGGCTCTCTGCCAACTTTTCGTTCTCTGTAACACATTAAGTCGTGCCCGTACTTAGACTATTAGACTTGCTTGACGTTAACTATTGACACATTGATGCTGCTGCTATAGCTCACATATTTACATATAGTTGCATATTTACGGTAGTATAATGCTTTTCTAGACACACAGTACAGTCATTGTTTTATTAGACACAACCTCAAAGTTGTTTCCAGTTTTACAGCTATCATTCTGTCGTCAGTTGTGTTCCCCAGCGTAATGCCTCCTTAATGTTCCCACACTATCCACTTTAAAGCAATGCAGATAGAACTTTATCAGCATCAGTAAACTTGTCTATAGACATTTTGATAATAATAGTAATTTATAGTCATTTTTCAAATGTTTGCCATTGTTTGTTGAAACATTTTCACACAAAAAGTCATAACCTACAGGTTTCTGTTTGAAGGGGAAAAAAATTGCACAGTATATGGGGTTAAAGATGCTCATTAAATCTGTGAATCTACCATTGATGGTGCCTGACAGATATGAATCATAGACCTCATTTGACACAGCACACAGGTCAATACACTGGCCTCCTTTTCAACATCATGGCGCCTGCGACCTCACGTGTCCAGACTGGCTCAGTAAGCCGTTAACGTCTGTGAAAAATTCATGTCATGCTGCTGTTTCTACAGGGAAAAAAAAATAGAAATAAACAGTTGTACAAGTAAACAATTGTATGAAAGAAGGTCATTTTGGGAAAAGCAATTTGCAGAAGGCTCCATTGGGATTTTTGGTTGTTTCTTTTTCCTCTGTATGTGAATTAAATTGTCCTGAAAGTTTTAATTACCACTGTCCTCCCCTTTAAATGAATCTATAATGTTATGTGGCATGTTTTATGGTCTTCTTTATTTTGTCATCTTCACCATCTGCCTTTGAGTGCAAAGCTATTCCCTCATTCTCTCTCCCTTGAGTCACTGTGCTCAAACACACCTCTCATTCACACCATTTAAATGTTGTCATTGTCTTTGTATGTAGGCTTTGCTGTGTATTGCTTCTGTTGTAGTAGCAGTGTAGGGCATGGCTGATGATGTTCAGGTCTGCATTGCTTTTTAGTGGATTTGGTTCCAAACAGACATGAAGTTTTGTGGTTCCTCCATAACGGGTTCATTTTAGATATGAAGATATGCTCTTCTTATGAGTATTTCATGAATTTAGTTGGATCACTGAGCAGACACGCATGCTGAATTGCACCCTACTCATCCATAAAACATAGTGTGTGCCAATCACGACCAACTCCAGTTGCAAAGTACCCTGATGTTATGACTTATTTTCATCCCTGCTTTCTGCTTCTGCTGCCTCTTCTCTTGATTGTTGTGTGGTGATTGCTTTCTTCCCTGCTCTGCTGTCTTCCCCTTATTTAACCATTTCACTCCCATTTCCTCCCACCCCAACCCCCCACCCACCATGCCATTGGCTGAACCCTTTGCATTCATAACGGTGACTTGCTGTCCCTCAGCATCACTCTGCACCTGAAGATCTCCTGTCCCTCGTCGCCGGCGGGGCCCATGAGCCGCGGTATGGCCTGTCCCGTGCCCCAGGTCAAGATCGAGATGGAGTCTGACTACGAGGACACGGACACAGACCCGCGGCACCGGGACATGAGCAGTGAGACGACGTTGTAGTCATTCAAGCAAAGTGAATGAAGCCCTGCCTGTGGGCTCACTGTGAGGAGATGAAGTACTGTAGTCTTCCTCTGCTCCCACCAAGACTGTGCAGACAGGCCAATGCAAGGAAATGGCCAAACTCATTTGTCATGGACTCCCACCTCATGTTGTACTGCAGATTTGACATGGATGTCATATATAGACAACTGCATCCAAAGTGTAAACATTGGTCTGGTATAAAGAATTGCCAATCCTCTGTAAACAAATTCACCATATGATGATTTTCAGTTTCACCAGTCATAACTCACAAAATGCCACAGAGATTGTAAGATATACAGTAGTTGTTGGAACAGAGGGAGTTTTTGAATTGTATGTACTGTAAATGAGAGAAAATATACCTATAAGTCTATTTAATTTATTCATATAATAAGTCGTATGTGAAGAGCATACTGACTTTTGCACTTTTTATTCAGTCTTTCACAAAATGATAGGTAAAGAAAAATGATTGATTCCATGTGTTCAGAAATGGTTTTCCCAAGTCAAAAAAAGTGGTGCTGTTTAAGTCTGTGGATTGTGTAGTATAATGTCTTGAGCAAGAAATGCCCTTTTATTTCCTTTTGTTTTTTTTTTTTGTTTCTTGCCTCTGCGTTGGTTGGAAAAGGCGGGGGGAAAAGAAACAACCAAAATACTGTAGCTTGAAAACCCAAATTTACACTGCTAGGTCCCATAATAAGTTATTGTTTCATTTTACAATAACTTACCAACTTCATGACAACCGACTAAAATTGGTATGTAACATTACCAATATTTTTTGTGTGAATGTGAGTCAATATACAATGTATTTAGTAACTCATTATGGGCTTTTGGAAAGACACCAAGATTGTAGGTAAAATGTCTGCCTGGCTACAACTTGAAATGTACTGTATGTATTTCTACTGTTTGAAATTACCAGAGGATATAATTTGTAGTGTTGTCTCCTGTTAACACAAATGCAAAGCCAAATAATTCCTATTTTCCTTTCAATTAGCCCAGCTAATTTTTGTATGTACACGCAATCTTGTGGTGTGACACTGGAAATTTATTTTGTATACCTAGGTTGTAATCTCATAGATTATAAAATATTTTTGTTTTCTACAGAATACTATTATAGAAAATGTGATAATGGAAGTTATATTTGTGTATGTTTAAATATCTATATTTATTATTAACATGGGTTCTCACTTTAAAAGAATATTTTGCAGCCTGTGAATGTGCAATTACATGTACCTTAATGCACAGGAATTTGCATTTATGTTGCTGTTATTCCAGTAACATTCCAGTCACACAATTGCAAAAGCAGCAAGTGCACTGAGATGAACTTTGACTTTCAAAACACCCAAAGTTCATAAAATACATGCTACTGTGAATTCAAAATACAGTGTCTGCTTTGGAGACAAACAAAACACTCACCTTAAGCAAGAGATTGTACAGGCCAATAGATAAAATCTGATTTCACTGACAAGAGGTAAAACAAAGTGTCATAACAAGCGAGCACAGAACAGAAGGCCCCTCAGTGCAAGGCACACTGTCCTCTTTGGGATGGCGCATCCTCTTTAGTGAATCCATCAGCAAAGCCATCATCCTCGACCAGCACTGGCTTCTTGTTGCACATGGGACACACTCGGTTCCGTTCCCGCGAGCTCCGCATCCAGATGATGAGGTTCCAACGGAGGCCAGAGGAAATGGGCAGGGCCCCGTGCATCTGCTGCCCCCTGTGGAGGAGGCCCTCGGCCACGCGGTGCTCCACCTCGGAACACTCCGTCTCACACAACGGCACCTGGGGCATTGCAACAAAATAGGGCACAACATGCTGTTAGAGACACATTGAGACAGGACCACGAGCAGCAGGGTTTTTATGTTTTATTTGTTTAGCAAATGGTCTGAAGAACAGATTGTTACAGTGTTTTCTGGCACTCATTGTGTGACTGTAAATAAAAGCAATACTTTTAAATAATGTTTGTAGTTTGCTTTGTGATTTAATAACTTTTCTACATTTTTTTCTAAACATCAGTGGAACCATCATGAACTTCCCAACTCTACCCTCACCTGCCGCATGTCTCCAAAATACAGATTTCCTTCGGTGAACTCTTTTCCCAGTGACACGTTGAGGGTGACTTCTGCATTGTCATAGTGATAACTCAAGTCCAAATCCTCATTCATAGAGTATTTCACCACAAAGGCCCTATGGCTGTCCAAATGGTCACCTCCGCTGTCAGGATACAAAAGTGACGTTATAGGTCTCAGGTAGCGCTCCCGGAGAGGGGAGATGAAACCCTCATCAAAGCCAAGCTCGTTCAGGAGGATCTGAAATCAGTTGAAACACAGAGGGGATTTATTTCTGTGTGCATGTCTATCCTCTATATTGGTATACTTGAAAACACAAAGCTGAAGCCTTACCCCATAATTGTTCATGGTATTAGGTCTTCCTTTGGGTGCATCTGACTCTTCAAAATGCTCCAGTTCTTCCATAAGTTCATGGCAGAAGTCTTTGGTGAACACTGGAAATCTGTAGACTCTTTGTGCTGCAAACAGAACCAATTACACAAAAACAGTTCTTATCATAAGCCAAATTTTAAGAACTTTAAAACCACTTGAAAGTGGAAATGTATAATGTTTGTATACAAATGCAATTGAAACATGCATTTCCTCCTTTATTCACTGTACACATTCATGTAAGGTTTTTTTTTAACCTTAAGTTTGTACTTTAATCTGAGCTCTGTATTCTTACCTGCCTCAGAGTGGATCAATTTTAGGAGTCCTTCCACAGTTGCATTGTTACTCAAGGTATATTGGACCAGATTAATAAATTCTGGGGCCAGATAATCCTCCTGGAAAAGGTTTATAAGACATATTGTGTATGAATATATTTCACAAACTGTAGGCTTAGAGTGCCACTATGTAACAATTTGCCAGTATTTGATGCTATTCCTTTTGGTATCATCTTCAAATGAATGTTGATGTGCCACCAGTGATCCAAGATAATACTGTGTCGTTCTGGGCGCGGGATCAGAAACCACCACAAATAAAAACATCAGCCTGACTTTGCCGACTGTATTGCAATCAAACATGTTGTCGTAGAGCTACAAGTGCCTGGAAGGCTTAGTGTACCTCTTGGTACCTAGTCCAGGAGGTTCATGCCAAAATGAATTTGCCTTTGATTTACCTGCAAGTGATAGACATGCGGATGGAGTGGTGTGTAATGCTCCTGTATGTGAACAGCTCTCTCAGCTGATTTCACTTTTAGACTTCTTCGCCTTTCAACCTCTGTACGTATCTGTAAACAGATATTTAGGTTAGCCCCTATGTTACCTGTGATCTATATAGTAAACCAAAATTAGTATAACTATAATACCTTCTCTCGACCTTACCTTCTTGAGGACATCATTATATTGAGAGGATGTTGTGCAACCAAGGCTTTTCAAAATCTGCCAAATCCAAAACAATCATAACCTTTCTTATCATCAAAATTATATTCAGATGTATCTACTTTACAGCCTCATTTAACTTACTTGTTGATAATCCCACTGAAACTGTTCCTCAGACACAAATCTGACATGAAGTTTGTAGTCTTCTAGAAAAATATTGTCAGTGCAAAAGCAACTACAGGTGTAGAATTGATCTACCCTACATTCGTTGTTTAGCATGACTATAGCTGGTCTGAATAACGTTTGATGTAAACTAAATAAAACATCACACTGTGACTGATAATTTTACAAAACTCTTTAAATAGAGAAAACAACAACTTCAACCAGACACTTCATAGGAGCTTCTAGCCATTCTACCTACCCTACAGTTACTATCAACCCGCCGGCAGTGACGTTTGTTTTGGTCCATTGCAAAATCTGTCCGGTGAGGAAATAATGTTGCTTCTTACCATATTTTTGTGAGTTGCCACCAATATTAAATAAATTAAATGTTGTCAATATCTACCATGACGGTTAATAAATGATTTATGCTTAGAATACAAAATTCAATATGCGTAAAACGTTAGAGGACCTGTATTTTGAAAAAGTCTTCGTCCATCAAAGAATATCTGCCGCCTCCAACTTCACGGAACCATTGATGAACAAGACAATCGAGCTTTGGCGCCTGTCACACCGACTATAGATACAAAAACATTTCATGGATCCGAAATAATTTTATACTTTTGCATGATGTTAAGTGTAGATTCCATACAAGTAGCTGAAGAGGAGGTAGTTGAATCAAGCTCCAACCGGCTCGAGGACATTTACACATTTGTAGCGCAGGGATGTTATCCACAGTCCATGAACCCAATAAGAAAGAAAAACCTTAAACGCTACGCTCAGAAGTTTATTATTGATGGTAGGTAGGCTACACATTTACTATAATGTTACTTTTACACATTTATCTGCTTGATGTCACATTCATATTGGCCATATTTCTCGTGGGTTAAATATGTGAATGCGCTACTTCTCTGAGTAGCCTAGTTGAAGTTGAAGTTATGCAGTGTAGTGTAGCGACGGCTGCTGTTGCTGTTTGTGTCAACTTTTATTAAACTTTAAGACTAACCTGCTGCATAATTCACACGCTGTTAACCTACTTTCACAGATGGACGGTTATATTATGTTGGACCCAAAAAAGAGGAGAAGCGAGAGGTGGTAATTGAACCTGAACGAAAGCGCCAAATATTTCTAGAATGTCATTTTAATGACATTGGTCACCACCTCGGACAGAAGAAGACCGTGCATAGGATACAGAGCAAATATTATTGGCTTGGCATAGTCAAAGATGTGGTGGATTGGGTAATGATATGCTGTCACGTATCTTTTGGTCGGGATTCCCATTATTAATTTGCATTATGGCAATTTCGTGATGTGTTTTAGTGTTCGCTTTTCAGATAAAAGTGTGTGAAACCTGCCAACACACAGAAAGGAATAAAAATATGGCCAGAATAATTCGTCCAATAAAGGTGGATGGCCCTTGGGAAGTTATTGCGGTTGAAATATTAGGTAATATTTTACAGCATTACCATTAAGATAATACAAAGATAGATACTGTATGTAAGTAAACTCATTGATTCTGTTCCTTATTCTCTGTCTACAATCAGGTCCATATCCTGGGACGGTTCCTGCAGGAAACATGCATGTGGTGCTAATAACTGATTACTTTAGCAAATGGGTGGAAGGTTTTCCAGTCCAAAACAATGATTCCCTCTCTGTTGCACGATGCATTTCCACATCGATTTACAGGTAGGCCTATTGGTGACTCTAACTGATAAGACCTGTGCATAGAAAAATCACAGCTTATTGAAAATATACTATCTTGCAGGTTTGGGTCATTGAAAACAATTTATGTTTGTCAAACAGCGGACTTTTGTGAAGAGGTATGATGAGGCTACATATGTGGACATTCTTATTTAGATTGCAACTCCTGTGGAAATATGCTCAGCTTTTGTCTCCATATTTGTGCTTTGTTGTTTTAGGTTGCAAAGCACCTTTGTGACAGGTGGAACATAATTCAGAAGGTGTCTTCTGTAGACCAGCCACAGAAGAATGCCCTTTATGACCAAAATAGCTGTCTTCTGAGGGATGCCATCAAGGACGTTGTGTCGGAAAAGCAGCTTGACTGGGATGATTTCATTGATCCAGTGCTGTCCTTGTTTCGAACATCAATGAACCCCACTACAAAGTTTACGCCTTATTGTTTAATGTTTAATAGAAAAGCTAGTATGCCCAATGAGGTAAGTCTTTGGTTATGGCCTTGTTTGTGTGTTTTTCCTTTATTGCAATGCCTTGAAGCAGGTAACTAACCGTTGGTCCCTTTGATGTAGATAAACCAGATGAAACTGGACCTCCTTACTCATGACAGCGAGGAGACATTTACATTAAACGAACAGGGAGTCATGAATTTTATGACTGCCATGCAGGAGCAACATAATACATTAAGACAGATGGTAAGTTTGGTGACCGCAGCTATGGTTTTCATTTGTTATTGTTTTGTTAAATAAAATGAAACATTTTCAATTTTATCCATTAATCTGAGACAAATGTAAAAGAAAATTATTAAACAGCAATGATTGTCTATTGGCCCTTCAGGTTTTAGCCAGCATGAATGCTGCTTACAAACAGGAAAAGAAGAATGCTAAGCGCAGAGCAAGGAGCATCTCATACGAGGTCACAGAACCTGTATTTGGTAACGAGGAGTCCCCTCCACGTAAAAAACTAAAAGATGGTTTGTTTCTTTCCTTCCCTGTGGAAGGAGTCCTAACGACAGAACAAAATGGCACTGACAGCAAGAAAAGTGACTTGGAATATCAGTTGCCAGGTTCGGATGTGCACTGAAGAGGACTAAGGCAGCTGGGAGTAGTGAATAAAAAATATCAATGTAGTTGGACTAAAGATCCGCAGAACCAAACTCTACAATGTTTTCTAAAGAGACACTGTAAACCGTTTCCAGGATAATATAATCTTTGACCAGTGGGGGTGGTAGAGATTTTCAAATTAATGGCTCTGCGTAGTCAGGTAGAACTCGCGCATAAATAACACCTCTCTGAATACCATCACAATCACGATACAATATTTTCAGATCAATCGGTTAAAGCATTGTCAATTTCTGGCACATTTCCTCTTTGACCAAGTGGTGGCGCTATTACAGGCAGCCCAATTGGTTGTCTAGATATCATCACGGTCATACCATCTATGAAGATTTCAAGGCTGTTATGAAATTATTTACAAGCCAAGAACATTTGTTATGCTTGCTAGTACTGAACATGTACTGTACGTGTTGATACCACTGTTAGTTGGGGTGATTTTTTAATAATGCACCAACAGGAACAGCTTGAGGGGAATTGTCTCTGTATTTTAAAAGATTTAAAGTTGCAGTCAACGATGCTGCATAGTGCTGTATGTAAGCATGCAACCCTTCTTTGTAAAATTCAGTTAATACCACCTCAAGATGTCTTATGACAGCCATCTGATGATGCCCTGCAAACCTGTCTTTTTAAAAGTAAGGAGGAGCACTTGAGGAAAGGGTGAGTTTCTGTAAGTACCTCTCCAGCAGATTTTGTTTTGTTCTCAGTTGAAATATAACAAAAATTGTAAAACAAAGCTCTGCTAAGAAATTTAAGCAGTAAACACTAAATGTAAACAAACATTCAGAGTGCACTTTGAAGAGATTTTGATTTCCAACAGATACCATTGATTTCACATTGAGTTAGTGCAGCCAGAACAATCCCCCGTTCATAAGGTACTTTTGTATTAAAGAACTTTGCAGTATGTTTTAAATACTGAGTTGTAAAACTTAAAGTAGGGTAAACAAGGTGATTTGTAAATAATGTGAGACTTTTTGTAACACTCTGCTGATTCACTGCCTTTATTTTGTGAGTAAACAATGTATAAATGCTACTGTGCTGGCTGTAAACAAATTTGGGGCTGTCTGCCCCTTTGAATAGAAATGGAACTTGGTTTGTTGTTTCCTGGGGAGCAATCAAGGGATAGCCTGACATAGCCCGCCCATAATACGAATGTTCATCCGTATCCATGGTCTGGGGACGGTCTTCTGGGGCGGGTTTACATCGGTAGAGAGACAACCGGCCAATAAGCGAAACAATATTTCAGCAGAAGTTAAATCTATGCCATTTCTAAAGAAAAAAGAAGATTCAGCATCCTTACCGAAGGCTCTTTTTTGCATGCCAGTTTCATTGAATTTAAGGGTCAAAATGTTAAGTTATTATTTTATAGTATAAATCATGGACCTGACTTCCTATCATTTTGTCACTTATGTCCTATCATTTTGTCACTTATCTTTCTTTGCCACGTCCATGTGAACTTACAATGTATGATGATAATTTGGAAGGATAAAGGTCTTATGGGTCTCTTGGTTTAATGAGCATTGCTCTGCCTAAAGGTCATTTTTATGTACACAGGAAAGGCTGAGTAATAGGACAAAGTTTAGGTATAGTCCCAGATTTAGCTAGCCTAACAAGCTAAACCTGGACAGAGATTCTAAGGGGGTCTAGATTTCTAGGCTAAGATAGAAAATTGATTTCCTTAGTGAGTGTAGCCATCAACAATAGGGAACTGCTGTATTCAGACAGAGTATTCATCTGTGGTGTTAAGGCAATCACAACGCTATGTGGACAGAGAGTTAGGGGCGGGCTTATTGTTTGAACCGGCTTGTTCGTTGCTCTGATTAGTTGTAGCCAGAGCCATACAAAGTGCTTTCTATGACTGTGGCCATAGTGCTATCCTATTGCAGGCAAAGGCAGTTTGAAAGATTCTGCCCCTAGGATATCCATCGTTGTGAAAGCATCTGCATAACAGTCATTATTAAAATTCTTATTTTACTTTGAATTCGGTCTCAGTAAACAACTGCAATGTTGTCTATGTTACAATGTGTTTGCTTGATTCAAAAGAGTTAAAGAGTAATGTAAGTTTATTGCTTTAGTCTAGGTGCAATAAGAGTACCTGCATTGTTTCAGAGTGATATCACTTTTACCCCAATTTCTTGGCCGCCTTCCCTTTATTTGCCCCCAGAATACATTGTGAAAAATTCTGGTCTTGGGAGACAACATAGGGGCCATAACCAGCAAACAAGCAAAATAAATATAACACTTAATAACATAACAGTGTTTAAAATGTAACATCCTACATTTGTTATATTTTGGTGGACAGCCTGGCCACTTGTATTTGCAGCCCCGGTGTTGTCCTCAAGACTGGACTTTTGCACAGTGTACTCAGGGGACAGGCAGCTAGCAGATCAAGGGAAGACGTCTATGATCACACTGAAACCATGTAGGAGCTCACATTGCACCTTTTACTTCAGATCTAATGCTGATTACACCCTTGGAAATGGGAGGTCACTCATCGTTGACCCCACTTCAGCCTCTTGATCAATGAAGGTTTTGTTCCCAGGGAAAATCAAGTATCGACCAATGCAAATCTAACAAACTGTGAAGTTTGCCGCTGTAGATATGAATCACCATTGAAATCAGATTTGTGCTTTATCCTTGTGATTTTCTGTAGATTCCAAGATGTCTGGATGTAGTTGAAAACCATGGCGAGACATAGACAGAGGTTGCTTCTGAGAAAGAAAATGAAGTGTTCTTTATGAAGGAGGCTTCCCTACAGGTGGTGTCAAACTCAAACATGATGTGGTGCTCTAAAGTGTTTTAAGGGCGTTACTGCCCTCTGCACACTGCCCTCCCATTAAGGATGAGAAGGGTGCCAGTAGGCATAGTCATTTTGTTTAAAACATTTTTTTTACATGGAGTTGGAACCTCATGGCAGCTGATGAGCTGATGCCATCCGGTGCCCCTTTCCTGCCTTGTTTGGTGTTATTCTAGGCTAGATTTCATAAACAATCTAGACAACTTCTTATAGCCCATATATTGTCATATATTTATATGGGGAACTAGTGGTGGTTTGAGTATGCTCATTTGAATTCATAGAATTTTACTTAAACGATTAGTTTCCCGTATTTTAAAATGGGTGTTCTCACTTCATGACCAGTTTAACTTCTTACCAATAGGCTTACCAAATAATGTGCAACATCTCTGAAATTTACGGACTTTTGACCTGGCCAAGGAGAACTGGGACGTTGTAAATTTCTCAATTGGTTTAGGGCACCGGGTGTCACATATTGTTGCGCAGTTACATCAGTTGGTTACATAGGATGTCCGTTAAGAAGTAACCTGATGTAGTAACAATGTTGCACCGATACGGGATGTTAAGTCCTGCATGTCAGTATCGAGCACCGTCTGTAGGCAGGCTACACATAAATACTTAGTTACCACGTTATCTTTTTCAATAAAGAGAAAGTTTCAGTGTGTATTTTGTCGAGGACATGACCGATCTCAGCGCAGGCTAATGGACATACGCTGTGATTCGACAGTCCAGCATGTAAGGGCGGAGCTTCTGACTGTAGCCAATGTAGGCTACAATGTTTCCGGGTTTTCTCAAGTTGCTGTAAATTGATGCGCTGAAACTACTGTCCATCGACATATGATGGAGCAACCTCCAACGAAGCTGTGAACCTGCGGACATTCGTACTGTAATGAAACTCCGGTTTGAAACAGCGTTATTTTACACGAATTTTGTCAGCTTTTAATTTGTTGACCTGGCTCTCAACCTCCAATGTCGGACTTAGCTTACAGTAGCAGGTACAGTCATGGTCAACGCAAGGCATAGTTGATGTTTAGTAATGGCAACTCATGCCATTTCTAACTACTGGCAAGGAGCTTTAGATCCTACCGAAGAATGTCATGTTCAACATGAATAACTGCGTAGCCCACTGCGGAAGGCTGTTGACCTATTTGGGAATTATTTATGGGATATAGGCCTACGTTATTTATATATTTATTAAGCCTGCTGTTAATGTCTCATGATACCATTGTAATTTAAACGATTAATTTAGATTTATTACTGTTGAGTCTGAAGCAAGACGATGCGAGCTGCTATTGTATTGAGTTGTAACCTCATTTTTATTCTGGCTGATACCATCACCACAACAGTCCTATATGTCCGTGGCTCTCAGCCTGATACATTTGCAGATGAACTTGTTAGATTTGATATATATCATTCAGCGCTGGACCTATGGGGAACCCTCTTGGTCCGAGTTGCTCTGCTGCTTGGAGCCTGCATAGGAGTTCTCTGGAACCGAGTAGATGGCCCTCGTAGGGTCTCAAAACTGAGCACACTGATCACCCTCTTATGCCTAACCATCATGACCTATGCTCTGATCAAACTACTGATCTTCTCAGAGCAAGAAGCACTTTTGGTTGACCATTGGTTTTTGGGCTTGGTCTCCTGGAGCTGTGCTTCAGCAATGGGGACAATGTACCTCTGGGGAATCCTGGCAAAAACTTCTAATGCTGTCAGTGACGGCTATAGTGAAGAGGAGACTGAGAGACTGGTGGACCCCTTGGCTGACAGCAGTGGTGAGGAAGAGGAGAGAAAAAGGAAGAGTGGGAAGCACAAACATGGAAAAGGGGCTAAGGAGAATGATGACTCCCGTGCTACCGTGGGCCGCCTTCTGTCCTACTGCAAGAAGGATGCCTTGCTGCTATCTGTTGCCTTCTTCTTTCTTATACTCTCCGCTGTTTGTGAGTGTTTTACCAGTTTGGGAGTGTCTAACTTGCACCTTGGCCTGAGGTTCATATATGTTAGCATAATACTGCATGTTTTTTTTTTCCATTATGACTAACCTGTTTAGCAGACCTTTGGCACAGCAGTCAGTCAATATATCAGACTATGTGCATTGTTGTCCATTAAGTCAAACAGTCTAATGATAAAACATTCTAGAGCAGTGTTTTATGAATCATTGGAAGGGAGGAATAATTTATTTAACTATAATCTTAATCTGCTCACCAACTGTGTGTGTGTGTGTGTGTAAGTAACCAATTAAGCCAAACACATTCACCCAGTATGTGGGAACAATACCACTTTTAAATTTGGTAGGCAGTCAAGGAGAAAGAAAAAAAGATTGTGACTCAGGAGATTAAACTCTGTAAATGTCATGTGATATACATTTGAGAATAATAGAGAATTTGTTCCAGAATATTTCATTCACAAAGACTTGATATTCCACTGCCCTGGTCTCTCCCTTAATGATAAAAAATCTTTCAGGTGAAGCATTCATTCCCTATTACACTGGCAAGGCAATTGATGGGATAGTTATTCACCAGAGCATGGACAACTTCACAAAACCTATGATCATATTAACATCATTGGCTTTTGTCAGGTGAGGCACCTTTGCCGTTATTAAAGTGTAACAAAGGACTTTTGTTTTGAGATGCCTGATGTCTTAATAGATGTTTATATTTGTCAATGTATCTCTCTTAGTTCCATAGCCATTGGTGTTCGTGGAGGAGTCTTCTCCATAACCTTTGCCAGATTAAACATCAGATTACGGAACCTTCTGTTTAGATCACTCATGCGTCAAGAGATTGGATTCTTTGACTCAAATCATACAGGTGATGTCACTAGGCCTACGTTGTTTATGTTAAAATATTAGTCTCTGTCTTTTAATTAGATGGAACTAGTTTTAAATGATTCAGTTTAAAATGAGCCAACACTTAGTAGCAAACAGTTTCTAACAATCATTGATTTTCTACTTCCACTTCACGCCCTCCATGACTAATAAAGCAGCCAGATTTGATTCTCCATTGCAAAGAGAATATCGTGACACACAGCATGATGAAATTTGAGTTGCATGAATAGTTGTCAGCTTCATAGAGTCCATGTGTATCCAACACAGACCTCTGTGTCAGTGCTGTGTGCCATTCTCTACAAGCACCACTAATTGGCATAATCTGCACAAATGATTGAGAATCAGATATGGATGACATGGCATAGAGTAAATAAAACATGTTTCTACCAGAAAGAGGATATTGACCCTCAAAAAGGAACATAAATAACTCCTTTGATGTTTTTATGGCTGCTTCATTCATGTATTTAAGTGTGATCGATTGTTCTTCAGGTGACATCACCTCACGCCTGACATCCGACACCACACAGGTTAGTGATTTGATCTCGCAGAATGTCAACCTTTTCCTGCGAAGCTTCATCAAGGCCATAGGTTTCTTCATCTTCATGTTTGGGATGTCTTGGAAACTCACACTAGTGACCATCATGGGCTTCCCTTATATTGCTGTTGTCTCAAAGATTTATGGGGAATACTACAAGGTAAAGTATGTCAAAATAGATTTTGTTGTTATGTGCATGCATACAAAGTCCTATTCACGGCATATAACATCATACATAGTTAATCATTTTAACTCAACAGATTTTTTTTTTCATGACGCCTGTCATTTCTATACAATACTACTGTCAGTAGTGGCTTCTAGCAGTGAAAATGATGTTTGTTGCTGTTTTAGAATGAATTTTTCTGAAGAGCCTTGTCAATATCATTTCTAGAAACTGACCAAGGAGGTGCAAACATCACTAGCACAGGCTAACAAGGTGGCTGAGGAGACCATATCAGCCATGAGAACTGTCCGCAGCTTTGCCAATGAAGAGCAAGAGGCTGACTCATACTACAGCAAGCTGCTGGACATGTTCCAGCTCAACAAGAAACAAGCTCTGGCCTACGCTTGTTTCATGTGGTCCAGTTGTGTAAGTTTAGTACTAACATATAATCAATATATTAGAAAATTATTAGATGTTTATATGTAAGATTTAAATGAGAATTCTTCATTATTTTAATGGCTTAATGTTTTCCTTCTGTGCCTTGCATAGATATCAGAACTGGCCTTGCAGGTAGCCATACTCTTTTATGGGGGGCACCTTGTTATAACAGGTCAAATGACTGGGGGCACCCTTATCTCTTTCATCATCTATGAACTTGAATTGGGAGAGTGCTTAGAGGTAGGGAATGCCTATTACAATATTTTCTTTGCACAATTTTGAAGTTTTGACTGTTTCTCAAAGTCCAGAATGCTTCCTTGGTAGAATACTCGCCTTGGAATTTGTGCAGTACAGAGACAAGGTTCCATCAGTGCATCCTTGATAAATATACTGTATGAACAAATGAATCTTTCCTCACTACAATTGAGAACTATCCATGACATTGGAACAGTGTTTGCCGACAGACAATGACGTGGGGTGCTCGAAAAAGCAGCCTTCCAAGCAGGCTTCCTCGACTTTGAGAAACACTCGTTGTTGATGCAAGGTCTTCATGGGGCCATGTCTGTGGGTGTGTGTGAATGTGAATGGTGGAAACATCCTGTGTGCACATATTGATTTCTTGAATTCAGCTTCTTTATTGGTGGTCTTTGTTGCAGAGTGTAGCATCAGTCTACACAGGACTAATGCAAGGAGTTGGGGCAGCTGAGAAGGTGTTTGAGTATATTGATAGGGAACCCGAGCATACCTCTGGTGGCGGTCAAGCTCCAGGCACCTTTAAAGGAGAGGTGGAGTTCATGAACGTGTCCTTCAGCTATCCCACACGGCCCGAGACAGAAATACTAAAGGTAGTAAAAACTTTGCCAGCATGCTCAGTGTCACATGGGTTCTTTGTTGTCAATTTGATTGTAGAGGGTTATTCCACAGAAAGTGGACGTTTGGCACATCCACAATGTCAATAAAGTGCCAAGATTTGATGTGAATGATAAGGTGAAATGTTCTCTGTGGTTGCTGTGTTAAACACATTGTGAAGTGAGTGCAAATCTGCTCAAAGACAGAAATAAAATAGACTTCAGATGCAAACCCAGCATCCATCTTCAGATTATGTAAAAATTAAGTTTTTATAATAGTTAAAATATTATCTCTATGAAACTGCAATACGAATGACGTCAAGTAATAGCATATCAAACCAAAACAATCCAGTCAGAGCAGACTGATAAAGTTTGTGAATATTGTATAGGCCTACATATATTTCAGTTAATTTTAATATTGCAAATGCTCTTGGGATTTTGCATCTGAACTCTTGTTCAAATGTGGCTACGCACAGTAGCTCGTTATTGGCACAGTTGATAATATTTTATCTAATTTTTCAGAATGTGTCATTTACTATTCAACCTGGAGAAGTGACTGCACTTGTGGGCCCATCTGGGAGTGGGAAGAGCTCTTGTGTGGGTCTACTGGAAAATTTCTATGCTCCCAAAGGTGGCCAAGTGCTGCTGGATGGACGACCAGTACAGGACTATGAACATACCTACCTTCATTCGCAGGTGTGTTCAGAACAGAGGATGATTTAGCATAAAAACATGAGCTAAACATGTTTTTATTAGAAATGCAGCTCTGTTGTTTCTGATTTTCTACTTTCATAATGAAAGGGGGATATTCAATTGTTGACATCTCTTTCTTTAAGGTTGTGAGAAATATTGTGAAATTGATTACAGGTTATAGGAACTGTGTCTATGATAACAGAGTATTTGTTATCATAGCTGTTATCAATAGCTGTGATAACAGGTGGTGTTGCTTGATAACTTTTCCCCTTCCATCTTCAGCCAGCAGGGGGCAGCATTGTTTTGGCAGGAATGTGATGCACTTTTGTTGTCACAGGTGGCACTAGTGGGTCAGGAGCCGGTACTGTTTGCACGGTCAATTGAGAAGAACATCACTTATGGCTTGAAAGACATTGCCATGGATGTTGTGGTTGAAGCTGCCAATAAGGCCAATGCACATGACTTTATAGTTGGCCTCTCTCAAGGATATGAAACAGGTGAGACGTTAATCAGTTCAGAAGTGCTGTTAGATTAAACTGATTTAGTAATTAAACTGAATTAAAATTTTAATTTAAGATTTTAATAAGCAATTACGCATAAGGGAAAGTCTGAAAATCAATGCATATCCCTCTTGTTGTAGCTCACCTAGTGTCCCTAATAGGTAGAGGAATGAAAACATTTTGTATTACATAGACCAAATTTATGAACAGCCACCTGATGCTAACTGAAAGGGACAAAAGAAAATGAAACTCAGAGTTTCTTTGCTCTCATTAGTTAGTGCTAACTGCACTAACTGCACTTTATTGGGTCCTCACTTTACCAAATTTTCTCAGACTTCTTCCTACCAACAGCACTCAGTAATTTCAGTAATTTTCAGTAATTTCAGTAATCAGGGATATGGATTGAGTACCTAAACTTTTCCTTGGGTTAGGCTTCCCCTGCATTTTACATGTACTGGTGGGTGAAATAACAGGTGCTATGGTGTGTGTTTGTGTCTGGTGATAGGAGTGGGAGAGAAGGGAGCCCAGCTGTCGGGAGGTCAGAAGCAGCGTGTTGCCATAGCCAGGGCTCTTATCAGGAAACCTCGCGTTCTCATACTGGATGAGGCCACCAGTGCCTTGGATGCTGAGAGTGAACATATCGTGAGTGACAGTGACCCAGCCATAGAGACTTCATTGGTTTGTGTATCAGAACATTGAAATTAAAACGTGCTGTTTCCGAAAATGCCTAATACATACTATTTGCATACGGATCTCTGCAGAAAGCAGTGTGTGGTATGCACTCCATGAGAAATATCACAGGAGTAGTATCGGCTTTCAATTAGCTTTCAGTCAGGTAGAGCACCTGTAGTCAATTACTTAATGAGGTACTGGTCATGTGGTCAGTAAGCCTCTTATGCTGCTTGCATACTGGGGGAGTAGTGTATGGGGCTCAATAAATTTGAGACAATCAAATAGAGCACCTGCAACTAATTGATTAATTAGGGGAGGCAGTAGTGTTTGCTGCAATATACAGTATACTGGTGCGCATGCAGTATGCAGCATAGAAATATGCCATTTTGGAAACAGCAACTGTTTTTGTCTTTGTTTTGTTTGCTATCCTTAGTAAGCATTAGTGTGTCGGCTCTGTATAGTCACACAGGGCATAATAATCAGCTATCCTAAATACTGTGCTGGATGGCTACAGCCCTTAATTGTGCAAGCTATTTATGGAAGAGCAAGGCTACAGCCATTATCAGACTGATATACTGGATGCAGCAAAGACTTGCAGCAGAGCAGAGACTCCTCTGCAGATGGTAGGACATGACACTGCAGTTTTCTATAGGCTACCAGAGTTGTGTCCTGATCCCTTTTGATTAATTAATGGCTCAGTTCAAGCATCGCTGTTTGCTCTCTACCTCAGGTTCAGCAGGCCCTAAATGACATCATGCAAGATCACACAGTGCTGGTGATTGCCCATCGACTGAGCACTGTGGAGAGGGCTGACAACATCATTGTGATCGACAATGGTCGTATAGTGGATCAGGGGACGCACACCGAACTCATGGCTCGGAAAGGACTGTACTGCAAGCTGGTTCAGAGGCAGGTCCTTGGTATTGAAACTGGAGCAGATGTGCGCAGTCCCCCCAAGGACTCGCCTTGGAAGGTCATGAATGGTACAGCAGAGAGTGATGAGGAAAGCAGTGACTCTGATTGTAAAGTGAAGTTTTAAAGCAATATGAAAACATGAAACATGTATCAGTTCTTACATGCAGTTATCTCCTGAGATGTTATCAGATATTAGTGATCTTTAGAGATGCCTGTGTGAGACTTGAGGTTAATCTATTTTGTCCTATTGTGTCCTTTTTTTTAATGACCATGAAACCAAAGCAATGCAATTAGTAAAATCACTTGGCTCAATGGCATGAACCAGTGCAATAAACCGTCTTCAGAAAAATGGTGTCAAAAGTCTGCATTGTTGTAGGTCACTGCATCATATTTGATTTACCTTTGATTCCATGATTAAGAGAAGCCAAGTGTATATTGTAGCAGCTGGAATTGTAGCTTAAAGTAAAAACGAATAGTATAAATCTACTAGTACATGAAGTTTACCTTAATCAGGATAACCTTACACAACATATGCAGTAAAACATCTTTATCACTTTTCACTGACGTCACGAAATCCCCACCTATCCATGGCTTCCGGTAAAAACGCCGAGCGTAGCTAGTTAGCGCTACTCCCCAAGCACACTTACAAGAGGCTGCACTATATCAGTCGGAGGAGACCGAAAGTGACACAAACAGCTGTGACAGAAATGTCTGGTTTTGGGAACAAGCTGAGTGGATATACTATGACCCAGCTTAATGAACTTCTCGAAGACGATGACAAACTTAATAGAATTGTCGGTGATATGGAGGAGGTAAGAAAAAAATCAGTGTTTATTAATGTTTACCATGTTCTCAAAAGTTTAGCGTTGCGTTCTAACGTTAGAGCTCAGGCCTCTCGTATGTTTGCACCCCCTGAAGGGTCTTCTGCCTGGTTCATATTGTCTGTGAGTAGCGTTAACGTTAACTTCAGTGGGCTATGAAGGAATGTTAAAAAAGATAGCCTGTCGGTTAGGCTAAACTTTTGTTGTAACGTTATTCATAGTGACACTAACGTTACTTTTGTTACTTTTGTTTAGTTTCTTCGCAACATTGTTTAAATCGCCACATTGTTACAAAGTCGTTTTTCACACAAACCTATTTGGTAACATTGTAGCAACTACCGTGGTAAACGAAACGTTGTAACGTTAGGACGGTGTGTAAGGAAAAACCGGTAATGTTTTTTTTGTTTGCTTTACGTCAATACGTTACAACGTTAACGTTAGCTTTGGATTGGCACATTACCAGTGTCTATGTAAGTAGAGCCCCCAGGCACTAGGGTACAGTTAAAATTTCCCAGACTATTTTTGTCTCCGATTTTTGGCTTTGTCTGCCTCATTCGTAGGCTACTGTTGTCGTATTGCAACTCTGACTGCGTTAATGTTAACGTCGTCGTGTTGACCTTCAAACAACGTCTTGGAGAATGACTAACGTTACTTATTAATTATAGGCCTGTCAAGAATTAAACTATCTTGTAACGTTATTTATTTTTCGGTGTAGGCCGAGTTTAGCAATAGCCTACATTGCACCGACTCTCGACTTCTCATGCAAACTTTCAGTTTCTACTTCAGCGAAACAAGGCTAACGTTATTTGATCTATTCACTCACCTCGAAGTAACGTAACTCACTCCTCAATTCATGTGGTTCCTATGCAGTTCAACGGTCACCTGGTGCTGTTTGCGAGCTATCGATTGCCATTCAGGTGTTCACGACTTTTTTGTTTAGATTGCTTTGACCTGCTTTGGAAGGGCACATGTATGGGCATTTTGCCCGCATTGAAGTCTTTATGTAACACCATATTTATTTACAAATTGGACCTACTCTATCTGCTTATGGGTGGATGACGGATAGCAAAATTCAGACTGTCCTTTTGTCACACACGTATAAAAAATGGTAATTGTTAAGAATTGACATGGAAATGTTGTTGGTCTGATAGGATCAACTTCCTGCATACTAAAAATTTTGGTGTTGTATTTAAATTTTGACATAAAACAACTATCCAAACATAAAAAATGTCATATGGTGTGACTGTCCACTATGCGTGTGGTTTTCCTAATTAGAATGTATATCCATATAAAGTAGCCTATAAATACTTTAAAATTTTACCAGGCAAATAAAATAAGTGGATGTTTTCTATAACCACAGAAAGTTTCGATGCCCATGCATAACGTCCAACTAAGTTCTAATCAAATATATTTTGTCCCTACAATGGACGTCATATGGTGTGACACTATATTTTATATTTTCAACGGGCATTAATTTGGACATCATTGCCATGACACGGACCCTGCTTCATCAGGAAGTTACAGTAGCATGTCAGGAGTGATTGGCATGGTCAGGAGGTCAGGTCTGCCTTTTAGATTTTTATATAAAAAGCTCCATATCCGACATCATCAGTAGTGGCCAAAAAATTGTGTCTTATGGTGTGACATCATTTGCAATAAAAATTGTTATTTTTCACAAATCTTCTTTATGAATTCTTAGAAAGCATTGCTGCCATGTGGTCAATTGCATGCTAAATAATATCTAGCTGTATTTAGTTGTCTAATAAATTAGATAAACTGTCAAAATGTCATATTGAGTGACACTATGTCATATGGAGTGACATTGTTATTACATTGTTATTACATTGGGACATTGAAAATGTACAGTCACACTATATGACATTTCTGTCACACTCTATGACCAACCTGCATTTTTATATTGAAATATATGTAAAAACACGAATTCAGTTTAAAAATCATACATGAAATATATTAAATCTGTGATAAGAATTTAGCAAAATAGGATCTGTACAATTTATATTTCCCTTTCCCATTTTCCCCCATGTCACCATGTTTCACATGTAATATGCAGTTGAAAAATAGATGTTATCCCTAAAGTTCTTTTCAGTGGACTTCAAAATTCATTGTTAATGATTTTATTTTCATGAAATACCCTTTTTTGCGCTGATACATTGTGATTTGGTGCATTTCATCATATGGCGTGACACTATGTCATTTGGTGTGACGTCAAATAATCATAGAAAACGTCATAAAACAAGACTTTCTAACTGACAAATCATGACAAAATCAATAGTGTAGAAAGGAAATGACATCTGCAAGAATCTCAAGAATTTTGAGCAACTTTTGACAAAGAATGTCAGAAATACGCTAAAATATCTGGTTAGAGTTCAGACCATTCTCCTCCTTGACATAATAACTTGTCAAATGTTAAGTTTTTATCCTAAATATTCACAAGCAAATGTTGCATATCAAAGCAAACATGATTAATAAGTACATTGACGTAAATTAAAGAAGAAAAAAATACCTAATTTTTATTTTATATCAAATTGTTTTAATGTCACATCATATGACAGTTTTAGGCACTACCTTGACAAATTCATATATAAATACTTATTTTAAATAAAAAATGTAAAAAATATTTACGTATTGGTTAAGTTTAGACTCACAGCAACACATATAAACACTTTTTAGGGATGATATTTGAAGTTTTTTAAAAATCCTTTTTTCAGGCTTATTTGTCATCCACCCTTATGCAGATACCACTGTGGTGGGAACTGTGTTGATGAGACATCAGAGCCCAACATGCTTCACATGTGGGATGTCCCAATGTGTAGCCTATTTAAACCCAACAGTATAATGTCTTGAGCTTTACAGCTGGTGTTCGTTAGGCTACAGCAGGGTGTGGAGAACAAAATGTCTCATCTTACTGTGAATAACCTGTATGTCTTGTGTGCATCTGACACTCCGGCTTTTTGTGTGAAGCACTGCACCGACCTTTCATCTTAGTCATGCAGTATTAATGCACATGGTTATTTACAGTGTTGTAAGTCGCTGGGTGTGAAGATTTTGGGCAGTGATACTGTTCTGTGGTTTTGGACTTTAAGAGAAGTATGAAAAACCTTGTTATCTTGTCCCTTGTGCCATTTTACTAACCTAGGTCTCACATGGTCATTATTCTCTCAGGGCTCAGGTGGGGGATGGGTTGTTTTGACGGTGGCGTCATTTTTTATGAAAAGCATCAATTGTATGTCACTTCCTCATTCACGTGGAAGTAAACATGAGTACAATAGAGAAAGAGTAAGAATACAGTACAGGAATTCACACACATGCATTATGGTGTTCACCGGTACATTTGTTTGTCTTTGACACACTAAAAAAACAGAAGAAGATTTGGAAATGAACTTAAAAGTAGCTTAATCCCTTTCATAGGACCTCAGCAACAGAGATAGGCCAACCCTCCAACCTGTCAATATGGTTTGAGCTCCTAATTACTCGCTGTAGTTCACTGGTGATGCAAAACATGCTCTTTTTTTACTGTCCGTCTGTGCTCAGTAGGTGGAAGGTTGTTATGCAATGTCTTCTGGGAGGTTGTATGCACACAAAAGTGTGTGTGAGAGAGAGAGAGAGAGAGAGAGAGAGAAATGGAGGAGGCCACTCACTCAGATTCTGATGAGTCTGAGTAACCTCAGTATCTCTGCTCCACTACGAAGACAGTTTGATAATGTCTACATACCACCTGCAGTGCAGTTCATAGGAATTACTGTGAACCATTAGTCTGTAACTAGCTGTTTTTTCATCCAGCTTATCTGCAATTTCATATTTGCAATAACAAAAAATAGTCTCAATAATATGAACATCTGTCTAGGTGTGTCTATCGCTTGTGTTATGCGAATAAAAAAAAAATGAAGATTGCAATAATCAAGTGACATGTTTGAACCAGCTGTTGGATCAAGAGTAATGCTGTCAGGACAACATCTATGAATAGAAATGTGTCAGATGTAAATTGCTGGAGTTAAGGGTTTTCCTAACCTAATTTTAGGTAAATTCTGCGAAGACTTGACCTGGTGGATTGGGAGATCGAAGATAGATACAATTTATTATAAGAAAAGACTAAGTCTAGTCTAAGTATTTATCAAAGATCACATTCTGGTTTCTAGCAGATGCCCTTGCAGTCCTTGCACATGGCACCAGGGGCGGTCCTACCCTCTTTGGTGCCCTGGGCGAACACCTTATCTGGCGCCCCCCCCCCCCCCCCCAAAAAAAAAAAAAACAAAACAAAACATAATAATAATGATAATTAATATTATTATAATTAATAATAATAATGACGCAGCACACCTCATCGTATTATCATGGCCTAGAACAAGAGGATAAAAATAAAACAAAGTTAAATAGCCATTGCTGCTAATTTCCATTTTTTTCTATTTTTTGCAAAACTCTTATGGTACTTATGGTAGCTTTTAGTTACTCTACTATATGCATGTCTAGCTTCTACAGCAAAGGAGAAGATCTGAGCCCCAAACCCCTCCCCTTTTTTTGTGTGAGACTTCAGCACTGAAGTCTGAAAGCAGGCAAACCTTAAGGGATTTGGGGTGTTCATTTTCTGCAAATGGGTGATAGAAAACTCTTCTGTTCAAATTATAGGTCTATATCATAATGTGTAGTGATTGTTTTGGTTTAGTTTTATTTTTTGAGCTCTTGGTTACTAGATGGAACTCCAGCAGCCAAGTTTATAACACCAGATAGATATTTAAAAATGGGGGGCGATCTTTACACTGAAATTGAACGCAAGTGGCACCAATGAGATATACCAGTTCCAAAGCTTCCAAAAGACAATGAAGCAAAACCGGATCACCCGCGATTGTAATTTTCGGCGCTCGCGTGCGCAATAATAATTAAAAAAAAAACTTTGGAGTGCCCGTGATGCCGCCCTCCCGACGATGGCGCCCTGGGCGACCGCCCATATTGCCCATGCCAGAAACCGCTCCTGCATGGCACACAGAGTTTTGGTGTAACGGAAGCCAGCTAGCTCGACTAGGTTGGCAGCAGTACGTGTAAATCCTCATCACCCAATTCCATGGCCGCTTCTAACAGCTGAGTTAGAAGGTCGGGGTTTTTGGCTGAGTTGGTTAGAGTGTCCCACTCCCACGCCGGGAGTTTGTAGCTTGCGGGGTGGTGGGTTTGAGACCCGTGTGCGGTGCGGACTGCCACCGGCTACATTAGTAGGTGCCAAACAAGAACCAACGCTCAACATTAGGCCCGAGTTGACAATTAAGATCTTGTGCAAGAAAGCCATGGACACACAACTAGAATACCGCACAGAGACACAATAAGAGAATAAGTAAGAGGTGATACACCCAAAATCTAGCAGACTATAGGCCTACACAAGTTGAACTGTTTCTATCAACTATGATTGCATTAGGCTATGCTTTATTTGCATAAAGTTTATCCATCCCCTCTCAAGGCGAATTAAGTTTATATACACATTAGGGAGATTAGGACAATTTGTTATTTGCATAACAAGTTGGATGGGAACCAGCTTTGTCTCACAGTGGTGTACAATATATTTACAAATATGGTAGGAAGAAGAATTATGCCATGTCAGGAACTTCTCTCTACCACAGGACCAGCGGAGAATACTCAATGCCCACTGTCCCGTGAATCACCAGTGTGCTTTTGACACGGAGGAAGCTTTCAAATGGGAAGCATTTTCTTGCATTCCTCATTCTTCTGTGTCTCATTATAGTGTAACGTACAACCTTCATTAGTGTGGCTCTCTTTTAAAGGCCCTTTCCTCCCACAGCCATGTGTTTTGGCAGTGCAGTCCTCTATAAAATTGAGCTAAGCAAGAATGGATGTGATGGAGGAGTTGTACTAAAGGCATTTTTTACTCCATTTCATCCACTGGCCTGTTGCCCTGTTACTCAGTAAGATGTGGTCCAATGGGTCCTATAGGAAATAAAATTACTCTGATTAGCGTACTGGATGCCAGGGCATGAATCTCGAAATATCTTGTTTCATTTCCATGTTTCTTTTTTTATTTTAAACATTTTCCATACCTGCTATGAAGTGACAAGTCATTAGACTGAAAGACATTGTTGACAATATATTATTGAATATTGTAAATGGCTAGCTCCTGTAGAGCTGTGGCCATTTACTGTAAGAAAGTATGAAGGCCTTGAACTTTGACAGGTCCATTGAAAACATTTAAACAAATGTGTAAATTTCATATTTGCTTTGTAGGTTCAGAACGTCCAGCAAAGCAAGGAGATGACCCTGGCCAGCAACCGCACCCTGGCTGAGCAGAACCTCCAGCTTCAGCCTCGTTTAGACTTCCAGAAAAATGAACTCACCAAAGGCTACCGCAGTCTCCAAGAACTCTACGAGGCCTACCAGCTCCGCAAGTCCACCCTCGGTGAGATGGCACAATAGTGTGTCGGGGCATTCCATGACAAACCTTCAAGCCCAAACATGAGTATTTGTGAAATGGGAGTTGGGGGGGGGGGCATTCAATCTCATGTGATCTGTTTACTATTGCTCACCACAGGATGTGTTCAGGGTGTGAACAAACCTTTGACATAGATTTGTTGCCAGGTTGCCATGATCGCTGTATTTACTCACCATGGGACAGTGTACAGAAATAGGGCATGTGGGAGTCAAGAACTGGAGAGGGAAGCCAAATGGAAAGCTTCACATAAAGCTTTATATTGTTCATTCCAGTGGTAGAACAGTTGGGTGTGACCCCACCAAAATAACTGACACAAACTTACCCTTAATATGCAGACATTGGCTCACTAACTGGGTAAACACGTGCAATGAAGTCTTTTGGATTTTATCTGGTGCTCCAACGTCATGGTCATTGACTGATAATGGAGGTGGCCTTTGATAATATAGGTGGTGATTTATTTTCCATGACCATGTCATGTGCTCTTTTAAATGAGAGAACATTGATGTGTCATTGTTGTGTGGTGTGACTTATTAAGAAGCATACTGCTAGGGTTTCCCGCAGTAGCACGCTCTTGTCAAACCAGTTATTCCTGTGTCTGTACTGATTAATTTTAATGAGCTTCCGGACATTTGTTTCCACAAGACAATAGTAGTGTCGTGTCCCCCTCCCCCCCTTAAAAAAACAAACAAACAAAAAACAGATGTACTGTAGTTATAGCTGCTGAAGTTTGTGTATGGGATTCAGCTGTTTGTTGGGTTGCTTGTGTTCTGAACAGTAGCCGCATGCCAACTCTGGGACGACGCATCATGAATGAAAGGGACCGTCGCTGATTGCCCAACGTGTTGCGGTGGTTGCCAGGCAGCTCACTCAAAACAGCATGCTAATATTTCTCCTCAGTTCATCTCCTTCAGGCCGCAGAGCTAGAGGTTAATGTTTCTTAGAGTGAGATAACATTCTTTTCCACATGCTTTGCCGTTTGACTTTCCATGACATTGAAGCCTGTAACAACAGAGAGAGTGAACCCAAGACTTTTCTTTTTGTGGTGGGATTATTAATCGTAGTTGCCCATCAAATGGATTTCCTCCCTTGTTTGCGATGGGGTAATATCTGGTTAGTTTAGCCTATACTGTGAGTGACAGAGAAGCACAGACTTCCCATCTGCTAATCTCTTGCGTGAGCTTTATTTTTACCCTCCAGTCGGCAAAACAGAGCAAAAAATGCAGAAACAGCCAGCCGTCATTTGTTTTGTTGGTGAGGAGGAGGGGATGGGGGGATGAGTTGGAAGCGGGTAACCCACTTTTCTCTGGCACTGACTGCCCCACTTCTGGATTTGCTGTAAGCATCTGTGCAGCATCGCCATAAGCTACTGCTGCACAGGAGCTGCTGCTGCCCGCTTGACCCACATGAGAAAGCTCTGGTCTTCAGGGCGCAAAGCATAACAGGACAGAACAAAAACAAAAAATGGATGGATGAGTGGATGAGAAATTCCTTTGTGTGCTTTTACCATCATTACTCTGATGTGTACCACCACGCAAACACACACACACACACACACACTTGTGTTTTCTCCATCTAGGGAAGCCTGCCATGGCAACGGAAGCTCCCTGTGTCTCCCAGAAGGCAGGCAGCTGAGGGCAACATGGCAGACTGTTGGCCCTTGTCTCTCCTCTAAAAACCAACAGTCGGCTTTTGTGTCTCTCTTTCACTCTGTGTGTTTTTGTGTGTGTGTGTGTGTGTGTGTGTGTGTGTGTGTGTGTGTGTGTGTGTGTGTGTGTGTGTGTGTGTGTGTGTGTGAAGGCGAAAACAGCCCCTGCTGGACAGAGCCACATCTCCTGCCCTGCTCTGGGAACAGGGCTGGCTGAGGCACACATGAGTAAATAGCTGTCTCATGATCAGTGGCCTAGGCAGGCAGGCAGGCTGTGCCGCATGGCCGCTGAGAGGTGAAGACTGGCCCATTGTTTGACCCAGCCATGATAACTCTGTGGTTAGACGAGGGGAAGAGAAGAGGGGGAAAACCTGGTGTCCAGTTGCTCTTGCCATGGGGATTCCAGAACTGCCTTCTGCTTGTTGTCTCTTCACAGCACAACCCCCCTCTCACTTTGTAACAAGAAACTACAAGGTGACTTTCAGAGGGGACTGGAGAGCAAGCGTATATATAGTATTCAGTTCAGGAACTATTTAGCGATGGCAAATGGAAAGTCACTGTGATGGGTGGAACCAAAAACCAGTTCTTTGTCAACTTCATGTGCTGGTGGTAGTGGTGTTGATGATGATTTGTCATTATGCAAGAGGTGGTAGGGAAGTTCTGTTTTTCACATCATCCGTCCTGTAGTCAGTTTAGGCAGCCCCACTCTGTGTGTGTGTGTGTGTGTGTGTGTGTGTGTGTGTGTGTGTGTGTGTGTGTGTGTGTACGCATGCTGAACCTGATGTGGCCGGTGTAATGCCCCAGGAAAGCTGGTTAGAATAAGCTCCTCCTTGAGCTGAGAGAGGAGTGGGAGTTGGATGAAGCTGCTGTAGCAGTAGGAGCGGCATCAAGATGAAAGAGAGACACTGGTTTTTGTCCAGACATGAGCTGGATTCCATCTGCCTGCTGATGTTGAGTTGTTTAATAAACTGGCCCATGAACTCCAAGTCTGCTCAGGTGGTCTTAAACATGAGATGTTTCTAGACCTATATTTTATCATTGTCATATCATATGACAAGTGTTGTATAAATTTGCTTTGTAAACTGAGACTAGCATGATACCAACACTCAGGAGAAGAGTATACGGTTTCTATTTATAATTTTAATGATTAGAGAACTGAATTACAGGACTGAAATATTGTCCTACATATTGTATTGAGGTGGTTTATGGGAATCATTTGTTTGAATTTTATTTTGTTGACATGATATGTGTGTTTACTGTTGGTTGAGATGGCTATCTGGTTGCACACCTGAGAATGACTAACATTCCTTTCTTGAAGTGTGAATCATTGGGTCAGCAACTAGGCTTCCTGAAAAGTTGTGGTTTCTCAGGTGTGATAAGCGTGAGTACTTTCCATTGAAACCTTTCCATAATATAGATACTATACATGTACATGGCAAGGGAGGTGAGATTTTCTTTCTTTCTTTCTTTCTTATAAACCTCTCCCTGATGTTGAGTGGAATTGAAAGCCTTGTTCAAACTGTTTGTGATAAGGGCGTGTATTGCTGGGATAGGCTTTTATGACTGCTTAGGGTCTATGTGGTTTGTCAAGCATTATGCACTAATGCAACTGCTGTTCCATCCCTGCACTTGGCATCGCCTCGAAGCCGGCCCAGGAACAGAGAAGAGGCTTGTCTGTCTTGTTTCCTCCGAGACTCCGTGATCTATTTCTGTGCGCTGTGACTCATGTGATAGCTGGCCTGTCGAACACAAGAGCCAGTCAGCCCTGGCAGGGCTTTCTTGTGTGCTGCCATGCGCCAGCCCCTTTTGCTTTTCTCCAGGATCAGGTGTCAGTCAGATCTGCCAGAGGGATGGGCAGACAGATGGAGGGAGTGTGGGCAGGACAGGCATCAAGTAATGCCCACCATGTGCCCTCCCCTTGACTTGTCAGCTGTGCTGGCATCACATGGGTCCTGCCAGGCTGTGAGCTTTTCTTCCCAAACTATTGTTTAATCGTTCATAGTTGAGGTCCCACCGTTTTTTTTTTTTTGGTTGTTGTTTTTTTTTGGCTCATCCTGTTCTCAGTTGATAAGATCCTAAAATGGGGATATATGGGGATACATGTTGGGAAATGGGGGATATAGGATAAAGTCTTTCCTCATCCAATCTTTTTCTCATTGCTCTTTGCTTGCCTTTGTTTACAGATCAGACGTCTGGGAACAGCTCTTTAGACACATTGCTCGCACTGCTGCAGACCGAAGGAGCCAAGATTGAGGAGGAAACTGAGGTAATGAGTGAGTCTTTAAGTGGCACGCAGAGACCGAGAGAAAGAAGGAGACCACAGGGGTAGTCTGCAAAGGATGTGGCTGTGGTGTGTGCTTAGCTTTTTTTTGCTCTTTTCCTGTTTTCTGTCCCAGTGTTACTGTGGTTCAGATTCATGGCTGTCAGCTAATATCATTGTGCATCAGAAATGAGGCGGGAAAAGACTGCCAATTGTGGCTGTCTGAATGCAGGCTAAGTTTATCCTGTGTGTGTGTGTGCGTGCGTTTGTATATGTGTGGAACTGTAGAGTGCACTTCTTGTGTATTGATGTTATTTGCTTGTTATAACTTGTTATTGATTTGTTTAGTCTCTTCTTTTGTTGAGTCTCTTCTGTGTTCTTTTTTTTAGAATATGGCTGATTCTTTCTTGGATGGGAACATCGCTTTGGATGCCTTTATTGATGAATATCAGAGGAAAAGAAAGCTGGCCCATTTGCGGCGAGTGAAGATCGACAAGCTCCATGAGCTGGTTCTGAAGGGACCCTCGGTGCCCCTGCCCCCAGTCCCATCCGCTCGTCCCCCAGAGCTGCCAGCCAAACCCTCCCCCTTGCACAAGGAGCCCAGCTCCAGCAACAGCAGCTCCCCAGTACCCCAGCCCAGACGCGCCCCCCCACCTCCACCCCTAAGAACTCCTCCTGTCCCCCCCACCACAGCCGCCGCCCAGCCTGCCCCAGTGTTCTCCTACCCCATGCCTTCCTACCCCGCACCCTCCTACCCACCCGTTCCCCCTAGAGTGGGTCAGCCTGCACCCAGCTTTAATCAGGGTTACCCCCAGCATGCCTTCATGCCCCAGTACCCGCCTGCACTGCCACAGAGGCCTCCACCCCGCATGGCTCCACACCCTGGATTCATGATACAGTGACAGGCCACTGATTCTTTTCACCAGGAAAGATGATGCGAGCACATGTGGATAAACACTCTGTTGCCTTTTTTTTATTCTGTCTCACTCTCTGTTTGAGGTCTGTTATTACTGCACCTCTGCAAATATCGTTGCATATCCAGTCTGTGAGCGGAATCAGCTGACATTGGATGGCATGAATATGCACAAGACGGACAGAAGAGAAAATATCCAAACCACAAATTTGCTATTGCAGCTTTGTGTTTTTCCTTTCACCTGTTAGTTCCAACTCGGACTCATCTGTTATTACTACCAAAAAACAAAACAAAACAAAAAAAACAAACAAACAAATAGATTGCCTCACCCAATGCTCAGCAAGAACGTTTTATTGAATCAAGGGGCAGCTGGACTAGCCAATTACCCAGCCTGTTCATATTATAGACAGTGCCCTTCAGATTCCGAACATATCTTGGCTTCTATGACAAGCGCTTGTTGTTTTTAACGTGATGGAGTTTGAAGTAGGGTAACTTCTCTAGAGCATTTCAAATCTGAGCAGCGTTTTCATTTGTGAAATGTGAAAAGCCTATGCACAAAGGCAAAGACTGCACTGCTTTTTGGTAAGGAGGAAAAGCCAACAAAAAGTTGAAAAAACAAACAAACACATTTTAGCTTCACATGTACATAGCCTACACAGGAACAACCTGGACACAGACATATTTCCTATGTTTTTTTGTTTTTTTTGTTTGTTTGTTTGTTTTTACAACTGGATTTAATTCTTCAAACTGTTAAGGTGATGCATGTTTGAATGGTAAGTGACAGTAAAGTGTGCCACTGGGCAACTTCGCTAAGGGCTCTGCAGCAACAGGTAATCCAGCACGAAAGCCTGTAGATTAGTGACAGTGTTGTTGCTGCTTGAAATGACTCAGGGCAGGAACACATTTGTGTGTGTGTGTGTGTGTGTGTGTGTGTGTGTGTGTGTGTGAGTGAGCGAGGGGGTGCGCATGTGGGCCGTGTGTGCTGGCACTGTCTTTGCCATCTGTGTATGTACACTGAATCTTTAACCATCAATTAAAATAACCTGTTATCTGGAGACCACATCTTCTAACAAATATTGTATCATCACATCTCTAGATATTTTTTTTTCTGCTGGTTTATTACCACTGATCAACTCTCAGAGATGAACACCTAAAACCTCATTTTGTCATTTATAAGTGTGTAATGTAGGCTATACCGCATGGTTTAAATACAGTCTATCCATGCTTCCATTAGTAAAGTTAAATATACCAGTAATCACACCGGATGAGTATACAATCATCTGAATCATTTCAAATTTTAAGACCGTTTGCCTGGCTGGTACTCCTATCTATCCTAGACAATGCCTTTTTATGTCACACCTGTCACTCAAAAGCTGTCCCCCGGCTAGTACTCCCCAACTACTTATTGGGTACATACCAGGCTTCACATGTAATTTGTTATGACAGTAAAACAGGGATATAATGAAGTCTGCTTGCATGTACCCTGTCGTCATGAATGAAATGACTGCTCAGACAGGCTTGGCAGGATTGGACTTTTGAGGAGAGCATAGTTTGGCTCTTTGTAAGTGTATGGTGGTGTTTCAGTGGTTGTGAATGCAAATCAAATTTTGCATGTTTAAAAATAATGGTAAGGTTTTTTTTTTTTGTTTGTTTTTTTCTTTAATGCACTTTGATGAGGGGCAGTGTTGTGAGATGTACTGTATGTTTGTGTGTGTTAAGTAATTTGAAAACTGAAACCTTTTACAGTAGGACTACCCCGAAGTCTGTTTCCCAAAAACATAGTTGCTAACCAGTTAGCATCTTAGTTGGCAATGGGAAATTGCATTGCAACCAACAAAGTTGCTAACTATGCTTCTGGGAAACAGTCCCCTGGATCAGCATTTACTGCTCCATTGATTTGTTATTGTGTTCATTATTTACTGGTTTTCATCATATTGGCCATTGTTTTGGCCCTCCTGGAAGGAAAATCTTTTGAGACTGCTAATTAATATTTTATGTGGCCCCTCAGTTTGTTAAATGCATAAACTGATATTTTCAGGTAGCCAATATGTTTATTTTTCTAGTGGTTGGTGGAATTGCTTCGTTCAGTTTTGAGTTAATTAGAAAATAAAATAGTCCCCCACTCCATACATTTTCTATTCATATTATTTATTTTTGCATTATTTTTCATGCATATATGAATACATAATGTGATTTTTTTAATTTTTTTTCTGGTTTGGCCTTCTGTACCTATGACTCAGACCTATGTAAACTGTTGAGAATAGCTTCACCTAACTAGACCTAGCCTATTTGAACATTTTCATATTTAAGTTTGCTAACATAGCATAGAAGGATTTCCATTAGGCCTATAAAATGCCACTGCTTCAGCTTCACATAAGGTAGGAGCTATTTCTTTTGTCCACAGCTATTTCTGACTTGACAACTCAGTAGACTTCTCGGAGTAAAACCACTGTAAAGCAAGCCACAATCCTTCACTACACAGGTTTAGCCGTGTCTTTACTGGTACAACACTGACACCTACTGCTTGCCTTTAGTATGTGCACTGTCAACTTTAATTAAATTGTCCCTGAAATAAACTACAAATAGCAGCCTTACTTCAATAGGTTATCCAAACACATGCATGGTCGTTTTTTATATCAGCAAAACAGATAAGAGAAAGGTCAAAAGTATAATCGGTGGTGGTCAATTGAAGAAAGGTCTTTGATGTAGGCCTATGAAAACGGTTATAAAGCCCCGATAGAAAGTTTAATATCCTCAATGTAGACTGTTTTTTTTTATTTTTTTTTATCCGTTTTATAACTCAAGGAAAATATTACCACTAATATGTGCATTTTAACTACACTGGGATGCATAATACAACTAGGCTACATGCTGAGACTTTGCACAAGGCAATGGAAATAAAATGATCCACAAGACAATAAGCTCTAAATCTAAACTATGTTCTCTGTGTATTGTTCATACGGCAATTAGTTTGGGGCATCAATTCCGCCATATTGCAGGAAATCTGTGGTTTTAGGATTACAGTTTAATCTGGAATAACAAGCAAAGTGTGTGTAGGCTATGTGTAAAGGCTGAAGTGGCCATATGGTTAGTTGGAGGCGGGGAGAGAAGAAAGCAGTCTTGGGCAAAAAGCAGGACCTAAGCCCAAGAAAAGAGCTCAGTCAGTAGCTAGTAAATAAAGACGTGCAGATATTGTTTAGCCAAATCAGGGTTTGTAGATAGGCAACATTAGCCTGCTAACGCTAGATGACATTCTGACTCTGAAAAGTGGAAAATCGGATTAACATTCAAGACTGCGCACCTAGCCTAATCATCTTGTCAACTGGCTGGGTGAACGTTACTTCTCTCATAGTAGAAATTGCCTAGTTGTTAACAGTTAGGTTGATACATGCATAACATTACTTACAAATCCACGTTTTTTGTTAGTCTTCGTTGATTTGTGTATTTTAACTTTAGAAGCAATTTAAATGCGATGAAGAGGCGGTGAAATTTATTTACCTGTAATTCTGGTGGTTGAACTGTCAGTCTGAGGCTGCGAGCTGAGTAACGTTAACGTTATTTCAGTGAGCTTCAGAGGACAGTGTCGACTCTCTTCTGGATATTATCGATTGGGGATTTTATTTGGTGGCTACATCGACATTTTAACCATGCCGAGTAACTGTGTCATTTCTGAACTTTCTAATTGTATCGGTTGTCTTGATTAGCTGCGAAGGTTAGGGCAACGTTAGATATTAACACGAGCTAGCTAGGCTAGTTGGGTTAGAAATTGTAGTAATAGCATTGTAGTTAGAAGTGCCATTAACAGGTTTAGTTGGTTGCAAACAGTTCTTTTAACGGTACTGGAGATAATAACATAAAGTAGCAGTGCAGTTAGGTGGATCATTGAAAAAGATTAAAAACTTCACTCATCGGCTTGTTTGACCTGGTCAAACGAGAATGTCGGGGAAAGACCAAAAAGAAAAACAGTCTACCACTGAGCGGCTCATCAAAAGTAAGTTGGACCAACATTATTTTTATAACGTGATCAGTGCGACAGCCTGTCAACCTCTAGACAGCAAATTGTTAGAGCTCTGTTAGAATGATAACGTTAACTATTCAGCTGGACATCAAATATTTCTGCTAATTTATCCTAACAAAAGCTTTTGATACCAATTCATCATATAATTATAACAACAGTGACTTTATCTTTGTATTATATTAAACTGGTAAATTTTGAGTTCAAGAACTACAAAGATGCTATGTTCTGTGAGTTGGGGCAGCAGTATGCACAGTTAGCTAAGTTAACGTTAGCGCCTACCACAACAATTTAATTAGGCTGTAACGTCAGCTAGCTAACTAAGCTAATTTTGGTGTACGTTATTGTTTCTAACAAGTCATTTTTCCGAAACTGCTGGCCCTCCTTAGAAAACTAGTTAACTTTCTCAGCAAGCAACAATAATACTAGAAGTAATGTTGGAGTTAACACTTAGTTGTCAACTTGTTGAATCATTTTCGTGGGCGTGGGTGTAACATGAAAGAACCACTGTTGACGTTATAGTAATTTAATAAAAACCTTAATAACATTGTAATTAGCAAGTTATTCAATGAATGTAACCTGTAATAGTCGGCAAGGACCTTTACAATGCATTTAAGCTAACGTTATATTGATAGGTTGTTCTTAAGTTTGCAATTGTTTTGGTATTTCGACTTCGACGAAATCTTCAACAGTAGGGTTAACTTCACGAGGTCTTTGAATTCACCCTCTCGATAAACATTTGATGAAATGTTACAATATGCAATCATTTTGCCATGTATGGGATTCTTCATCTACTTTGAATTTTATAGCGAACTGACATACGCTGTGCGCATTATTCGCCCAGTTTTACTGGACAACGAAGTAGCTATTGGAGGATGGTCTTGCAAACAGGCTATTTGTTTCCACTTTCAACTGTGCTGCCTTGCCAGGTCCGTTTAGTCAACGACTTGACAAAATGGTCAGGTTTAATGTTCATTTCCTTACAATGAAGCATTTCAGTCAAATGTTCACCATATTGTGAAAAGTGAAAACAAAGAATGCTGTGACTGGGGATTATGACAAGGGGACGCCATACCCTTCTCTGCTGGCATGATCAGTGGTCATAGCTACTGCCTTCAGCCTCCTTGCCTCATATTTGATGGCTGTTGTTTTGGAGCTTGGCTGTGTGACATCAGGTTCATATGGAGGCGTGTGACCTTTGGCCATGGATCAACAGAGCAGAGATTGAGGGCAATCAGTATTTCTGTGCCCTTTTTCTTTGCACTCATAACTGATTGGGGTAAATTCTCTGGCTTTTGTCGGTAACATAGACAAGTTTGATAGTCCTGCAGGTTTGATAGTCCTGCATCACAAGAATTCCTGTACCTTTCCAAATAATTGAAGAATAGGCCCACCACACTATACTTTTTCTGACACTAGAGCAGATGTCGGGTTCAGAGAGATGTTATGTCTTGTTAGCCTAATTAGAATTTTCCCTGCATGAAAGCAACAAACCAACAGTTGTTTTATCTTTAATGTCTTGCAACTGGATTGGTGCTGGTTTGTATTTCACATCATTACCGGTATTATGAATTTACATAATTTGACATTGGTTGATGGACTGCAGTTTGGCTTGGGCTTTCATAGCTGGAATTCAGAGTTAGGCCTATTGAACTGCAGCCTATTTAAATACATTATTATAGCTTCTGGCTTGAATGCACAGTATACCATGGACTACCTAAGTCATTCACAAAATATTGTTTGATGCAGAATTTACATCAAAGTCAAGATTTCTGTGCATTTGATTTTGTTCAGTGACACCTAGGCTAAAGGCAAACCTTTATATTAACTAGGCTAGTGTGTTTATAGGCCCATGGTCTTGATTATGGATTTGCCAGAATTTAGAGGACTGCCTCATCAACACCTAAAACATGCTGCTGTATCCCTTATCACATTCCTTCTCACTTTCTCTCCTAATAGTAGTGGTGTAGTCTCTGTGAATTGATTGTTCTCAGATTATAGGCTAGACCTACTTTTGTTCTTTTCCCATTATTAATTGATCAGCCAGCATATATCACTGATTTTTTAAGAGTTTCTGTAAAATGCAGCTGTTTTAAACCTGCTGCAAGGCTGACCTAACTACCTTGTGTGCATTTTTGACTAGGCATTTGCATGCTCCCTTTTAATTGAAGGCAAACATGGTGCATTCATTGGTGCTTGGATGAACCTTTGCGATAGTTGTGGATTGCTTTAAGTTATCAGGAAAACTGCGCGGGAACTTAGCGACAATGGTTTGATGTCATTTTCAGTGCTGAAATGACAAAACTGGTTTGGCTGAAATAGGATGCCATATACCATTTTAACCTAAGTTCTCAAGTGTGTCCCATGCATAGATGGATAGTGGTAGGGGTTGGCTTTCAAAACCTAATCACAAGCTTTTTTTTTTTGCTTTTGCTGTTGCAGCATGTTGCCTCGATTCTTATTCCCATGCAGTCTTAAATTCAAGGCTAGTGCTATGGGTAGGCTAATGGGTATAGACCAATTCAGTGCATCAGTGACTGTTGCTGAATGTCAATGAAGTTAACATGAACGCCAATGAAGCTGCAAGATGAACAGAACCCTGACTTGACCCTATAGCAATGGGCTAATGAGTGATTGATAGCAAGAGTTTACTCTAGGACCTTTCTTACCATGACTAATACAGGGATTCTAAAAAGCACCTGATGACTGCGAAGGCACAAGCCCTCCTTTGTCGGCACAGAGCAGGTTATGGATTTATGACTCATGTCAGTGTGTGCAACCTGGACGCAAACTGTAATTCCATTCATTACTCACATAGTTCATGAGGCAACCTGGATTTACTATTGAAAGGAAATGAGTGCTATTGGTATTAAATCTTTATTCAAGTTGGGACATTTAGGCCTATGTGGTGTTCTGCCAGAAATCGTTTAAATCGTTTCAGGAACTGTCATTAGGCCTAACTCTCTGTGCTATTAGTCCATTTGATATGTCCATGCGGTTTTACCATAGTAATAACTGGCCTACAACTTAGGAAGGAGCATTCCATGACAAATGGCAAATTACTTTTTAGAAACATTTTCTGATTTTGAAGTACATAGATAAACAGGTAAAATAAATAGGCTAATATATTTGTGAAGGATGCTTTGAGTAATTTAATCACTCTGGTTTTGAGAACTGTAAATGTGCTACTGTAGATTAGGTCATGTCTTTTGAAGCCAAGGCCTTTTGTAATGATGGGTGCAAAGTCATGCTGAAGCAACTTAGCCTAGGTCTACAGCACATTTGTAGGGATTGCCATTCTTTGCAGAGAACACTGCATTCGACCGTCAGTAAGATCAGTTCCTGTAAAGCATTTTACACAATGTGGACACTTTAGGCTGCAGTTCAGAGTTCGAAGATGTGTGAATGCTTTTGGCGGCTTTCTGAATTGGACATGACATGTCATTCTCTTTTTTTAAGTTCTATCGATGTCTTGTGTTGTGTAGACATCAAACCACACCTGATTGTCAAAGTTTGGGAGCACCTTTTTTGACCAGCCTTTGTCTTCCGCTATCTGTCTCCAGCAAGGCCAGGATCTTATGTGCAGCGGGGTGAGGCCCTTAAATAAACAGACCCTGAACCTGGAATCCCCAGCTAATAGAGGCTTTGCCTAATCTCTTCTTAGCACTCGTACACAGCTTACAGGCCCTTTCCCAGCCTACCTTGTGGACCCAGGGGTGCTTAGTGTTTATTTATACCACAGTTGTCAGAGCACGATGGCTTGTCCTGATGACAGTGTGGCCAAATTGGAGAGTAGATGTGCGCCCCCCCCAACCCCCACCCCTCCTCAACTCCCACCTCGTCCACCCCTCAACCCTAGCTGTGCAAGAAGTGCAAGGTGTTCTTCATTGCAAGGTGTGCTTGTTTTGCTAACCTATACAAACAGGTGTGCTCACTGGACATGCATACTGTCAGTCTTTGCACTTTACTGTTGGATTAGCCCATACTGCAGACGTGCAGGAGATGTACGTCAGATCATAACACCTTTAACATCCTCCTTCCAACTTTCACTGAAGATGTTCTCTCACTGCACTGCTCCATGCATGTCTGCACTACACCAGTCCAGTGCTATTATGACTCACAAGAATCTAAAGAGGAATTTTGTCTGAGAGACCGAGCCACTCTTGAGCTACCAAATATTTCTGGCTTTCCATAATTACTGAGGTCTGAGTTATGATCGTTCATGTACAATAATATGCACTCCTTCCCACGTCATGGCTGCAGTCTCCTCTAGGCTATTTCTTTCGCTTCTTTCTTTTCAAATAGCTGCACATTTGGAAGGAAGATCAATTGCAAAGGAAAATCAATTTCTAACAAAATAAGCCTGGTATATGATGGGAAACTGATAAGAGTGGTCTCCTATGTCAAGAATGTAAGGACATTCTAGGTCTTTTGACTCATTCTATCAAAGTGCTTTCATAGTTGAAACCGTGGGTAGCTGACAGGCAAAGGAGTATCTCACTCTGTCAGAAATCTGGTTTCAGAAACACTCTGAAAAGGGAATTGTAGCAGTTCTGACCAAAGCAAGCTTGCATACTTGGCTGCCCCTCCATTTCAAATGTTAATAATTTTGTTCCCAGTGAGTATTTTAAGACCAGCGGGACTCAAAACCCCAGTCTCCCCACAGTGATTTGACATAGCTGCAGGGTGTGCCCCTGTGGACAGGATCGTCTTGTAGGCTATGTGTGCTGGACTTTGGCCCAAATGCTACTAGCAGTAGGCACTCCCACAAGGCAGTGAGCTGGCATGGAGCAATGCGAGGAAATGTTTCAGGAATTTTCATGGTTGGGATGGCTCTTATCATTGGGAAAATCTCTGGCCCGTATTTATAAAGAGCATTTGGGAATATTTAATGCACCACAGACTTATTTTTTTTCCATGGAATGTTCAGCAACTCTTGAATGGAAGCAGACATGCATGCCTTCCCCTTATATTTCTTTTTCCTGGTGACTGCACATCTCTACACTCTGTCTGTTGCTGGTCCGTTGTTGGCATTGACATTGTAGTCAAGTCAAATTTAGTCAAATTTATTATCCCACAAGGTACATTGAGTTGGAGTCCGTATTAAAAAAAAAACCAACCAAAAAAAACAAAAACCAAACACAACAAGTTGCATAAGACATTGTTCATAATTACCAACAGTTAGGCAATGACCAAGATATAACACAACACAGTAGTTTCACTAAAAACATTAACATGATGATTTATATGTGTCTTGTGTGGTTAGGCGCTGGCACATTGGTAAATCTCTGTTAGAAACAATCTTTTTATCCAAAGTCATCCTGATGAATCGTCTCTGTAGGAAGCCGCAACAATGGGCACAGTTGTCTGAGCCACACTGGGCGTTGTATGTATGAAGTTAGCCAGTGCAACAAAGCATCAGAGTGTGTCCGTCCTTGATGGTGTGCCGGAAAAGAGAAAGCCGGTGCAGGCTAAGCCTCTGAGGATGCGTCTAGCCAAACTTGTGGGCTCCGATCTGCATCTGATCAGCCGGGGCTGTGCTGTGCTGGGCTGCAAGTGTCTGGCTGGCTTTATTCTCAGCCGGTCGCTGGCATGCAAATGAACCCGGAGGAGCTCTCTGCCTTTGTGATGGTCTGATGTATGCAGTCAGCGTGGGGGGGTGGGGAGGGGTGAGGGGAAGGTAGAGAGTCTTGGCAGGCGTTTTGTTTATTTATTTAATTTGTCTTTGAAACACCTTAATAGCCTCCGTTGGGCACCCTGTACTCTTGCGTCGGACCGGGAGAACAATGGCTGTTGGAGATTTCAGACAGATTCAAAGAAAGTTTAGCACAGTTATGATGATTAAAAGGCCTCACCCATAATGCCCTTCAAAGAGAATGAGTAAGCCTATTCCCAGTGTTTTTTTTTCCTCCAGTGATTTGTCCTGTCTGTGTTTTTTCTAGGACAATTATACAAACAATGGTGTAAAAGTCAAGCAAGACAACTATTCTGCCACCATTGTTGTGTAGCCTATTTTTTTGTGTTAAATTCTATGCTGCTTCCCTGTTTCTTAAGCCAGAAGGTCATCCTCTTGGACTTAAGGTTTTATAGTCTACCCTGGTCCAGCGTTTCTCTGGTTCTTGTGCAGCCAAATACCTTTTGATGTGTTTGCCACCAGAGCATTAACCTAGTGAGAGACGTGAGTGACGTGTTGTGGTGTGTGTTGACAGAAAACTGACAGTAGCTTTCCCCCTCCTCTGCCTTGAGAAGGTTAGATTACTGGGTAGTTCAGATCAGGTGAGGGATTACTGCATGGTGGCTTTGAAACCCTTGCTTACTGTACCCTAGCACCACAGCAGCTGACCAATGTCAACAAATAATCATAAAGCCAGTAGGGACTAGAGAAACAACAGCAATTAGCCTTAATAAGCCTTGCTCACTGGATTAGTGGCTGTGTCACAGAGCTGATGGAATAATTATTACAAATTATATTGGCCTCGTATTCCTCAGTAATGCAACACTACTGATGCTATTTTTGTCGCCTTTTTATTTCTACTGAATGCCTTGTTTGAACAGTGAAACTGTTAAAAAAAAAAAAAAAAAACCTGTTGCACACAATACACATGTATGCAGAATGCCACCGACGACTGTCTAACAGTTTGCTGTTGCCTTCCTCCCCAGCGGTGCCACTGCCTCCCCACCAGAGACTGACGCTGAAGGAACTGTATGTGGACGGCAAGCCCAACCCAGAGCTCTTGAGGAGCCACCTGGTAAAAGAGGGCCGCTTGGAGGAGGAGGTGGCCCTGCGCATCATCAACGACGGTGCCAACGTCCTACGGCAGGAGAAATGCATGCTGGAGGTGGAAGCGCCCATCACAGGTTCGCACATCAAATACACACACACCCACTTTGAGGAAGCCATATTGGTTTCTGGGGAGATGGCAATCAGGAGCCCTGATGAGTGTCAGAGACACACACAC
>JAODXP020000019.1:12806790-12819290 GCA_027497455.2 Sardinella longiceps
ACAAACACACAGGCAACACCTAGCGTACTGACATCCCAGCTTAGTGCCACGCTAGGCCTCCAGCTTTCAGTGTCAGCATTACCCAGCCCACCCACAGAGTGTTAGTGAGTGTTACAAGACTGGCTAGCTGTCTTGAGAATCTGACTGGCTAGCTGTCTTGAGAATCTGAAAGCTCCATTCTCATAGGCTGATCACTGAGCCATAAATAGATGAAAGGATAAGACATAGTTTATACATTACCAAAGATGTTACAAAAAATGAGAGTGCAATTACAGTATATGACACAAGGCCATTATTTATCAAGTGAGATAGTAGTTAAATATGTTGATATGTGAAGTTGTTTAAATGGTCTTGAAACAACAGGGTCTGCCAAGAATTAGGCTAGTCATTTTGCAAAAAATACTGCGCATCTAAAATAGCCTTAAGAAGATTGCCATGTGAGATTGCAGTCTCTTTTTCTTGTCAGCCAGTTGAGCAGATTTATTTTGTGTATGTAGTTCCTAAAGCTGAATCACATGAATCACCTGTTGCTTACACAATAGTAGGTTTAGGCACACTTAGCCTGGCTTTCAGTGGCTGCTTGACCTGCATGTAACGGTTTAAGAAAATGAGACCAGAGACAGAGCTAGATGTTGCTTGCGGTTAAATCTCATGAGGAATTAAAATGGTCTTTTAAACACAAGAAATGCTGGTTTAGGTGAAGTATTTGGTTAACAGTTCCAGTCTGAGAGATTTCATAAAGATATAATTGTGTCCTGGATGAGGAAAATGCAAAGCAAAACAAAAGCAGTGTTTTTGTGAAAAATACAAACATTGTGCAGTTAAGTTGTTGAATCCTGACCAACCAGTTTTCCGTACCCGCCGCCACACATAATCGTTACGTGCACATTCACACACACACTACAGTCCTGTGACTAACTGACATGGAGGACTAACTGTTGGCAGTTGCCAGTATGGCAGCGCTGGTGTTTATACAGAGCCTGTGTCTGTACCACACTCCATGCCACCTGTGTTTACATGCGATGACAGATAACTGCTCCTGCAGATGCTAAGGTGGCCGTCAGCCACCGCTGTCACACTTCTGGAATGATGGCATGGCCTGGCTTGGGGTGCATGAGCTGACTAGGCTTCCGAGGAGTGTGTCCTGTTGTCTTGTATGGTTTTAGTTCAGGTATATTTGTTTATAGAATTTGTACTGGTTCTCATTCAGGGTTAGCCGTTCTCATCTGGATTCAGTCAGCTGTTGCTGGAATAGTTTGGTGGTGTGACTAGTTAGTTGACCTCAATTCAGGTTAACAGCAGAGAAATATGGCTTTAGATGCTGGAAAAAAAACCCAGCATAAAACATGTTCATTATCTTGTTTTTTACAAGCATCTCACACATCATTTCTTTTTTTTTGTCTTTCCAGTATGTGGCGATGTCCACGGACAGTTTTTCGACCTCATGAAGCTCTTTGAAGTGGGCGGCTCGCCCGACAACACACGCTATCTCTTCCTGGGAGACTACGTAGACCGGGGTTACTTCAGTATTGAGGTGAGTGCTAATTGTTCTCTTAGGACTTGTCTGGGCTTCTTACCAGTCTTTGTTGATGTGGTTCACTGCACCTTCACCGGCGACTGTATGTACTGTATAGGCCTATATGATGCCCAGTGATGGAGGCAGTGGGGTAGAGATTGCAGTGGCACAGGGTGGTATGATGGGGTAGAGGGTTTAAGAAAAAAAGAGCTGATCCAGGGATTGTGCTGCTGACAGCATACCTGGGCTCACTTTGTGACTGTCACCTTTGAGGGCAGAGACCTTGAGGGCGGAGACCTGATGATGTGTTGCAGTGAGTGCAACCAGTTACAGGAACGACGTGCTAGCCTTGTGTAGATGCTCATTGATTGCTGGTTCTCTTCTCTTCTTCTTCTTCTCTGAGCCCCTTCCCTCCCCCCTCTCTCTCTCTCTCTCTCTCTCTCTCTCTCTCTCTCTCCTTCCCTCTCTCCCTCTCTTTCTCTTGCCTTACCTCATCTTATCTACTCTGTAGCTTCATTGTCTCTTTGTTTCTTGCTGCTTTTCTGTCCTAATTTCTCTATTCTGTCTTTCTCTCCCTGTTGCCTTCAAGCCTGTTAAAGTAACTTTGTTTGCTAATGCCCCCTCTAATGCTGTGGTTCTCAAAGTGTGTTCCGCAAGCAAGCGCAAGTGGTCTGAGAGAGGATTTCCAAAAAAATATGTCTGTTTCTTAGTAACATTATTTTGTGGCAAAATATGAGGTGTACAGTGTCCACTGAATGCTATGATGCAGGCCTGTAAGTTTTAAGTGCATAGAAATGACTATTTAGAATTGCCTATTCAAGGCTGCTGATTTGGTTAAAGGGTAAAGGGTAGCAGCTTGTCACTTGATAATGGGGCACAAGGGCAGATGGTCCCTGAAAAAAAAGAAATATTTTGGGCCATGTCAATTCTCAATTGCATAAAGTTAGAGCAGTTTTTGTTCATGCTCTTGTTCATGCAAAGCAAATTAGTCTACTTCCGGCAATTTTATAGCTCTTTTAGTTGCTCTTGGTGTGAACACAGTTAGGCCTCTCTGTTGGTGAGTTCATGTCCCCAGCAGGCTGTACTTCTACCCTGTTGCTCAGACATACTCTTTGCTCTGATGGGGTGTTTTAAGAAAAAGGAGAAAAAGGACAGCTTGGGTAGTTTAGTGCCTTTGCAACCTCCTGCGTCCTGGAAAAGGGGCAGTTCTGAGGAGCTCCATGGATCTGGCCCCATACTAGGCATCACAGCGACCTTTGAAGACGGAGAGAAAGGGGAACATGCGTGTTAGTGGGGAAAGGTCACGCATTAAAGCAGGAGTGTGGCAGACAGACAGACAGACACACTGCTGAAGCAGGATTGCAGGGGAAGGCATTCAGCTGATCAAGTGGTAAAACTAGCCTGCCAGTCCTAGCCTGAGTGTGTGTGTGTGTGTGTGTGTGAGTGAGTGCGTGTGTGTGTGCGCGTGCGTGTGTGTGTGTGTGTGTGTGTGTGTGTGTGTGTGTGTGTGTGTGCGCGCGTGCGTGTGTGTGTGTGTGTGTGTGTGTGTGTGTGTGTGTGTGTGTGTGTGAGTGTGTATGAGTGAGTGTGTGTGTGTGTGTGTGCGTGCGTGTGTGTGTGTGTGTGACGTGTGTGTGTGTGTGTGTGTGTGTGTGTGTGTGTGTGTGTGTGTGTGTGTGTGTGTGTGTGTGTGTGTGTGTGTGTGTGTTTTGATGTGCATGGCAGAGCACAAGGAGGCACATGCTCAGTTTGTTTGGGTATGAGTTGTGCAAAACCTGCCTGCATTTTGTTGCCATAGGCGATGGACTGTGAACAAATATGCTGATGCACTGCCCTTATAGAAAGGCCAATTTTTGCTGACCAGAGGGTCTGTGTGTTTGTATGGAGGTTGGAGTAATGATTGCTTGAGTTTTGCTAACTACAATGATAAACCCAGAAGCTGTTTGATAATGCAGGTCTGTTTAGACCCACAGGGCAAGCAGTTGGTTAATCATGCAGGGTTTGGTTGTTATCCTGCTTTCTTGTTATGAACTGCTTGATGGATCTTGATGATGCATTTTGTAGGCTAAACTGGCTAAGAATTGCTGTTATTTTGCCCTCTTGAAGCAGTGGACACATACATCCCTTTCCAAACCTTTTTCCTGAGTACGGCCAAGGGAGGCACAAATTCTTGATTACATCTTACTCCACATATTGAGCTGGTTTTGACTTTTGTCTAAGACAGTACCACCTCTGTCCTCCTTTTTCCCTCCTCCTTGTCTGCTGCCCCTCACCGCTCTCCACTGCCACAGGCTGCCTGTCCTTTTCTCTCACTCGGAAGGCTAGCCTGGCCTTTGTTGTGCCACCCACGCTCAAGGTTTCATGCAGCTGGAATGCACTAGAGAGAGAAGAACTGTTGATACTCCTCTCCTGCACGGCCCCATCCGCCTCCACTATTCCTCTTGCCTGTGTCTCCCTCCCTCCATTCCTCCCTCCATCTTTCCCTCCCTCCCTCCATCCGTCCTTCCTTTTTTTGTACTTTGTCAGCTTTCAATCAGAATGTTTCACGTGTGCGACTCATTATGTTTCCAGCTTAGACATAGCCACTCTCACTTCTCTTCTCTTTCACTTCTCCTCTTCTTCTCTTCTTCCTCCTCTGCTTCCTCCCATTTGTCTTTTTTTTCTCATGTCAATTTGAATGCTCACCTCACTTGCCGTCCTTGGTTACCTTGGAGCTGAGCTTCTTTGCACTGTAGTGTGATACCTGGCCATGGCCTCGCCTCCCGCATGTTGATGGATAGAAGAGAGATTGAGGAGAGAGACAAAAAAAGTGACAGACTCACTTCACAGTCCTCCCTATGGCCCGCCTCTCTCTCTCTCTCTCTCTCTCTCTCTTTGTATTGTTTGGATGTGTTCTGCACTGTAATAAAACATGCTTAAAATTTTCTCTTTATCTTGTCGGCCTGTAAATGTGGCGTTTGCAGAGATATGTCTGCTTATAGGAATTTGAGGGAAATTGCTTAGCTTTTCAGAAAGTGTAATGTGAATGTACTGTAATATTAATGTACTGTGTATTTCGTGGGGTATGCATGGAATGTGCATTACAGAGTGGACCTGAGTTGAAACAATATATCCAGGCATGACACACATTATATTCTACATAGATCATAGATTAGTGTACATCGGGGTCTGACAATGACAAAATCTAAGATCAAAATATTGACAACACACATGTTATCTCCCTGTTTCCCATTTCATCAGAAAGGGCTGCAACGAGCAACTCATTGCATTTTTAATTAATCCATCAACTAGCCTATCTTCTCAAAGTGATTAATTTCACATAAAATGTGCATCCTATAATGTGACATTTTTGATCAGTGACCCATTCCCATTACCTCCAGACGTTCTTTCAAATTTTTCGTTTCCAAAATGTTTAGTAGTCAGAGTAGAAAAAATCCAGAGAATATTTTAAGAAACTGGAATTAGAGATCATTTTCTCTTATCTGAAAAATAATTAATTAACATTGACTTGATCAATTAATTAATTAATTGTTGCAGCTCTAATCTGAAAGCTCTGATATGGTCTGTACCGTTGTGCCATCTGACATTCATTCTCTCTCTGTTTGTGTGTCCGTCTCTGCCTCTCCCTCCATATTGCCTACAGTGTGTGTTATACCTCTGGTCGCTCAAAATCAACCACCCCACAACCCTCTTCATGCTCAGGGGTAACCACGAGTGCCGGCACCTCACAGAGTACTTCACCTTCAAACAGGAATGTAAGTGCTGGACACACAAAGACACACAACCTTTTTCAGTGCATATTGCATTTTATCAAGAGTGGATTGGATTGGTAGCAATATGTTCAGTTAGCCTTGCTGTGTTTTTTTTTTGTGTGTGCGTGTGTGTGTCTGCGTGTGTCTGCGTGTGTGTGTGTGTGTGTGTGTGTGTGTGTGTGTGTGTGTGAGAGAGAGAGAGAAAGAGAGAGAGAGACAGATCCTGTGTTTGTGGTTGTCCTTAAAAGGGGTATGAGGATGTTACCCTCTAAACTGATTATATATTGGTCTGTTTGATGTCGAGAGGAGAAAGCTGTTTGTAATTTTTAAACTGATGCACAGAGACAGAAATGGTGCTTACTCTCAAGCTGCCTACGCTTATCTCACATCCTTAAAGTAAACTTATCACATGTCTGAAATCACACTGCTTCAGAAGCACAGTATTAAGTGTCTCACAGTGCTGTTTTGGGGGGCAGTGGTAGCATAGCAAGTACGGAATCTGGCTAGCAAGCTTATAGCTCGAAATATGGGGGTGTGAATCTGTTCAACCCGTGGTGCCTTAACTCTACATTACTCCAGGGAATAGTAGCTTTAAAGTAGGCTAATTGACAAATGTGAGTTTCTCTGGATAAATTACATACATGTAAATGTTAATGTTTGCTTGTGTGGCAGTATGTCCCTGTCTGGCCACAGGTTTGTTGTGTGTGTGTGTGGAGGGGGGGGGGGCACTGTACCACCTTGTAATAACCGTGTTCTATAAATGATAATTAAATAGCTTATTAACATCAGTAAGAAGTTAATTGGAAAGCTAGTGGTTTCAATCAGTAAGATGACTTCATTCCATAAAGTATTATTTAGCAGACAAACTGTAAACTAGCTGTTAACTTACTACATAATTAACTATGCTCTAAAAGTTCTGTTAATTACTGTTATCTAACTGTTAACTTATCTATTAACAGTTAAATAACTACTTAGTGATGTTAAAAATCTATTTGATAACCATTTATAGAGGATGGTTCTTATAAAGTACTACCAAAAAAAACTGCTCATGCAGTTGGGAGTGTCTAGACCTGACTAAACCTGACCTGACAAAAGACGAGCCTGCTGGACTTTCTAAATTGCTTCTACTGACAGACACCAAAAAATCTTTCATTTTCTTTGATCGACTGACTACACCAAGCAATCTTTCATCCCCACTTTTAGATTCATGATGAACAAGGAAAAACTAGCTGCTCCAACTGACCCAGTTCCCGGTAGGGTTCTAACCCAAGGATATATCCTGTCCTGTCACTCTTACGTGAACCTTGAATGGTGAAAGTGCAGCCATCCTAGCTGGAGGCTACAGAGATTTTAGTTTAGTTTAGTTTAGTTTAGTTTAGTTTAGTTTATTTAATTTCAGGGACCATGTACAAACGCATTAATCACAAGATTAGATACATTGCACCAGATTTAGCAAATTTGCTAGTTTCCATCTGCAGTCCCTGAGCAGGTAGGGATACTAAAATACATACTGTAGGCATGTAGGTAAAAAGCCCATTCACACTTCATTAACATTAGTGCAATCATTCATCAATAGCAAGAACAATCACACAGCCACAAGCATTCACCCATCCATACACAATCCCCCCTAGACACACACATGAGCCCCCCCATACACGCGCACACACACACACACACACACACACACACACACACACACACACACACACAGAGAGAGAGATCTCCATATTGATGGAGGGTGTACAGTAGTTAGTGTTGCTATGAGGTAATCTGAACTGTGAGAAGAACGTGAGAAGAGAATGTTGTTATGCTGTCAGACACATAATGCATCACCAGATATTTGAAAGCATCTTAAAACAACACTCAAGCGCAGGTCACGTTTAGTTTGGAGAGAGAGAGTAGGGCTCAAACACGTACTGTACACACACAACTGTCTCCACACAAAGAACACACCACTGTCACTGTGGTCGCTTCGGACCGCGCGCTCAGCCATTTAAAGAAACCTTCCACCACCAACACCAAGATGGTAGGAAGCGGTTTAACACCTTACGGCTCTTAGGGCATTGAGCTCTAACCCTAGCCTTAGCCCATCTGTCATGAGGCGTGTGCCTCCATGCTTACAGTATGCTTACGCCTCCCCCTGAGCTTGTCTTGCCTAACAATAGCTTCCTTTTTAACCACTCACACCTTACTGGCTTACTGGCCACTTCCAATGGTGTGCTGCGCTGGATATGGCCTCAGAAAATCTCCCATGGTGTGTGTGTGTGTGTGTGTGTGTGTGTGTGTGTGTGTGTGTGTGTGTGTGTGTGTGTGTGTGTGCGCTTGTGTGCGCTTGTGTGTGTGTGCTTGTGTGTGCGCTTGTGTGTGTGTGCTTGTGTGTGTGAGAGAGAGAATGTGTAAGACTGAACTAATAAGGCAGCGTGAATAGGTGTTGTGTAGACATGCAATCATGTGGTTATCATTTTTATGTCTTTTTCATTTTAAGAAAATGAAAGTCATATGCTTAAGAGTGTATGGCATGGTGAAGGATAATGCTTTGCTCTTCCTTGCTAGTAACATTTTTTTTCGTACAGCGTTAGGTACTTTAGGTTTGATGGTACATAATCAAATGAAAGTGGTTTGCACCTGTTCTTTCACAAGTCGCCCAGGTTATTCTCTCTTTTTGTTTGTGGTCTCGACACGAGACTGTAAACATAACAGCTTTTTCAGTTACCACAAACATATGGCTGAAAGGCCCCGGAGTTTTAAACAAAAGCCTCTTCACTTTCTATTTGATTCAATAAGAGAGCCCATCTATGTGCTATCGCTGCTGGAAGCGTGAATGTTTTGCTTTTGGATATGCGCATAACTGATGAGTTATGAGAGAGAGCTTTTAAAGCCCAATCTGGATAATGAGCAGTGTGAGCAGCGTGGCCCCGGTGCTGAGATCCCTGCCGCGCTATCAGCGGCTGAATGCACCGCTAAGAAGCCTAATGAAGAGCATTCATCAGGCTCATTTGAATTCAACTGCACAGGCCTCCCATGTTTACGCTCTGGCTTTTGTACCGCTACTTACCATATTGGACCAGTGGCAATTAAATCTTCACACGGCTGCTGCTGCAGCAGCACCAGCAGCTTCGTTTTTTTTTTCTTTTCTTTTTTTTTTCTCAGCTCGATGTGTGTGTCTTTCTGTGTGCGGCTGTATTTAGAAGAAACGTTTCGAGCTGTGAATAATATCGTATCCCATTGGCAGCGTCCGAAGTGTTTCAGGTGTAGCACTAAGCGTTAGCAGCTCTGAAAATAAACGGGACTCAAGCCTGCTGGAAAAGCCTGGCGTGGCTCGGTTAATTCATGTGTGAAGCTGCAGACAGGAACGCGGCGTGTCTGGCCGCGGAGAGTCTCCCTCTCGACATACACACAAACACATCACATGCACAGTTGCACACACACACACACACACACACACACACACACACACACACACACACACACACATGCTGGAAACGGTAGGGACTGAAGATATGCCTGGCACATACAGGAGAGTCCTCGGTTGTGTGTGTGTGTGTGTGTGTGTGTGTGTGTGTGTGTGTGTGTGTGTGTGTGTGATTTTGTGTGTGTGTGTGTGCTTGTGTGCATTCATGTTTAAAATTCCGTCCTCACACAAGGTTGTGTGAGTGTGTTGAACGTGAGGGAAGAGCTCATAAGTAATTCTGTGTGGTCCGCAGGCCAGTCTGTGCGGACCACTAAATCAATCAGCTCTGGCTGCCCTTCCACTCAAACCTTTAAAGAACAGATGAAATCACTTTCAAGATCATTTAACTGACTCAACCCAAAGGATTTATGAACTCAGAATAAGTGGAAGAAAGTGCCCCAAGTGTCGACTCCCTTGTTTGTATTCTATTTGTATTCCGTCGTCTTCCCTTCCAAAATGTATGCCAAGGTATGTATGCCACAGGTGATAAGCATCTCTTCCTCCAGATTTTGTATACCAAAAGGAAACTGTTTTGTCCACTTATCTGCAGGTAAAATCAAGTATTCAGAGCGAGTGTATGATGCCTGCATGGAGGCGTTTGACTGTCTGCCTCTGGCCGCTCTTCTTAACCAGCAGTTCCTTTGTGTCCACGGCGGCCTCTCCCCTGAAATCAACTGCTTAGACGATATTAGGAAAGTAAGTGACTGTGTTGATTGCTCAAAGCCAGTGTTATGAAACTGGTTGGAAATACCCTCTGTAACTTGGTGCATATGACATCAGTCTGGTCACTCCTAAATGTCAAAGATATTGTAGTCAGCATAGACACTTCACTGGTAGTTGTTTTTTGGGGGGACCATTTGACAGTACCTAAATGTAAAATAATCACAGTGGAGTGAGTTACTGAAAACATGTGCGCTTTTGTTGTGGTCATTTAACAGTTAGACAGATTTAAGGAGCCTCCAGCATTCGGGCCCATGTGTGACCTCATCTGGGCAGACCCTGGTGAGGACTATGGCAGTGAGAAGACCGCAGAGCACTTCAATCACAACTCGGTGCGAGGTTGCTCCTACTTTTTCAGGTAACTACCACACACACACACTCACACACACACACACACACACCCTCCCCCTCCCCCCCTCTCACAAGGACCTTGTGTGTACATATCATCACCACGTGGTTGCCCTTGTGTCAGCTTGTCGAGACGCCGATCAATTTCGGCACACTGGTTTCCCATGTTTTTATTCTCCTCCCTTGTCTCCATTGCATTAATACATCCGTTCAGGCAGGACGTTTGGCCAGATGGGGCACTCTGGGCCAGACTAAAAATACCACTCTGACCGTTACATTTTGGGAATGAGGATCTTTCACATTCCTGTGTGCATCTGCCCAACAGTGTGTTGGTCTCTGGTCCAACATTACCCCTTGCCTTGGCTTAGTCCACTGCCATGAATTCTCTCTACTCTTAACCCAAACACATGTGCTGGTTCAATCCCCCGAGTAGTTTCTCAGGAGAGATGGGAGCGTTTTCAAGGTCATCCCAGTATAAGCTGCAGTGTGAGGTCTGTGCCCGTAAGTCATAAAGTGTTAGGCTGGCGGTTTTCGATTGTAGGCTATACTTCTGCATTGGCACAAGTCAAACATTTGTTGAAAGAAACAATTAGGTGTGTAGCAGCATTGTCAAGTTTGTCCGTTCTTCTTACATTGAAAGTCGTTGGGCTGAAAGCAAGAAGAAGGGCCTACAGTATGTTTGAGTCGTGCTCATACAGACATACAACATACAATCTAAGTCCGCCGGAAGTATCCTGTGCCGAAAACAGCACCTCACGAGGGGAGGAAATTGTTAGGATTTAATCACTATTGATGCCATTGTCAATCTATCTTGTTGTCCCAATTCTTTATCAATGCTCTTATCCTTACAATTCCTTACAGTAGAGGTAATCTACCGGTACACAGCTTTGTAGTATCACTACAGCATTACTGCAGTGGTTGGTTGCAACAGCTCATTAGAATGAGTTAACTCATGTACAACTGTGTTGTTTATTTCACTTCTACCAGTTGCCAATTGCCTATGACCTCAAAAACATGGCGACATTGATAAGAGTAACTAATAAAGCCAGAAGCACATGGCTCCATTAGATTCAAGCAATAGATTCTTGGTTGTACTTGATATCTGGTTCTCGATTCCCTCGCTTTGGACAACCAGTCCAGCACAGAATTTGACCTTTGAGGGCTACGTGATGATGATGATGATGATGATGATGATACTGATTTTCAGCCCATTTGTTAACTTTATCTTGCAGCTATGCGGCAGTATGCGATTTCCTGACAAACAATAATTTGTTGTCAGTAATAAGAGCACATGAAGCACAGGATGCAGGGTAAGTGTGTGATAGTGTTTTCTCTCTCTGTTTTTCTCTTCTGCAGTGAACATTCACGCACTGTTACACACACACACACATACACACACACACACACACACACACACACACACAGTGGCACTTGCACACAGACACACATACATACACACACAAACACACACACACACATACACACTTCACTGACTCACTGACAATGATTTGAGCTCAAGAAGTCCCAGAAAATGGGACACACTTTGGGGCAGACTTCTACGTGTTTATAAGAGTGCTTTTTTACCTTGTATTTTTGCCTCCTCAGGTACAGAATGTACAGAAAAAGCCAGACGACGGGCTTCCCCTCACTAATCACCATTTTCTCTGCACCAAACTACCTTGACGTCTATAACAATAAAGGTGAGCTCGGATCAGGTACCGCACAGTGAACGAGGCAAGCAGCCTTGAATGTACTGTACAGTAAGTCTGCGTCATCTTACTGTGTCCCTTTCTCTTTGTCTGACCACAGCTGCTGTATTGAAATATGAGAACAACGTGATGAATATCCGACAGTTCAACTGCTCGCCCCACCCGTACTGGCTGCCCAACTTCATGGATGTCTTCACGTGGTCTCTGCCTTTTGTCGGAGAGAAAGGTGGGAGAGGCCTTATCTTTGTCTATGGTGGGATGAACATAAAAATACTTTAACTGCTTAGTTCACTGATTCAGTGGTAACAGTTTCAGACAGTTATTTGAATTGCAATGAAGCAATGAACTTGGAGATACTTAGTGTAACTTAAGTATCACTTAAGTAAACAAAAGGCTGAAAGTTGCTAAGAGAGTTGGGTAAAGCTTGCGCCGAGAGGTGGAAAAAAACGGCCTCCAGATTGTGTGTGGGGGTTTGTTTTGAGCGCAGCCTGAAGGCTTGAGAAGAGGTGAGGATTTACTGTGACGGTCTTGTCTTGTGTTTGTCCCGACCCGCTCAGTAACGGAGATGCTGGTGAATGTGTTAAACATCTGCTCCGATGACGAGCTCATGACTGAGGGACATGATGACCTCTGCGAAGGTAAGCCTCACCTCCGCCTACGCCAGCTCCAACACACAGATGTGTCTCTGTCACACACACACACACACACACACACACACTTGTATGCAAGGCTATACACTTTTGATACACACCCATCCTCCCACATATTCCTCTTGTACAGATTCTCTGCAACCCAACATATTCCCTCATCATCTCCGTCACCCTGGGTTTCCTCACTCCACACACACACACACACACACACACACACACACACACACACACACACACACACACACACACACACATTCCAGGAGGAGATGGGCAGATGCAATCCCTCTCCGGTCTCCAGACTCAGAGCAGATCTCTTTGTCTGACTACAGACTGTTGCAACAGCAGCTTTTCTGT